>JAJLWF010000004.1:600000-1039565 GCA_030570555.1 Sugiyamaella valdiviana
ATCAACAAGCCAGATCGCGCCACAATACGGCTTCACCAGTCGCCGAATCGCGATGTCCAACTCTAACTCTGTGTTACCGACAGCTGAAATGGCGGACCCTAACGACATGTCCCTGGCCATTGAGCTTGCTGAGGAGACTGATGGCGTGCGTCTCACCTTCAACGTGCTGCCAGCAACGGTCCAGGAAGCCACAAATGTCGTTGCTCCTGTAGCAGCTCTGTACCGCCCATTACAGAGCCGCCCCGATCTTCCATTGCTCAATTACGCGCCCGTCATTTGTGCCAATTCGCAGTGCAAATCCATTCTCAACCCGTTCTGTGTCTTTGATCTGACAGCAAAAGCGTGGACGTGCCGTCTTTGCAATCACCGCAATGCTCTGCCTTTGGGCTACTTTTCTTCCACCATGGAGAATCTACCAACGGAGGTTCGCCCAGGAAGCACGACCGTCGAGTACATTCTGCCGCATACCGACGCACCAGCTCTTGGGGCTACTGGACCGCTGTTTCTGTTCGTCGTGGACACCTGTCAAGACGCTGAGAACCTACAGGCGCTCAAAGATACGCTTCTATTGACGTTGGCGTTACTTCCTAAGGATGCCCGTATTGGTATCATCAGTTACGGAACAATGGTCTACGTCCACGAGATCTCGAGCGACATTTTCAAGTCTTTCGCCTTCAACGGTAGGAAGGAGTACAACACCGGTAGAGTCCAGACCCATCTGGGCTTTGCTTCAATCGAGCTGCGTGGTGCTGCTCCAAAAACACCGTCTGCTGTGTCTGGAGTCGCAAAGGTGGCTGAGCGATATGTTCGCCCCGTTCAGGAAGTGGAGTACGAAGTCACTCTTATTCTAGAACAGCTCGTGGAAAATGCCTTTGTCACGGCGAAGGATTCGCGTCAGGAACGCTGTACCGGAGCAGCAATCACAATTGCCGAGTCACTGGTCGAGACTGCATTCCCCAACCAACCTTGCCGAATCATGGTGTTTGCTGCTGGTCCGGCGACTATTGGGCCGGGCATCATTGTTGCACCATCGCTCAAAGAACCCATTCGCTCGCACAAGGACATCGACAACGAAACGGCAAAACATCACAAGAAGTCCATTAAGTTCTATGAAGGAGTGGCAGACCGTGCTTCCAAGACAGGAACGACCATCGACCTCTTTGCAGGCTGCTACGACCAAATCGGTCTGGAAGAGATGCGTCCTCTAGCCACTCGAACTGGGGGAGTAATTGTTCTAACGGACTCGTTCACTACTGCGATTTTCAAGCAGAGTCTTATTAGACTATTCAATGTTGACAGTGAAGGGTTCGTTGAAATGGGCTTTGGCGCGACGTTGAGTGTGCGCGCCTCGAGAGAACTCAAGGTGTCCGGAATGCTAGGTCACGGCGTTTCGTTAGCTACAAAGACTGCCCATGTGGCAGAGACCGAGGTCGGTCTTGGCGGCACAAACTCGTGGAAGCTTTGCGCATTGCGACCATCCTCAACCATTACGCTATTCTTTGATGCTGTCAGCAGTCAGCCACCGCCTGTGATTGGCAATGCGCAGCTACCACAAGCAGCTCTTCAGTTTGCCACGCATTACAGACATGCATCCGGAACTCATCGTCTGCGCGTCACGACGCTGTCACGTACGCTCTCTGTTCCCCAGCACCCACAGAAGATTGGAGCCTCCTTTGATCAGGAGGCAGCGGCATGCGTTGTGGGCCGTCTTGCAATCCACAAGCTCGAGCAAGGTATCCCTGTTGCCGATGTGACTCGGTGGATAGATGGAATGCTCATTAAGCTCTGCAGTCGATTCGCCGACTATGTCAAGGACTCACCTCCGTCGTTCCGATTGCCAGCCGAGTTTTCGTATTTCCCTCAGTTCGTATATCACCTTCGACGCAGCCAGTTTCTGCAGGTGTTCAACAACTCTCCGGATGAGACAAGCTACTACCGACACTTGTTTGAGTCGGAAGACACCACCAACTGTTCCATCATGATTCAACCGACACTGACAGCGTATGAGATTGACGCTGAGGCTGAGCCCGTTCTCCTGGACTCGCTGTCCATTACTCCCGACCGCATACTCCTCCTCGATACATTCTTTCATCTGCTGATCTACCATGGTGAAACTGTTGCAGCATGGAGGCGAGCAGGCTATCATGAGAATCCAGAGTATGCCAACTTCAAGGCTCTTCTCGAGAAGCCTCGTCAGGATGCGGCCGAGCTGCTAGTTGATCGATTCCCCCTTCCTCGCTTCATTGATACCGAGGCACGCGGGAGTCAGGCACGATTTCTGCTATCTCGACTGAATCCGTCGAAGTCGGCGGCTGATTTTGGCACTTCTGCTTCGGGAACGGTCGTTCTCACTGATGATGTCAGCCTCCAGGATTTCATGGAATACCTCATCAAGTTGTGTGTTAAGGGAGGTGTTAAGTGAGCTCTCCTATTTAGTGTAATTTTAGTAGCTGATTACATTTCTGTGAAAATAGCGACGTTGTATTACATAGACTAGACAGTGAATCTAGAGTACCGCTGATTATGTCTATTAGTAGGAGTATTGGGCTCCTCGTCACTTAATGACGTTTGGGGTTACTTCCGTTTACTGCAGATATCGTAGTTTATCACTGATCAACGCGGTGGGTGCGACTCAAGCAGTTTATTGGCAGTAATGGCTTGAAATAGACATCTGTACACAGGACTCACTTCAAATGAGTTGCATAAAAGCATATAAAGGTTCAAATCATTTGATTGATTATATAATGTAATTAATAAACTTGCACTTGAGTATCAGCAGACGAGACAGGAGGGATATATGAACGCGAATATGGCGTGATCCAGAACAATACGCTTAGCGAGGTAAGGCCTTGGCTTTGAGCATCACTGACATGCGGTCAGCATAAATTCTGCGTTGAACCTCAACCCAATCTCGATAAGCATACAACGCAAAACGGGTTTCCGGAATAGGCATCATCAGAGATCTCAAGTCTTCCTCGACCTGAGCTTCGCCATCAATTACTACAGCCCCAGGGCTTTCGGCATGTAACTCGATCTTCAACAAGAGTATGGCCCGGCCTTGCTCGTCGACTTCGCAGTAGTTCCTCAGATAATCGAGAGCATTACCAGCATCAGCGTTTGAAAGTTCGTATGGAAACCCCAAGCACCTAAGAGCCAGGCGCCGCATCTGAGGACTCCATATAGAGATGCGGTTCTCATCGTATTTGACAGGCTCAGTGTTTTCGCGCGGATAGCAACGTGGAATCTTGAACTGCTTGTCCTCGCCAGCGTTCCAGTTCGGAATTTCTTCGTGGATCATGTCATCAGCGGAGTCATCGCTATCTCGATCAACTGGAGCATCCCGTGGTGCCGCGGGTGGTGCCGCGGGAGGTTCCACGGGAGGTGCCACGGGAGGTGCCACGGGAGGTGCCACGGGAGGTGCCACGGGAGGTGCCACGGGGAGTTCCACGTTAGGTGCCACGGGAGGTGTAAACTGCTGGTCCTCATTTGAGTTTCTGCGAGGAGACAACGTCGTCCCGGGGTCGGTTGCGGGGCCAACTCCGCCTTCTACTTGATCTCCGTCTCCAGATCCGCTCTGATTCTCAGCATTAGTCCGCGACCTCTTCCTCGGTCTCGGGTTGCCCGCCATACTGCAGCCGGGGAGTCGAATGGAAAGACGATCAAGCTTTCTTGTCAGCTACTAACAGAGGAGTTGATAAGACACCAAAATTCGCTGAGCTTAACCAATTGGCCAGACCGCTGTAGAGGGCCAAGTGGGAAAGTCAACGCTATTTAATGAATGCTGAGTTTGGGGCACGACATGAGCACCGTAGTAAATGAGGCCAAGACGTTCGTTTTTTCGGCTGCTCCACGGGCTGCAGCTCGCATTGCTTTTGTTCTAGGCTAACCGTGTTTGTAGAGATCTGTTCTAAGCTAAAACCCTCTAGCAGGAAATCAGTTGCATCTGAACCGCACAAGCAATCTAATAATAATCATTCCACTGGACTCTCAAGCCGCTTGCCTGGATTTCCCTCTATACAGTTGCGTGCTATTCACTCGTGGAGATATCCTATTGCAATTTAATCGACTAGCTACGACTGTGAGACTGCAGGGATAGGTATTGTCTACAGGGCAAGAACCGTCTCTACGCTGGAAGGGTCTTAGCTTGACTCCAACTATTACCACCGAGCTGAAGGCTTTGCTGATAGATGATGCCGGATGGCTGGTGCTTCTTTCACGAAGCAGGGTGATCAGTTGGCAGCCGTACGGAGACGTCTGCGCGATAAAGGATCGCCACATGCGTGCAGCTAGTCAAAAGAACTGTCGGGTACCTCTTCCGAGACGGAGCACTGAACAACGTTCCGCTGCAACCCAGCCGCGCGGCATACGTTTCACGGCGCATTCAAAGCTAGAGGCTGTAAGCCGATCTGGGATTGCTAATAGATTGACCCTTTTAAACGAGCGCCGGGAACCTACTTAGATCACTGAGAGCTTGGGTATCTTTGGTGGGACTTCCAGATGGAATAGGGGCTACCTGGTTTCGCGTATACGCCATGCTGAATTGGTAAAGTTTCATGTTGTCCATTTTGGGTGCACCGCATATGCCGCGCCCCATCCGCAAACCCCTTCCCGTGCCTGTATCAGCTGGTGTTCGGCTGGCCTCACCTTTGCCTCAAAAGGTTAAATACTGCCAACACAACGCGAACTACGTCTTCTACCTACTAACTACTCACGGCGTGAGACTGGCGGAGATACTTCCGCGTACTTGGTATCTGGCTTGCGCTATCATCAGACGTATAGATCCTCAATCCACTACGATGTCAAAAACGTTAGTCTCTCCATTCGACACTTTCCTCGATGTCTTTGCGGTTCCGGGCAACTCCGTTGGTATCCCAGTACCTGCCGGGGTCCAGTGTCCACTAACTGCCGAAGGTGACAAACTACTGGCGTCCTATATACGCAACTTGAGGCAGGCTGGTGCTCCGGACGCTGAGATTGAAACTGTAACTGCTTTGGCTCGCCACGGCCACTTTAAGAGCTGGGATGACAGTAACGTGGATATGGATCATACTCCTTACTCACCTACATCTGAATACACTAATGTCGACGTCTCCTGTTGGAGAGTCCGAAACAGCTTTCTCCGTGTTAAAAACTGCATGCGATGTTTTCTTGGACTTATAATTGAACTTGATGAGATCCCTGATCGGTATGGCAATCTCCCTAGTGAAGGACGTGAGTGGTCTATTCCTCAGGTTCCTAAGATGACTGTTGAAGTACACTGCCCTCATTCGGACGAAGATGCTAGTGACATACTAGTTTACGAAGCAGCTCCTGAGCATCCACCGAGTCCCCCTCTTCGAAAGCTCGTCAGCATCTCTCTGATCGCGAACTTGACAGGTGACGAACTTGATCAGTATCTCAAATTTTATGCTACTGACGTCTCAGAAGATGCTGATCGCAACACAAAACTAGGGCTTCTCATGAAAGAGCTGGGTATTGATTGCATGGGTGCCACTGAACTCGACGTCGAGGCTTTATCAGAGAACCAGAGCCGAGCTGTGGCTTTGTATTTGCAGCTTGTGAGATCTCAGTTTACTGCCACCGAGGCCCCTCTGGTGCAGTACAGTAAAGTCCAGTCTGATGAAGAATTTGCCAGCTATCCGGAGCTTGATATCAATGGCCCCTGCGAGATGTTTCGACAGCAAATGTTTGCTGTAAAAGTACTTGAAGCGAGGTTCCAAAACCGGCTGGGACCTCCTAAGCTGCTTGCCGGAAAGTTGGTTGAGGTTCCGGATTCCTATGGTAATGTGCCATCGGGTGGTCGTAACGTGCATATTCCTGCGCAAATTGAGAGCCGAACTCCTGTGCACATCCCTGAGGTTGACCACGTTGTTAGATACGTTGTTCTTGGCGCTATTCCCGAGCATCCCATCGTAGAACCTCTACCTGCACTCACTCGAATGACTGAGGTCTTAGACTTAACACCTGATCAGGCGAATCAGTACCTGAAGTTTTACTGTGTTGTGGTGCCAAAAGGTGCAGATAGGGATCAGCGCCTGGCACTTCTGAAGGCCGAGCTTTCAATTGACCATATTGGGCCGGCCCATATCAGAAGGTACCCTGAGGAACTGGAACTTCTTATGGGATCGACGGAGCAGCCACTTCACAAAGACGGTATGAGCTTTGCTAGTATGGGTATGGATGATATGGATGTGGCGGAAAAGAAAGTGGTTGAGAAAAAAGTCGATACAAGGACAGCGACCAAGACTAACGTGAACCACAGCAGCCCATCACGTAAGAAGCGCAGGGTGTAAGGATTACTTTTCAGTCCGTGTTATGGCGGTAACAGCCTGGTTTTTATTGCAGTGTTCCGCTTAAATTAATGGATTTATAGGTGTTATAATCAATTATTGGCCAGTACTTGGAATGCCTGGCCTGAAACCTGGTTTCGATTGCTGATGGTATAGCGCGCAATGATTCGGTTACAGGATAGGTTTTCTTCCTTCTGTGACAAGAGACCTTATTCTGTTGGTTACCAACAGCCTGCGAGGTTTGTGGAAATCCTACGAACCAAATGGTCCCCTGGCTGTGAAAGCTTGGCTCACGTCAAGGCGATAGTAAGATCAGCCGTATGGACGCCTGCTGGATACCTGCGCATACGCCACACACGTACAGCCGGCGATATGAGCAGCCGTTTACACTCTGGAAACGGAACTCTGCATGACAGCCGCACGGCTTCAGCGTTGCCCCACATTTCACTGCTGGAGACATCTAGTATCTGCTAGAATTCACACAATAGACAGCGATGTTCCTTCGGGCACTTTCGGCAGTCGGTCATGGCTCATGAGCTCGTGCTGACCTTTTTTTTCTTGGCGTGCTTCGAACCCTTGCGATCCATATTGAAATTATCCGCTTTAGTATACCACATGAAACGAACCCTATGCCTATGCGTAAAAGCTGGCTGTGCTGCTGGCCCTCATTTGCCTCAAAAGTCACACAATTCACGCTGAACACAAAATAAGTTACGATAGCTTTCTAGTGTTGTTGTGGCGCTGCCGGGGATACTTCCGCGTACTTGGTCTCGAACTTCCACAATCATCAGAAGTACACCATTCCTCAACTACCACTATGTCGACAACCATGGTCTCTGCTCCATTCCACAGTTTCCTCGAGCTCTTTGCAGTTCCCGGAAACTCGGTCGGTGTCTCTGTGCCTAACAGGATCAAATGCCCACTGAATGCTAAAGGTGAGAGGCTCTTAGCGTCGTATATATGCGACCTGAGAGACTCTGGTGCTCCAGATGCAGAGATTGAGGCTGTGACTGCTCTGGCTCGCCACGGCCACCTTAGATGTAACATACATGACAGTGATTTTGGTGACTATCCTAGTCCCTTTTGTGACTACCCTAGTCCCTTTTGTCCTGCATCCGAATACACTCAGATCTCGATTGCCTTTCACAAAGCTCAAATTGGCTTCCTTAGGGCTGAAAACTCCCTGAAATGCTATCTCGGCCTTACAAGTGAGCTACAAGAGATCCCCGATCGTTATGGCGAATATCCTAGTGAAGGACGTGAGCTGCCTATACCTCAGCTTCCTAAGATGACTGTTGAAGTCCACACGCCTCCTTCGGATGAAGACGCTAGTGACATTCTAGTTTACGAAGCAGCTCCTGAGCATCCACGGAGTGTTCCTCTTACGAAGTTGACAAGCATCGCCCAGATCGCAGACCTGACATGTGACGAACTTGACCAGTATCTCAAGTTTTATGTTCTTGATGTTTCAGAAGGTGATGATCACGACACAAAGCTTGAGCTTCTGAAGAAAGAACTCGGTATTGATTGTGTGGGTGACGCTGAATTCAACGGAGAATCTTCGACAAGGGATGCGAGAAGAGCTGTGAGGTCTTATCTGCAGCTAGTCGGATCTCAATTGACGGAAAGTGAGGCTTCTTTGGTGCAGTACGATGATGTCCTGTCAGCTGATGAGGAATCACCCAATGACTTCGAGCTTGATGTTGAGGGCCCCTGCAAGATGTTTCGACAGCGAATACTAGCTTCAAATATTCTTGCAGCAAAGTACAGAAACCTACTGGGACCTCAAGAGTCACTTGGCGGAGATCTGGTTGAAGTTCCGGATTACTACGGGAACGTACCCTCGGGCGGTCGTGATGTGCATACTCCTGCACAAGATGCCAGTCGGACTCCGGTGCATATCCCTGGCGTTGGCCGGGTTGTTCGGTACATTGTTCTCGCCGCTATTCCCGAGCATCCTATAGTAGAACCTCTACCTGCACTCACTCAAATGACTCATGTCTTGGACCTGACGCCTGATCAGGTAGATCAGTACCTGAAGTTCTACTGCGTTGCAGTTCGCGAGGATGCAGATAACGACCAGCGCTTGGAACTTCTTAAGGTCAAGCTTTCCATTAGCCATATCGGACCGGCCTATATCAGAAGGTACCATGAGAACATGTTGTCTCAGATGAAACTAGCTGAGACGCTACCTCAGGAAAAAGTGGCTGGAATTGATGTGTCTGACAGGGATGTACCTGATATGGGTTGGGCTGACAGTAATAGCCGAGTAGAATGCCCAATGAACGAACTATCTAATTAACAAGACAAGGAATTCTCCGAGGTAGTAAATCGCTCTCCCTTAAATAACGGCGTAAATGCTGTGGAAAAGCGGGAAAGTGAGGGGTATGGTGAATGCTAAGTTTGGGGCACGGCATGCGTCGTTGCAAATGAGGCTGAAACGCGGTTCTTTTTTCGGCTACATCACTAGCAGCTCGTACCACGTTTGTTTTTCTCGCATAACCTGGGGGCTGAGGTGGAACGGCCATTCTCGGATGAAACCCACTAGCAGGGAGCCAATTGCACCTGAAATGCACTTGCAGGCGTCAATATTATCATCTCCGCTGAAGCCTCAAGTCGCTCGCCCCTCCTGTACTGATCGGCTAAATACACTACACCCGCAAAGCCCTGCCCGTGCCCGTTTCAGCTGGTGTTGTTTTGCGTGCCCCTCATTTGCCTCAAATATCCACAATTCGAATACAAAACAAACTACTTCTGCTACCTAGTAGTCTCGGTGTGTGACTGCTATAGATTGTTACGCGTACCTGGTATCTGACTTCAACCATCGTCGTACGTACGCCTTCTCGAACCACTACGATTAAGTCGTTTGCTATGGTCTTGTTACCTACACGCGTCTCCAACAGTTGCGTTGGTCTCTTTGTGGTTCCCAGCAACTCCGTCGGTATCCCAGTACCTACCGGAGTCAAGTGTTGTTTAAGTGCTAAGGGCAACAAACTACTGGAGTCCTATATACACAACTTGAGGGAGGCTAATGCTCCGGACGCAGAAGTTGAGGCCGTGACTGCTCTGGCTCGCTACGGCGGCCTCGGATATACGCCGAGTGGTGATAACGTGGGTGGTGGCTATCTCTCCTTCATGGCTGAATGTGAATACACTCATATGACGACCTCGCTTTCCAAATCTCGATCTGGCTTTCTCAGAGCCAAAAACTTCCTGAGGTGTTTTCTCGGCCTTACAAGTGAGCTTGAAGAGATTCCCGATCGATATGGTGATCTTCCTAGTAAAGGACGGGAGCGGTCGACACCCCAGATTCCGAAGATGACTATTGAAGTGCATTGCCCTTCTTGGGATAAGGAAGTTCGTGACTCTCTATCTTACGAGGCAGCTCCTGAGCATCCAAGGAGTGTTCCTCTTAGGAACTTGACGAGCATCGCCCAGATCGCAGACCTGACATGTGACGAACTTGACCAGTATCTCAGGTTTTATGTTTTTGATGTTTCAGAAGATGATGGTCACGACACAAAGCTTGAGCTTCTGAAGAAAGAGCTCGGCATTGATTGTGTGGGTAATGCTGAATTCAACGGAGAATCTTCAACAAGGGATGCGAGAAGAGCTGTGAGGTCTTATATGCAGCTAGTCGGATCTAAATTGACTTCCGATGTGGCCGCTATAGCGAACTACTCTAACGTGCAATCAGTCGGCGAGAAGTCGCTCAACGACTTGCAAGTTGACGTCAAGGTTCCCTGTGAAATGTTGCGACAGAGGGTGTTCGCTCTCCATATACTCGAAGCCAGGTACAATAACCGGTGCAAATCTTCAAGGGCTGCCCGAGAGTTGGTTGAAATTCCGGATCACTATGGTAATGTTCCATCGCGTGGTCGCAACGAGTATATTCCCGCGCAAGTTGCGAGTAGAACTCCTTTGCGCATCCCTGGCGTTGAACAGGCTGTTCGGTACGTTGTTCTTAGCGCTATTCCTGAGCACCCCATTGTAAAACCTCTACCTGCACTCACTGGAGTGTTTCAAGTCATGAGCTTGACTCCTCACCAGGTGAATCAGTACTTGAAGTTCTATTGCGTTAAGGTGCCAGAGGATGCGGATTTCAATCAGCGCCTCGCACTTCTGAAGGTGGAACTTTCCATTGACCATCTCGGACCGGCCCTTATCGGGAAGTATCCGACGCCGCGGTTGGCTCACACGCGAGCGCCTCAGACCCAACTATACCATGAAGAATTTGCTGGTATGAGCTTTGCTAGTATGGGTATGGATGATATGGATGTTGCGGAAGAGAAAGTGGTTGAGAAGAAAGTCGTTAGAAGGACCGCGACCAAGACTAACGTGGACCACAGCGGCCCATCACGTAAGAAGCGTAAGGTGTAAGGATTACTGTTCAGTCTGTGTTATGGTGGTAACAACCTTGTTTTTTATTGCAGTGTTTTTGTTTAAATTAATGGATTCATAGGTGTTATTCGACTCAACTATTGGCCTGTACTTGGAATGCCTGGCCTGAAACCTGGTTTCAAATTGCTGATGGTATAGCGCGCAACGATTCGGCTACTATATAGGTTTTCTTCCTTCTGTGACAGGAAACCTCATTCTGTCGGCAAGCAACAGCCTGCAAGGTTTGTGGAAATCCTACGAACCAAGAGTCCCTGGCTGTGAAAGCTTGGCTCACGACAAGACTATAGTAAGATCAGCCGTATTGACGCCTGCGGGATACCGGCGCATACGCCACACACGCGCAGCCGGCGAAACGAGCAGCCGTTTACACTTTAGAAACGGAACTCCGCATGACAGCCGCACGGCTTTAGCGTTGCCCCACATTTCACTGCTGGAGACATCTAGTATCTCCTAGAGTTCACACAACAAACAGCGGTGGTCCCTTCTGGCACTTTCGGCAGTCGGCCACATTCATGAGCTCGTTCTGGCCTTTTCTTGGTGTGCCTCGAACCCTTGCGTCATCCATTAAAATTATCCACTTGGGCATACCACATGAAACGAACCCTATGCCTATGCGTATCAGCTGGTTGTGCTGCTGGCCCCTCATTTGTCTCAAAAGCCACACAATTCACGGTGAACACAAAGGAAGTTAAGTTGTATTTCTATTGTTGTGGTGAGACTGATGGGGATACTTCCGTGCCCGCGTACTGGCTTGCAAAATCATCAGACGCACAACTACCCAAACATTTACGGTAGCACTATCCACCATGGTTATCGATCCATACGACACTTTCCTTGATCTCTTTGTGGTTCCGGGCAACTCCGTTGGTATCCCGGTGCCTGCCAGAGTCAAGTGTCCACTGACTGCTAAAGGCGACAAACTGCTGGCATCGTATATACGCGACCTGACAGAGGCTGGTGCTCCAGGTGCAGAGATTGACGCTGCGACTGCTCTGGCTCGCCACGGCCACTTGAGACGTAAGCAACTTGGTGGTGATACTGGTATCGATTGTGGTGGCTTTCACCCTGAATCCCATTTTACTCATATCTTGATCGCCCTTTCTAAAGCTAAAATTGGCTTTTTTCGGGCTCAAAACTACCTGAAATGCTTTCTCGACGTCGAAAGTGAGCTAGTTGAGATTCACGACCGTTATGGCGAGTATCCAAGCGAAGGGCGCAAGTGGTCTACACCTGAGCTTCCTGAGATGACCGTCGAGGTACACAACCCTAGTTCTGACGAAGATGCAAGTGATATTTTATATTACGAGGCAGCTCCAGAGCATCCACCCAGCCCCCCTCTTCCGCAGCTGACCGATATCGCGCAGATTGCGGACTTGACACGTGACGAACTTGACCAGTATCTCAAGTTTTATGTTATTGATGTTTCAGAAGCTGACGATCACACCGCAAGGCTTGAGCTTCTCAAGAAAGAGATCGGTATTGACTGCGTGGGTGCAGCTGAATCCTTGACAGAGGACGAGAGCAAAGCTGTGTCATCTTATTTTCGGCTAGTCGGGTCTCAATTGACGGACAGTGAGGCCGCTTTGCTGCGATACCCCAAAGTCAATCTAGACGGCGAGGAATCACCCAGAGACTCGGAACTTGATGTCAAACGCCCCTGCAAAATGTTCCGCCAGCAAATGCTTGCTGCAAGGGTCCTCGAAGCGAAGTACCGAAACCTACTGAAACATCGACCATGGCTTGGCGGAGATTTGGAAGAAGTTCCAGATTGCTATGGTAATGTACCGTCGGGTGGTCGTGATGTGTATATCCCTGCGCAGGTGGCGAGCCGAACTCCTGTGCACATCCCTGGGGTTGACAAGCACATTCGGTACGTTGTTCTTCGTGCTATTCCTGAGCATCTCATTGTACAACCTCTACCTGCGCTCACTCAAATGACTCGTGTCCTGGACTTGACGCCTGATCTGGTGAATCAATACCTGAAGTTTTACTGTGCTGTGGTACCAGAGCATGCCAATATTGATCAGCGCTTAGAACTTCTCAAGGTCGAGCTTTCCATTGCCCATATAGGACCGGCCTATATCAGAAGGTACCCTGAGGACATGGAACGTCTGATGGGATCGGCTCCGAAGCCGAGAAAAAAGTCGCGCAGGCGAAAGCAACCTAGATGAAAGTCGCTGCGATGAAAGTAGCTGAGTACAGTGCCTGACTGCGAACTGACCTGTAATGAAACTCATGACAACAAGCGGGCTTGAAACTAAATTGGTAAATGCGCCGAAATAGCCATGGAGGTCCATGAGGACTCGAAGTATAGCGGCATTGAAGTTAGAATGTGATGTGTTCTGCATGAGACATCCATACTGCGCTTCGAGCATTGTTGGGGAATATCTCTAAGAGCAGCCAGAAAGAATCCTTGAGTAGATCCTTGGCACTTTGATACACGATTTCCTGAGGCTCTCCTAGGATTTATAGACATAATAGTAAGTTCGTTACTACATTTATTACCAGCCATTGGGTTTCCAGAGAAATATCGGCCTTTCTCAGCTCACATCTCGGCGTGTCCACCGTGGACCAGTTCACGGCACAGCCGTGCATTTACAGCCGCATCATACAGCTGCACATTTGCCGTACTACCCCACAGTTCCGTGGGGGGTCGAATCTCATCATGTCAAACATCAACTTGCTCATTTAAACTTGCTGAATGTATTGCTGATGTTCGCGCGAAAACGGGCACAGGTCGCTTGCGACTTCTGTCGCTACAAGTGCGTACTCCTTCAATGAGCGCACGCACGTACTAACTTAGAAAACGACGCTGTGACGGAGTCAAACCCATTTGCACAAACTGTCAAGCGTCCTCGGCAAACTGCGTGTATCAGGAGCTTCCTCCGCAGCGAATCGACCACAGACAGGTGTACGATCGGCTCGATGCCATTGAACAGATCCTCGTCCAGCACACGGAGCAAATCCAGCACCACAGCTCCATGTTGGATCAGATACCAACTACTGGTAATGGCAATTTGCCAGCTCTCACCATCCCGGTCCATCACCAGACTTCAACAATGCGTCTACTCAATCTCGGGCCTGTACAATCTTTACTCGGAGAAGTATACTCTCCCGACTACTTCTTCAACATCGAGTCGTCACGGGCGTGTCCTAGTGCTACGGTTGAGCCGGATTTGTCAGCGACAGCCACGACAACTTTGCTTTCCGACTATCTGGGAATCGTACATCCGCATCATCCAGTTATAGACGCAGATGAGCTCTGGAATCTTCATAGCCGGTTTCTACAGGGGGATTTGTCGTCCGACGGCTCTGTTGTCGTTTACGCTGCCTGCGCTTTGGGATGTATAGCTTCGTCGTCCATTGAAGGAGCAAAGGCAGCAGCCGGCATCGAGTATCTACTAAAAGCCACTTCACTGGCAGGCGAGAACCTCTTTTGGGACTTTGGCAACAGCTCCCGACTGGCTCAGGGACTCGTGCTCATATCCCTCTACTTTGCGTACCTGGCGTACCCGCTGCACTCGTGGAAGTACATCCATGCCGCCGCCAGCATTGTTGAGATGCAGCTGTATCGCAAGTCGACCAACTTCGCTAACAAGCTGTTCTGGAGCTGTTTCCTCATCCAGTGCGACCGGTTCGCCGAGTTCGAGCTGCCACGAAGCGGCATAGAGACGCTAGTGGATGACATTGACCTGCCAGAGTGCAACAACGAGGCCGATGCCTACTTCCTTGCGGAGATCTCGATCCGACGCCTGCTCAATCGCGTCCACAGCATTCTGTACTCGTCATCACCACCTCAAATCGAGTCGATACTCTCAATGTGCAGCGAGCTTAATCGGCAGCTGGAGCTTTGGTACGACTCAATACCCAAAATCGCCAAACCTATGTTGGATCCGGCAGTTCCAGCGGATAACGAGCGCGCAGCCATTCTACGGATACGATTCTATGCTGCCAGGCATATCATATATCGACCATTTGTCCTTAAAATGGTTGAAAATCCAGAGCTCACCGAGTTTGTTGATCACGCCAAAAAGTGTCTTCATAGCTGCCGCTGCTACATTCAGAGCACTACCCAAGTCCTGTCTCGACCTTCACCATATACATGGACCATCTCACAGTCGTCTCTCGGTGCTGTTCTCGTTCTGACCTTGGCGGCGCGGTCGGAAGCACTATCTGAATTTGTCCCTGACATCACAGAGCTCCAAGAGCTGGCCATAACAAACATCGACAGGTGGTCAAAACATGATTCGAGCATCTCCAATGCAGTCGCTATGCTCTCGTGTCTCAAGGATCGGGTTTTAGCAGACTGAGGATATCGATCCGAGCTATCTAGTGAGCACCGAACGCAGTTACATAGATACTTCATCATGACGTGGATTCTCCGAATTTACGAATGTAATGCATTTGACCAATATGCTACGCCAATATGTCTACTATAGATCGCACAGTCTTGGCTGGGGCACGTTGGTGATCCTCTTACCAGTTTCGCTCTGCCAGAATGAGCCTCCAGGATATGCAAACTTGTCAATAACTCCATCAACGTACCCTGTGGAATACCCCGCGTTGAGGGGAGTCACGTAGTGGGCGTTGCGAATCTCGCAAGGGAACCGGAGGTTTTCTTTGTAGCTGTCAGCTGCCTCAAGCATTGATTTCCGTCCAGAAACACAGATGTAGTCAATGAGACTGAGATGCGAAGTGAGCTCAGTAAGACCGAGCGCTCCATTGTGAGGAACGCATGGGACGCCGAACTTGCGGGCCATGATCATGACTGCAAGGCACTCGTTGACGCTACCAAGGCGTACCGAGTCGATCTGGCATACGTCAATGGCGTCGTACTGTAGCAGTTGTTTGAACATGACGCGGTTGTGGGCCATTTCGCCAGTTGCAACACCAACTCCGTACGGTTTGAGGGCTTTACGAATGGCGGCATGGCCGAGAATGTCGTCGGGCGAGGTGGGTTCCTCGATGAAGACGGGTTTGAACTCGACGAGATGTTTCATCCACTCAATGGCTTCAGGCACGGACCAGACCTGGTTCGCGTCGAGCATGACCTGGTACTTCGGGTCATAGCCAATGATGTCTCGTACGGCCTTGAGGCGTTCGCGGTCCTGTTCGAGGTTTGAGCCGACCTTGAACTTGAAGATTGTGTAGCCCTGAGCTATGGTTTCATGGAGAACACGCTTCATCTTTTCGCCTGAGAACGCCAGCCAGCCAGCAGACGTCGTGTACGCCGGCACAGCCATGTTCTCCATAGCCTCGACAACACGTTGCTTCTTGCCCGTCTCAGCAGCGCTCAGAATGGCCAGAGCCTCCTCGGGAGTAATGGCATCTGTGATGTACCGAAAGTCAATGCACTGCACCATCTCTTCGGGAGTCATATCCGCGACAATCCGCCACACCGGCCGGTTCGTCACTTTACCCCACAGGTCCCAAACAGCATTCATAACGCCAGACATGCCGAGATGCGTGATGCCCTTTTCAGGCCCCACCCAGCGATACTGCGAATCATTGACCATATACCGCCATGTTTTGCCCATATTGGCAGTCAGTTCGTCGAGAGAAAGCCCTACGACGCGCTGAGCAAAGATTCCCATAGCTGCACACACAAGCTCATTTCCACGACCATTGCTGAACGCAATTCCTTCACCAACAACCTCTGGATCAGTGGTGAGAAGGCGGATATAGGGGTGTGAACCATTGGTGCCAACGTGCATGGCGTCAGAGCCAATGCCGTCCAGCGACGTGGGGAAGCGGATGTCGATGATCTCGTAGCCGGTGATGGTGACCATGGTGTAGTAGGTGGAAGAGTCAATGGTCGCGACGCATTCTTATAAGCCGGCTAAAAGCTCCAGCGGATGATCGCGCCGGATGATCGGGGAGCCGGTCCGCCCTTCCCCGGCGCACCCCAGATCGGCGCTGCACACCCCTATTTTGGCCGTGGGGGTCCATCTACAGGCAAGTTAACCTACACCCAATCTATACATCTTCTCATTAACTTTTCAGCACTTCTCTTCATTCAACAACTACACAACTTGCCATTAACCTGTACTAACCTGTCTAATCTGTCTCACTTGTCCAGCCTGGCACTGACTGTCAACAGATCACCATCTTCTACTCACTTACTCCCAGTTCTCACTCGACTCTTATACAACCATGGCTTCACGAGTCCTGGTGACGGGAGGCACGGGGTTCATTGGAGCACATATCGTCGACAAACTCGTTGCACGGGGCCACAAAGTGCGCATCACCACGCGGTCAGCAGCAAAGGCACACGCCGTGCAGGAGAAGTACACAGAGGGGCAAGTCGATTTCGTTGTAGTCGCCGATTTCGAAACGGGCCATGCAGACTTTGGGCCTGCTGTCAAGGGCTGTACCGCCATAATCCACACAGCAAGCGTGAGTATTTGCGGGGGGAAGCGGGTCACAAGCAGAGGCATCACCAGGTTGAATAGGCACAGTTGCAGCCCAATTACAGCCCAATTACAGCCTCATTCTACCAATTGGGGAAGTTCCTGAATGTGCCTAGTTGGGTGATGACGGGCATTCCGCAGCGGGGAGCGGGGCAGGGCGGATCATGGTCAACTGAGTAGTCAACGAGACAATAAGTCAATTGAGCTATGAGGTTCCGTCAGTGGATCTCGTCAGCTGTTGCGTCTTCAGATCTGCCAATGCTTCCTATAGATGCATGTACCCAGTTCGGGTTAAACCGATGATTCACAGATCTAACACAGCCGCTCAAATACGACGTTGTCGATGTCGAGAAGGAGCTCATTCGGCCGGCGATCGAGGGCGTGGAAGCGGTTCTAAGAGCTGCTGCTGCAGAGCCGACGGTCAAGCGCGTCGTACTGACCTCGTCGTATGCTGCCGTCATGGACAGCTTCACGGAGCAGGACCGACAGCAGCCAAACCCTGTGTACACTGGCAAGCACTGGAACCCGCTCAGTTACGCCGACAGTTGCAAGGCCAACCCCATCATAGCGTACCGTGGAGCCAAGAAGTTTGCTGAAAAGGCAGCATGGGATTTTGTAGATGATCCTGCCAACAACGCACAGTTTGACCTCGTCACACTGTGTCCACCCATGACTTTTGGGCCCATTCTACACCCCGTCGCCGACGTTCACCACCTCAACCTCTCCAATGCCAACCTATGGTCAATAGCCGAGGGCGCTCGCGAACTTCCCGCAGCGCGCGTACCGTTCTGGATCGACGTGCGCGATTTGGCAGAGGCCCATGTGCGTGCTCTCGAGGTCGCCGCCGTCGGAGGCCACCGGTACGTGCCCGCTTCTCCGCAGCTCTTTTCGTACGAGCTTGCGGCCCACATCATGCGCGCCCACTTCGAGTGGGCGCCAGCGCGCGTGCTGCAGCCATCAGATGAGCCGCCCACAAGCGACCACTCGCTCGATGGAGCCGCCGTCACGCGCGATCTCGGCGTGTCCTACCACACGTTTGAGCAGACCGTTGTCGATGCCATCGGGCAATTCTACGCTATGGCTGCCAAATGAGAAACAGATCCACGTACAGAATCAAATACAGGTCCAAATACAGGTCCAAATACAGATCCAAATAACTAATCCAACAACCAGATCCAACTAATAGAGACTTGAACAGCGAGATGTCCTACACAAATCAGCTACTGGCTGCTACCCCGCACTGCGCCGATCTCCCATTTAGGTTGGTCCCTTGCAGGGCCCTGCACCTGCAATCGAGCGGTTGAGCGGCTGCTACCCGCTCCGCTCATCCCCGCCTCCCCGCATCTCTACTTCCCAATTCTCCTTTCTTCATTACAATATAAATGCTCCTCCTCGTAGCCAGTTGCCTTGCAACGAATCCTCTCTAGCAGAGTACTTGAAGCTCGTGAACTTCGTGATCTGCGTGAACTTGAACTTCTTGAACTTCTCGGAAAGCTCCTTCAAACCCATCACAATGCTGGCTGATCTCAGGGGGTTCCCCCTAATGTTCATCCTCACGTTCGTCAACTCGGCGTCCATGGGCTGGTTTGGTTATGACCAGGGCGTGTTCTCGGGCGTGCTTATTTCCCAGGACTTCATCAATCACTTCCCGCGCACAAAGGACCCCAACATCAACGGCATCACCAGCAGTTGCTTCTCATTGGGCGCCTTTTGCGGATGTATCTTTGCCTACTTCATCGGAAATCGGCTCGGACGCAAGAAGGCCGTGTTCATCGGCTTGTCCTTTAATGTCGTCGGTGCAATTCTCCAAGTCTCGTCTTTCGAGCTGCCCCAGATGATCATTGGCCGAGTTATCAATGGTTTTGGCATGGGAATCACCTCGTCTACTTGTCCCATTTACATGGCAGAGTGCTCTAGTGCAAAGTACCGAGGTAAGCTCGTCGTGCTGGGCAGTTTGTCCAACACCGCAGCCTACATGCTCGCAAACTGGATGAACTACGGCCTCTATTTCCGCTCAGGCCCGCTTCAATGGCGTTTCCCTCTCGCCTTCCAGCTCGTCTTCCCGTGCTTCGTCATGCCTCTACTGCTTGTCATCCCCGACTCTCCACGCTGGCTGCTGTTGCAAGACCGCTCCAACGAGTCGCTCGAGGTGCTCTCTCGTCTCGCTGGTAAAGACATCTCTCATCCTGATGTCACCTCGGAACACCTCATCATCTACACAACGGCGCTCGAGGAACGTAACGCCGATATCCCCGTCATGGACGTTCTCATGTGCCGTGACAAGGGACAGAACCTTCGCCGCGTCCTGCTCGGTGCCGGAACTCAGTTCATGCAGCAGTTCACCGGCGTTAATGCCCTCGGCTACTACCTGCCAACTCTGCTTACCGAGTTCATTGGCTTCTCGCCCGAAACGGCCAAACTGCTGTCGGCCCTCAACGCCACGTCGTACCTCGGCGCTGCTTTCCTCTGCCTCATTCTCATCGACCTCGTGGGCCGCCGTAAACTCATGATATGGGGCACACTATCGTCTGGTGCCTGCTACCTCGTCGCTGCTATCTGCATGAAGGTCGCCGAGACTCGCCTCAAACACCAAATGGGCATCGTCACAACGTCCATGTTCTTCCTCTACTACTTCTGCTACGGTACTAGCTTTGCAAAAGTGCCCTGGGTGTACACGTCTGAGGTCAACAGCCTTGGCTGGCGCACGCGCGGTGCGGCCGTGTCCACCGCAACGAACTGGATGTGCGGGTTCATCATCACGCAGTTCACGAAGTCGGGCGTCGTGCATCTTGGCTGGCGCTTCTACCTTATGTTCACCATCTTTCTATGGATCTTCTTCCCCGTCGTCTACTTTCTTTACCCCGAGACATGCAACCGCACGCTCGAGGACATGGACGTCATCTTTGAGGTGGCCCCTATCATTGTTAGTCGCAACGCAGAGCTCACTAGTCGTGCTCGTCCGCAGTGGCTAGTTACTGTCGAGCAGGAGCGTGCCGAGCAGGCCGAAAAGCAAGAAGTCGCCCATGTCGAGAAGGTTTAGTACGATTGCTGCTGCTGTGTTTAATTCCTGGTACTGTTTCGTAGGTTTTGAATAGTGGAATGAAAGTTTAGTGCAAATTGTGACTGAAAAGCTTAGTTCAGACTTGAGGGCCAAACTAGTAAGGTATTTCAAAGCTAGATAACACTTAAATACATACGGTGATGTTCACCGTATGATAGCTAATTACAAGACGGCTCACGATTAGACGAGGCGGGATCCCCGGTGAAAAGAGAGGAGTTCACGCTTGAGACGAGGCGGTGCACGCTTGACAATGGCGTGAACTGCACTACTCGAAATAGCTCCCGGCAGTCTAGACTTTCTCGGTCGAACTGCCAGTTTGCGCAGAATCGTACCAAAGTCGCTGGCGGCAATATCAAGCGTCAGCAGCGTCTCGGGGCTTCCAGTGACGGCGTGAGCAATGAAATCTAGCAAAAGTTCAGCTAGAGCTGTGTTAGTGGCGGCAGTTCAATTGCGTCTGTACTTGCCACTGCGGCATCCTGGCAGCTTGCACCCGGCTATCGATGCTAACAGGAACGTCGACGAGTTTATCACCGACGGATTGACTCTCTTCTGATACAGTGGGTAGTGGAACTTGCGTAGCACATCTTTGAATAGCTCGACGATCTCCTCTGTACGACCTTTGTCTTCAAGACGGCGAAATATTCTGCGGATCTGTTTGAAATGCTGCTGAATCTCCCTAACGGGGTGGACTTGCCGAATGCTGATCACGAGTTTATCGATAGTAGGCTGCCATTCAGCACAAGGTACCACTTGAGCGACGTCTGGTTCGCCTGAAGCTTCAATCTGGTTGTTGTTCGAGGCTGTACTGTTGTTCTCCACAGCCTCCAGGTACTTTGATCTCCAGAACGCCCCCGGGTCTTGCAATTTCGCCGCAACTCTGCCAACGTAGTCTATGGTTAGTATATACCTGTCGTATATGCCACATCCGTACCACCCGCTTCTCTGCCCTTACGGTGTTCAAGTATAACAACGGCCTCAATTAGTCCAGTACAATACTACTCAACTTCACAGTATTCCTCACCAACGCCAGCTCAATGAGCCCTGGGCTCCCTAGAAATGCCATATATTTACTGGTTTCTCCAGGTTGTACAGTATAAATTGCCGGGCCGACCGTCTGTTAGGTTATCTCCCAATCAGGCATATCTAATCTACAGGGCTGCACGCGTCTCATTCGCGTACGCGGAATCCTCACTTCTACTATACAGTCACACGACAGCACCATGGAAGTCGAACTGGCGAAATCTCAGCTGGGCGACGCGCTCCTGTTTGCGGGAGACTCGTCCATGCTCGTAGACGCGGAGATTGCGGATCTCGGTGCGTCGGATATGGCCAATCCGGACACCGGAACCAGTTTTGTTGAAATGGCCGGAATCGAGCAGTCGTCGTTGTTTGAGGCGCCAGAACCGTCTACACTCGTGCATGCGGATCTCGCTGGATCGATGCTGCTTGATGATGCCGTCGAGGGGACTGAAACGACAGAGCCAGAACCCGAATGGCGAACTACTCTCCAAACCGACCTGGAGACTGATCTCGAGGTAGAGGCGGATGTGGAGATGGCAGTGCCGGAGAATCGCGCCGACGACGATCGCGGATCAGATTACAGCTTCACGATTCCAGGACACAGCCAAATTTCTCTACAGAGGCGCACACGGAACCCACCACCCCCACCAAAGAGCGTCGACAGAAACTACTACGGCATCAACATCCACCAGCTCATAGATCGCATTGAAAACGAAAAGGTCGCAGCTGAATCGACCGCGTCAAAGCCCAGCCCAAAGGCTCCCGACACCAACGGCAGCCTTCTTTCCGAGAAATGGCGACCCAAGCGCTGGGTTGACCTGCTGGGCTCCGAAAGATCACACCGACAAATGCTCCGATGGCTCGTGTCCTGGTCTCACGTCGTTTTCCAGACTGATCTTCCCGACCAGGACGAGCTATTCAACCGCGACCGACTCGGTCGCCCGTTCAGGAAGATCCTGCTTATCCATGGCCCTCCCGGCATCGGAAAAACGACCGTGGCTCACATCATCGCTAAACAGGCCGGTTATGACGTACTGGAGATCAATGCCAGCGACGAGCGATCCGGTCATGTCATTCGCGAAAAGATCACTGGTGCCGTCGAGAGTCATCGTGTGGGCAAGTCGCACAAACCCGTGTGTGTCATAGCCGATGAAGTGGAGGGAGCAGCCGAGAACGGATTCATTCGTGTTCTGGTGGATTTGGTGACCTCAGATCAAAAGGCGCTTGCTGCTGAGAACCGTGGCAAGCCGTCACGAAAGTCCAAGAAGAAGTCTCGACTGCTGCTGCGTCCCATCATTGCCATCTGCAACGACCTCTACGCGAACAGCCTTCGCACTCTTCGTCCTCATGCCGAGATCATCTCTTACACAAAGTCTTCCCAGGCAGCAATTGTCACGAAACTTCGCGAGGTCTGCTCGTCTGAGAAGTTGGCTCTTAACACCGAGAAGCTTACCGACATCGTTTCTGCGTCAGACGGTGATCTACGGAGCAGTCTCAATATGCTGCAATTCGGTGCCGACTCGGTCTTTCTCAAGGATCTCAACAAAAGCTGGACTAAAGTGACGAATCGCATCTTCAAGCGGACTGACGGTCGCACAACTGCAGAGGACCTGCGCGATATTGCCACCGGAATCCGAGCCAACGGCGAATACGACAGAATTGCCACAGGCTGCTTCAACCTGTTTCCAAGCGTGCACTTCCACGATGATATGGTGCGAAAGCCTGGTCTTATCGGAGACTGGTTACACTTCTATGAGCAGATCAACGCCCAGATTTACGGCAACCAGCACGGCCAAGTCGCCGAATACCTCGACCAGCCGCTGCTAGCATTTTATTCTCTCTTCAGTTCACCGACGAACGTGAAGGATCTACCTGTACACACAGACTACGAGGTGAGTTGTTCAACCCATCTCTTCAAATTCTTAACCTAACGCAGATTCGGGAATCCACCAAAGCGAATGAGCAAATGTGCAAGGATGTCTTGGCATCAATCTCACCGGCTACACGCGTCGTGTTTAATCGGCAACAGATTGCTACAGAGCTTGCACCCTACGCTCTGCGAATTGTCAATCCAGTTGTCGACGGAGTGGGGTCAACACTTCGTGACGCAGACAAATCCCGCATTTCTAACAGTGCCGTGGCAATGTCCGATCTCAACCTACGGTTCTTTCGAGATAAGCTGGAGAACGGCGCGTCTACATATCGTCTTGATCCGTGAGTTCCAATGACTTTGAGAATATAAAGTGGAGAATCTAACGCAGACCTCTAGAGCAACTCGTTGTATTTGACGAAGCAGAGCGCCAGAGACTGGCAGTTGGACGGTTTTCGACGCGGCAACAAATTCTTGACTGCAAGGTGGGCGGCACGAAGCGACTAGCTGACGACGACGAGACCACATCATCAGACAAGCGACAGAAGGTGGAGAGTACTAAGAAGACAGCCGTAATAGCAGACTTCTTTGGCCGGGACGTTGTCACTGAGGACCTGACTCCAACTCAGGCTGCAGCTGCGGTCACAAAAGTGAATGACAGAGTGTGGATCCAATTCGTTGAGGGCTTCTCAAATGCCGTGCGCAAAGATATCACCTGGGAGGATCTCTGGTAATCGAGGAGTACAAGCCATGCGAGAGCTCTCTTGGCGTCACTGTATCATCTGGCTCAGATCTAATACTACACGGCGGCGCGCGATCGCTTACAAATATTCGCATTGTGATTCAAGACAACCAAAGAATTACTATCCAGAGAGAAAACAGGTTAACCATATGGTGTAGCACGTAGGTGTGCAAAACTCCATGAAGGAACGCATATGTCGCCATATACAGTAACATAGTAATGGTCACATGCTTTTTCGCAGCAGTCAAGGGCGGTAAAGTGTAGTTCCTGGAGACCCGGATAGCCACAAATACAGGGAGCACGTTAAAAATGTTTCCAAATGATGCGAAAGAATAGGCCCATCTTGGCGATAGATTGAAAATCCACACTACCAGAACAGGAGCATCCACGGTTGAGCACCAGACGAACAGTATCAGCAAGCTCATGGCAATGTTATAGCCATTTGAGTCAAGTTTTCGGTCGCCGGGACCCATTGAGAGTTGTATTCGACGCAACTGAACGACATTGACCGCTTGCCATATGGTGGCACCGAGGAACGACACCTGATATGGAATCCAAATCAAGGCAGCTGAGAAGAGAGCAAGCTGTGGCAGAATTTGGGGATGGTCAATGAGCTGGTATGTGAGGTATTTTCCGGTCCTTGTTTTCTCCATATCATTGCTGGCTTGGCTTAACCGACTCTTGAGCACAAAGCTGACCGAAATGGCTAAAACGTACACAACGCGGGAAACTGCAAAGTACACGGCAAAACATATGCCAGCTGCAGTCAAGACGAAAATTGAGGCCAATGGCCACAAGGACGGCTCCAGAACACCCAGGAATAGGTCATTCTGCTCAAGTAAAGGGTCGAAAGCCTTCATTGCTGCCAGACTCCTGCCTTCGTATGGCAACCTCAAAGCAACTAGAAGACTTCGAACATGCCTAGAGCAGACTAAACCGTGTACCAAAGCAGCGCAAACAACTGTGGCAAGAAGGGGGGCTCGCGTGTATAAGGAGATAGCATCGCCAAACGAAATAAATATTCCCTTGTTTGCAAAAGATTGAAACTGAATGATCAGTATTAACGCAGTTACCGCCAAAGGGAAGACGGCAAAGAGAGTTCGGTACCTGAGCACAATGTTGGCCAAGCTAGCACGAATATCCACATGAATGATCATGGTATATGGGGCCTCCGGAGTACTGTCCTCTGCACAGGTTACGGGAGGCAAGATTGCCTGGAGGTGTAGGCTTGGGGCGTGCAAATAAGGCATGTAGGGACTAGGTCCATGTGCCGAGATGAGTAGAGATGTCTTCTTCAGAACGTTTAGATGCAGCTTCGATTCTTCAGAGTCTCCGTCCAAGCTCTGTCTGATAGTTCCTAAGAAGTTCGCAAAGGTTGGAGAGACACTGCAACTTCCAGAGTGGAGTTCCGCAAGGTTGGACTTCACACTAACGGAGTAGGTGACCAGGCTGCTTGCAGTCCCAGGAAGACAAATATCTGTGTAGTGTGCCCATAGTGGGATCTCCAGAGAGCTTAGGATTAGATGCATCCAAGTGTCTGTGACTTTAATCGGTGCCGAATCCATCGGAACATCAACCACCGCGTCATAACCTCTCTCCCCTGACGAGAATCGAATGAGAATGGGGTCCTGGTCGTACTCTTCTTCACTCAGTCGAAGCAACAGCCTGCTTTCCGAGCGAAACGGATGCTCTAATTCAGTAGGAGCAGGCATTACTGCGGCACTGTCTTCTAGCTGGCGACACAATAGTGTTACTCCTGCTGGTTCCACATTGAGCTCTGCCATATCCACCGGCGCAGGACTGGATTCAAGATCCTCCACTTCATTCAAAGACAAGAAGTGGGCTCTTGTGAGATCCTCCTTGTAGAGAGTCGTACGATCAAGCAAATGGTCTTCCTCGCGGTCGCCAAACTTATGGCAAATCAAAGCTGACCGACCAGCAGTCATGGATTTGTAGAAGAATGTCGCTCGTTTGTCATATCGTGTAATGTGCATCTGTTCGCCGTTACCGAGAGTCACTGCGACATTGTCACCAGTCCAGTTGTCTACCACTAGCTGCCTGCTAGGCACCTGGTACTCATAAAGGTCAGCTGCCTTCTCCAAACCTGACAATAAGGACTGGCGAAGTACATGCATTCTCTCCGAGATGGGCACAGTTCGATCTGGGGACGAGTAATCTGCAATATCGAAAAGCGCGTTTCCAACAACTTTACGAAGTTCATCGCACCAAACTATGGCCAGATGGTCGATTCCCATCCACACACCTGGAATTGAGTGACTGAACACGGAGAATCCATTGGACGGTGGGACTAAAGAGCTCACCGATGTGTAATCCGACGGAACCATACCATCTGAGGGGCCACCTGTTATGGACACGAGAGAGACTGATGATAAGTCAGACGCTGATTCACCAGTTGTGTTGCTGAAAGCTTGTCTCCAGAACTGGTTGACTGTATCGTATACGGTGACCATATCACCATCAAACGATAGTGGTGGTAGAGTGTGAGGGGTTGAGAAAGTGATGATTGTGTTGACAGAGCCTGGGACGTAGTTTGGTAGCGTCACCAGCGCCCTCGCAACGATACCGCCCATTGAGTGACCCACGACAATGACAGATTTCGGCGGATTAGCCTGTCCATCGTACATCGACAGAATATGAGCAATCGCATCGTTGAGATACAGTGCCTGGTCCACCACAGTGCGTCCGTGAAAGGCCGTGAAGTCGCCATTGAAACCTGCCAGAAAGAAGTCAAACTTCGGCGCGATGTCACCGAGGCTTGGATTCGATTCGAATGCTTCTTCGTCACCTCGAAATTTGGCCCTTTCTCGCGTAGCGCTCCTTCGGGAACTGCCCACCTGTCTGTCGGAGTGGGTGCGTTTGGCACAGAAGGACGCCAGAGACCGGCCTTGCGAGTAGTTTCCGGCACTGCCTGCCACGAAGAGCACTGGAATGCCGTTTTCGCTGACGACAGCCTCTTCGTCCATGTCGATGAGCACTTCACCGTACAGGCATAAGCGGTATTTGGATCCCATCTTGCTATTCTCCGACGTGAAGTGCACTCGTCGATAACTCGGTATCATCGAGATCCCCGAGCATCTCTCGGCATCACCCCTATCTAAGCCATAGTGAAAGTAGCTCTGAATGCACGAGATAATGAAGACAAGCGACACCAGCGAGACCGCCAGCGGCATCACATTCAGGCGTGCCATCTCACGACATCAGTGTTGTGTAGGAGTCTAAGTTGATCTGCTGAATGCGGGGTTCTTACTTCCAGGTTTAGGTGCGCAATTGCAGTCTGTACGTACCAACGTAAGAGACGGAATAAATGTAGATGTAAAGGCTAGGTCAATCAGTGCACATTACGAGGTTCACATTATAAACTCCAGGATGTAAATTCGGACTGTGAACCAACAGCTGATCATCGGCTGGGATCATACGTCGCGTCGAGAAAACCTACAACTATCATATCGTGAAATGTGAAAGGCAAATGTGATTGGAGGAGAGACTCGCTCCGGTGATTGTGTATCTACAGGCCAAAAGTCATGTAAGTCGTATGCCATCATTGCGTCCAGTCATAGGACTAGTGGTCAATGGAAGTCGTACAGGCTAGAGGAAGTACTCCCGCTGAGCCTTTTGCGGAGCCATTCTCAACGTGTCGTCCGGGACGGCATTAAATATCGAGAACTTGGGCATCAAATCGTCCTCCACCTTCATGACACTTGCCACGTTACCGCAGCGGTAGCAGTAGTTGGGTGCTGACCACACCGTTACCACGTCCTTGTCCTTGAAGTGGTACTTGAAGCCCTCCATGACGAGCTGATGAGCTCGGGCTATTAACGAAAGACCGTTGACGTGATTGAATTCGCGCGCAACGTTGGCGCCGAAAATCCACCCGGCACCTCGCGGAGATACAGCCCACGTCTCGACGTCGTCGGGATCACTCCAGACCAGGTCACAGAAGCCTCCTTCGTGGGGGATTTCCTGCGCACGGGAAAGCACGCGAATCTGGTCCAGCATGCGGATTTCCGGACTAAGACCGCCATGGACACACAGAATCTTGCCGTCGATGATGGCAGCGAGAGTCAGAAAGTCAAAGACCTGGCAGCAGTATTTCCACACCGTCGTACTGCCGTACTTGCGCAGACACTCCTCGTAGAATCCGTACACCTGCGTGATCTGCCGGCTTTCGTGGTTTCCACGCACCAGAGTCAGCCGGTTGGGATATCGCGCCTTGAGGCACATCAGAAGTGTGAATGTTTCAAGACTGAAGTAGCCACGGTCGACAAAGTCACCCTGTGTTAGAAGAGAACCGAGAAGTTGAGGAGAATTCGCTGAGAAGTCCATGGGAGGTCCACAGAAAAGTCCCCAAAGAAACTCCCATGGGGAGTTTGATGAGGACCCGGAGAAGCTCGCGTGACTGCTCAGCTTGATAACGCGCTAGATACAACCAATCGAGCCACAGACAACTGATAAACGCCAACAAATTGTTACCAACAAACGCCGACAAAGCACTTACCAAGAATATGTAGTTCACGTCATCGGGAAGACCGCCACTGATGCGAAAAAGTTCTAGCAGATCGTGAAACTGGCCGTGGATATCTAGGTTAGCAATAGTCGCTGTTCTTCGTCAACCCTACGTACCACTGGTGTTAGTTTCAGATTCCCTTCGTTCAAACAGGCTCAATACTCACCCGCACACCGTCACTGGCGACTGGACCGGCTGGATGTTGGATTCTGGTTAGTTTCGGGTAGTTGATTCGGCTGCTGTTGACCTACCCTCCATGAGAATCTCCTTCACCATCTCACAAAGCTGCTTCATGTCTGCCTCCGGCAGGTGCTGGCATTTGATAATCTCTTCGAGCCACACATCAGGCCCGCGCTCGCCCATTTTGCCTAAAATGCTGGGCTCGACGAAGTCTTGTAGTTACAGCAATGGGCGTTTTGTTCCGCCAATAGTCGGGGCAGGGGTTTATACAAGCCGTGCGTAGCTTAAGCCGCGCAATTACAGGAGTTGTGCCGATGGGTGGCAGAGAAGACGCTAGCTAATGAGTTCTGGGTCGACATGACACTCCGCAATAGAGGTCTACTTATATTATACAATTTGTGATCCGCAAGCCCGTGGCAGACGTTTGGTAGGAACATTAGGATTCAGGGGTCGGAATCATGAGGGTTAGGTGACCTTCAGGGGTATCCACGAGTAAGCAGGTAGTAAGGAAGCAGAGGAGTTGACACATGCATCAGCATACTGTCTCACTGTTCATCAGCGTGCTGTCGCTGTTTACCAGCGTGCTGTCTGTTACTGCTCCATCCAGCGCTCCTGGCCCGATAGCTCAAGGGATGCTCCAGTGCCGATGCGGTACAAATCGACAAGTCGCGGCATTGCGTTAACCGGCTTGAGTCTTAGAACCTGATTGCGGGCAAAGATGTTGGCCTTGACGAAGCCCTGGCTGATGAGACTAACACAGATAGTCTCTAGTTCGAGGTGTCCTTCATCAGTGCCAATTGGTGATGGAGAGCCTGTCGACACAGATAGCGCCTTTTGTAGATGGTCAAAAGAGACTGTTGAAGCTGGTGTGCCTGCGTTTGACAGGACTCTGCACAGCTTCAGCAGTACTCCACGATAGAGCACGACAGGTGCACGCGACTTGAGTAGAACGACAAGTCCGTGATCGTAAAGCCATTGAGACGACTCGACCTGGTTCATGAACCGCGCATAATCCGATCTTTTGAAGCTGTCCACCAAAGGACCGTACTCGCGTTCCACGCCAAAGTACTGTAGAGCCTGCTGACTCGGCAATTTGCCCAGCAGCAGCGAGACAGGAACGAGATAAATAAATATGATTCGGCGATTGCGTGTCGCCGAGTTAAGGCAATTGTTGAAGGCCCAGCTGAGATGTCGGTACGCGCTGCTCAATTGGTATTTGTTGAGGTAGAATCGGCCGAGCCAGTAGCGATATTCCACACGCTGGGCCCTGTTGTAGAGCGAGAACTTGATGTTGGCAGTGTGGATGTTGGAGAACACATTCGCACACGACCCGGGCTGGTTCATGTTGAAGTAGAGCCGGCAGAGTACCGCAGCCACGTACAGAATAACTGGCTTTTTGGACAGCACTTCGCCCTGCGTTGGATCCAGCTTCTCGGCGCGAATACTGTTGAACATTTTGAGCAGCACCGCGGCCGTGTGCTCGACTTGGATGCCGCTTCCCGAGTCGAGCGCTATAGCCTGAGGAACAATGATGCGTCCCGATTGCGGCACAATTGGCGCCAAGATAGCGCCCCGTGAATTGGCAAAGGCGCTCTGCAAGTCTGTGAGGAACTGCGCGTACAGATCAAACGACCCTGGGATGTCTTCGGGATTCACATCTCGTGCGAATCGCAGGTAGGACTTCGCAAGCTCGACGAATCCAGGCCAGTCACCGTCGTATAGCTCTGTTGCATCCACTTCGTCTTCTATTGGCACGCCATTCTTGGTTAGCAAGAGTACACATGATAAACTGTGAAGTGACTCCGAGCTATCCGACTTCTACTAGCCATCTCTCTTCACCAAGTCATTACATGACGGAAAACTTACGTCTAGAATATCATTCTGCAGAGACGAGACCTGAGGATCATTCAAGTCGAGCGAGAATAGTGCTGCCAAGTCTAGCGATGCATTAAGATCCTGTGAAGCTGAGGTCACCTGCTTGACCCTCGTGAGCCAGAAACTGACAGACATTCCGGGTTGACGACTCCACTGCCACAACACCAAATGATAACAGGGACACAACTGGAATTGACAGGCTGCCTTTTACTTTGTCCGAGTTGAATCACCCTTATAGTTACTACCGGATCCATCTACAGAAGTCTCATTTATATCCGGGCTAGGGTTGTTCCGCTATCATATAGCAGATGCCATCATCTCGTTTGATACTCGCTGCTTACACTCCAGCTACAAACAGTTACAAGCGCGAGCTATAGCATGAGCTCTGTTGCTGGTCAAAGAGCTCGAGGGCCAATCGCGGCCGTTCAGGCGCCGCCGTCGGAGCCGGGATCAGAGCCAACACCGAAGCAGAAGCTTACACTTCCCCTGGTTCCAAAACGTATACGACGGGTCATCATTCGACTGCTACCGCCAGATCTTCAAGAGGACAAGTTCACCGAGCTCGTGAAGGACTGGACGGTTCCTGAGAAGTGCGTTTCGTACTACTTTGTGCCTGGCCATGTGCCGAAAACGTCATCCAAGGAGCCTACGTATTCTCGGGCTTACCTCACGCTTGCCAGCTCCGAGCTCGTTGCAGCGTTTGTAGCGTTTGTGCATCCAAAGCTGAGCTCTCAATTCCCCAGCACGAGACCTCCTAGCGTCGAGTACGCTCCGTTCCAGCGGGTATTCAAGGCCCCCAAACTCGACAAACTTGCCGGCAAAATTGGAACAACCGACGAGTTCAAGACGTTCCTCGCTGAGTTGAGAGGAGAAATCCCTCCTTCGGTTCCAGAAACGAGTGACGTGAAATCGTCTTCCGATTCTAAGAGTGACGGCAGGTCCGCCAAGGACAAGAAGAGTGGACGCAAGGAGAGGGAGAAGAGGGAGAAGGCAGGGAAGAAGACACCACTGACTCCTGACGAGGCGAGCAAAAAGGAGAAGACAAAGGACAAGCGGGAGAACAACAAGGAGAAGGTCGAGAAACGCGACGTGGCAAAGAAGAAGAAGGATGAAGAGAAGCAGGCCAAGAAGGAAACCAAGGAGAAGGGTCGACAGGTCAAGGAGGAGAAGAAGAAAGATACCAGAAGAGGCCCAAGTGAAGGAGCACCACGCAGCGAGACTGGAAAAGTGAGAATAGTCACAAGGCCCAAGACAGATGCCGAGGATGGTCCCAATGGGCCATCTGCTACTGATGTATCTGGAGATAAGCAGACGCCTAAACCTAAACGAAAGCAGAAACCCCAATCTGAGAGGGATGAAAATGTCGGTTCCCTTCGTGACGACCCGAAGAGATTGCCGACCGAGGCATTGGTGCTGAAAGAGTCCACCAAGGCCGCACAGTCTCGTGGTACGATCAAGCCAAACGAATCGTCACTCGAGTCTGGTGTCAATGACGCGAAGCCCAAGACAGTGCGCACGCGTCGGCGACGCAGAAAGGGTGAGGACGAAGTTGGCCCCGCTAGCTCAACGGACTCTGGGCCTCTACCCGGCGCGAACAGTGGATAGTAATGCTTGTGACCAAAGTGCGAATTCGACGATACACAACGGTTGACTTATTGCTGTGATGTTTATCTACAGACTGCCTACGATTGGTACTCTCTTTCCCGAGAACCTCAAGCAGTGGTAGAACAGGTTCATGTGAAACGATCTATTTCATCTATAAAGGCCGCCAAAGTCTTCGCAATGACGACTTCTGGTAAACCAATGCTGTGGAGATTCCATTGCAGGGGCGATTGTTGAGTGGACGATGCATACGCAGGTTACTATGCCTATGCGGCGTATCTTTGCTCGTTGGTATGTCGATACCCGTGAGTGACGGATGATAGTCGTCATCCATTACACCCTGCAAAACGGATGGTCCAGAAGACCACCTGTGTCTTCGTGATGCCCTACCTCTTGCCGGTCGCTATGTTGAATGCCCGCAATCTGAGGTTGCTCTCTAATCACGACTGAGTAGCTGAGCAGGGTGAGATTAGCGCGCATTCTACTTGAGAAGTAGTTGAATGAAGATAGAATATCAATCAACATCGCATGACAGTGATAATGCGCACAAATGCAGCCAGATATAGCTAGCTGGCATAAGGAGGTAGGTCGCACCAAAGTGCCGTCCTATGCAATTCTTCCGTCACTCGAATGACTACGCCCGCTTCATGAGACCCTGTCTCTTAAGCTCGAGGGCACGCTTGTACGGAGGAGCCGTCGGGCTTTGTACCGGATCGAGGCTCAGTTTGCTGGCATCCTTGTCCAGTGTGTACGTCGCATCAGAATCGTATTCGTCAAGACTTCCGCATGCAAAAAATGGAGCCACCTTACGCTCCTCAGGGTCGGTGCTAAGATTGTCTCTTGACGGCACCTTGACTCCCAGTTCTTCAAAGTACTGTTCCGTCGACAGACCCTGTTCAATGAGTTGTCGTGGGTTCCAGCCAGGACGTGGCTGGTAGTCCTGGCAGACGATGAATGCTTCCAAGGACGAACCTCGTGACGAGCGCGGTTTGGCGCAGTAGACATGCTTGAACAGCAGGCCGAGCTGGAAGTACATCAGATCAATGTCTCTACCTCGAAAGATCTTGGCTACAAACGAGCCGCCGGGACGAAGAAGAGCAGTTGCCAGTTGTAGAGCCGACAGAATGAGCTGTGCTTGGATGTACTCGTCGAGATCGTGTAATCCCGTCACATCTGGTGCTCCATCAGAACACACAAAGTCGGCTGGTTCTCCACCAAACAGCTCCAGAATGCGAGACAGGGTCTTTGGGTGCGTGATGTCTGCTTGAATAGTGGTCACTCCGGGAATAGGAGCCATAGGTTGAAGGTCGACAGCGACGATTTTGGCCGAATCCTGCGGCAAAGTGCGCGAAAGGACCTGAGACCATGAACCAGGAGCTGCACACAGATCCACTACTCGGTTGAGGCCCTTGAGAAGGTGGAACTCAGAGTCGAGCTGCAGCAGCTTGAATGCCGACCGCGCACGCCAGCCCTCTTCCTTAGCTTTGCGGTAGTACAAATCTCGCTTGTCTTTGCTGCTTTTTCCCATGGTGGTTTGACGCTTTGGTTGATAGTAAAATTTCGAGTCAGGGGAAAGCGGCTGACATACGCGGCTGTAATACACGGCTGAGATTTATGAGTGCGGATTAGGCAGGCCCGTACCCAGACATGTATTCGCTTATCCACGGTTGTGACTCAAGAGGAAGCCACGACTAACAGTATGGGCAGGTTCTGTTCATAGAGCTAATACCCAATATTCCCGTTTACTCGTCGTTCCACTTTCTATGGATATCCATTTCTTTAATCTACTTTCTTTCTCTGCTGTCTCCATGGTCTACATCATACTGCGCTCGCATTGTACCCGCTTAAGCGCCACTTCTCCCCCTAATGAAGATCAGCCCAAATCCGGGGGCTGGCATCTCCTACTCAGACAACACATTTTGGTCTAATCGCCGTCTCTATCCCGATCATCTGAGCTCGTCTGTTCATTGGCCAGGGACATAGGCCCCAAATGGCGGATTTCCGACTGATACGCGCGTTCGACGCCTGGGTACGTACCTAACAGTTTATGGGCCTATAGCTAACGCAGCTTCGAACCTTTGATGCCAGTTACAGCTTCGAGCAGTTCCATTCACCATTGCAGGTGCAAAAGATCCTGAGAGACATTGACAGTTCTTATTTTGAGACTCTGGCAGTTGATAATTCTGACTTCAAATCTCGGTTCAACTCTTGTAGGTGGCAGTTAACATAGTAGTCCCATGCTAACCACAGACACCCGGATTACGGAGAAACTGAGCGAGTTCTATACGGGCATATATCATACACGGCCCGATGTGCCGAGCGCAGTGCGACTGGCGAGACTCGAAGGAGCGCAAGACGAGTCTTTGGAAACACCCAGTCAAGCACAGTCTGACAAACTCAAGCTCCTCGAGCTGCTGCTGCTTGTAGCTATTGGATGTGAACGCAAGCAGGTATTTATTGAGCGGATCCAGCAGCTCGAGGAGCTGGTGCAGACCACGCTGATGCACGTAATCAGTGGATCTGAGCTGGCTCCCGAAGCAGAAGGTGGAAATGCAATGGAGCGATCCGTGGAGTTTGGCTACGAGGAAGAGATCGCTCGGTTACTGCAGACAAACGAGCGGCATAAGGCCGAGATAAGCGATTACGAGATGAAACTCAAAGTGGCCGAGGATAAGCTCCGAGAGTTGCAAATAAAGGCCGAAGAGGAGTCTCCGTTGCCTCGAACAGAGATATCTAATGGAGAAGAACATCTCAAAGACATCATCAGCCAACTGGAACATCGCGCTATGGAGGACGAGGCCAAGATCAAAGAGCAGGCTCGCACAATCCAGCAGCTGGTGGAGGAGACGTCGAAGTCGCAGTCGCTCGCTGTTGAGGTCGACAAGCTGAAGCAAGAGCTCTCTGACAGCGCGCACGAGATCACGCAGCTGCGTAAAATCGAGAGTGTTGCCGACAGATACAAGCGCAAGTTGGAGCAGATCCAGGACTCTTCTGCTCGTTTGGCGAGTCTTGAAGCTGAGAATATCCAGCTCAAGGAAGAGCTCGAAAAGGCTGAAGCCACATCTGCGAAAGTAGTTGAAGTACCTTCGTCTGTGCCACAAGAGGATGATCCCGTTGCGACGTCTAAAGACATTACTCCTCGAGAAGTGGCAGCGACGAAATCCATCCCACCCAAGTCATCTCCTTCGCCCTCACCTGCTGAGCTCGAACCTGCCAGCTCACATCCCCTACAACCTGAGGCTCCTCTTGATACTAGCCAGTTTAAGGACCTGGTGAATTCGTCGCCGAAACAAGCGGTTGACATGTACGAGTCTGTTGTTTCCCGCACTGAGTCTCTTCAGCACACGATCGATAATCTCAGTTCTGAGCTACGCCTGATGTCTGGAGCCTGGTATTCACTGGCTTCGCGCGTCCAGCAGCAGAACGTCATTGTGATGAAAAAGGTCTACGACTCTCCACAGGGCTGGCTCACGAAGCAACGGAGAGCATTGGATCAGGTGTAGTCGTGAAGTAATGGGTGAAGGAACGACTTGGTTTACAGTCTATTAGAATATTTAATGTACAATGAAAGATGCGTTAGTAGGTGGTCATAAGAGGTGAGAAAGGGATAGCTCTAAAGCTTCGCGCCAGTAAGGGCCTTGCGCATAGCATAGCAGAGGTCAAGTACACGGTCCGTCGTTGACGGGGTGACACCATGACGAAGAGGACGGTTCCGTGCAATGCCGATGACCTCTGAAAGATCGAACAGCTTGCCCTCGCGAAGTAGATGACCCTCGGCGGTGCGGGTAGGCACCCACTCCGGAGCCAGAGACAAGAATTCCTTTCGGCTCTCGTCAAACTTGCGGATCACAATACCGCGCTGAACGTAATGCTGGAAGGCAACGTTGAGCATCTCCTTGTTGACTGCTTCGTAGTTGGTCATCTCACCCTCGTGATAGAGCGTCTTGGCCAGCGACTGTGCCAGTTTGTAGAAGGGCTTGCCAGGGGTCGGCTCCTCCGTCAGAGCAAACAGAGCCACCGAAGCAGCCCAGTAACCGTCAATAAACGGCCACAGAAGGAAGCAGTAAAAGTCAAAGACCTCACAGCCGCGGTTGAGCTCCTCTTTGGACATTTCAATGATATCGCTCGAGTCCTCGTGAGAGATGAGCACGCCCTGCTTCTGTAGCTGCTTGATGGTGGAGGCGGTGGTCGAGGTGAGTCCCTCGGGCTTGAAGACGAACTCGCCTGCCAGTAGAGTAGACAGGAACTTGACGTGGTTGTGAACCTCGCTCTTGGGCACGATAGTGGAGCCGCGGCGACGGAGCTCGACAAAGATACCAAGACAAGCAATCGACTCAGACACAAACAGATGGATGACCTGGTTACGGTAGTAACTGAGCTTGAAGGGGTCCTTGGGGAAGTAAGTGGCCTCGAGCAGACCCTTCTCCTGGACGCCCACGAGGTCATTGCCGAGCACCTTGAGGGCGTTGAGAATGACGGTTCGCGGGTCCTTGAAGTGAGGATCGTTGTTGGCTACTGCATAGTCATGCTTTGTCAATGTGCCGATGTGACCGCCAGCCTCGTGAACCTTGGTGATGAGCCAGTCGACCTTACGGGTCAACTGGTCCATACTGAGGCCCTGGCCCGCAGAGGTGAGAAGGACAGTACCGACCAAGGCAGTCGGCATCACGACGGACACCTTGTTGATGTCGTCGAGAACACGGTAGCCGAGCGATCGAAGCAGGCGTGTGTGCTGGGCAGTATCGAGGGGTCGCTCAAGAGGGAAGCTTGCAGCAGAAATGGCAGCATCCGACGAGAGCTGGGTCACGATCCACTGGCGGAGCGACCAGGGGTCGTGGAAACGGATATCGACACGGCCCATCTTGAGGGACAAGATCTTGCGGGAGTCGAGGAAACTCAACAGCGACTCCTGAATCTTCTCCTTACCGAGGAGCTCAGTAGCATACGACTCTGCTTCAACGACCTTGTCGTACTGAGTCGAGACAGGAGCGATCCACGAGTCTTGGACAGCACCGGACAAAATGGCATCCAGAATGTACTTGAGGATACCGAACTTGGGCGGCAGCAGCTTTCCAGTTCGCGATCTCGTTCCCTCGACAAAGCACTCAAAGTTGTAGCCTTCCTTGAGGACTGTCTGCATAAAGGCCTGAACAACGGCCGTGTAGAGGTAGTCCTGGGACCACTGGCCACGGCGGATGTACATACCGCCGACCTGCTTCATCATAGGTCCCAGAACGGCGATGTTGAGGTTCTCACCAGCGACAACGACAGGGAGGGAAATTCCCATGCGGAAACAGATGAACTGCATCGCCATATAGTCAATATGGGACTTGTGGCATGGCAAAAAGATGAGGCTCTGCTTTGCTTTCTCGAGCTCCTTGGCCTTTGCTTTGATGCGGTTGATCTCCTCCGAGTTGACGTGCACGCCCTGGTGGTAGCAACGAACGAAGATCTGGCCCACGACGTAGTACATGAAGCGGAGAACGCTCTTGTGCTCGAACTTGACCATAACACCATCGACGAGTTCCTCGGCAATGGACGAGATCCACCTCACGTACTCGGCTCTGCGAGCAGCCTTTTCAGCTGGCGACAGGATCCACGACTTCTCCTGCTCCATACGAAGGTCAGCGAGGTCATTGATGGCCTTTTGCAGAATGGGGTGGTTCATGGTCTCACTGAGCGTCTCGTCAGAGATGCCCGGGTAGTACAGATCATGACCGGCCATGGTATCGTATCCACGCCACGACGAACCGACAACGTGCTGCGACAGCGTCTTCATGAACCCAATGGGGTCCTCGCGGAACCGCGACATGTCCACGACGAGGTTGAGCTCGGCATCTTGCTCTCTGTGGTCCTCGAGGATATCGACGTCGCTCATTGTGGCAGTCCAACTGAAGTCCAACTGAAAGGTGATGCAAGAAGCGATAAGCAAAATGCGTTAACGGCTAACTAATGAGATCAACCTCGGTAGGGTTTGAATACATTGAGTTTGTTGGGAAAAGGCGGGGTAGTCAGCCGCGTGGAGGGGTTCGTGAGAAAGCAATAGGGGCAGATGAGGAGAGACCTGGAGAGACGTAAAGACGGCAGTAAAGAGGATAAAGTCACTATTTATCCACGGTAGTGCTCAAGTAGTTAAGCTACTAGCCTGCTGACAGGCTAGCTCGCGCTATCTGCGGGTAGTACGTAAGCCCTTAGTAAGCAGAGAACAGCAATCTAGTAAGCGGCTTAAGATGCCAAGAATGAAGCAGTCTTCATATTTTCCATTTCGTGCCAGAACTGTACCCAAAACTGTACCCACAGCTGTACCCGGAACTGTACCCCTGATAGAAAGTTCCATGCATGCGCAGCCGTAGAGCCTTGGCTGCCTGGCTGCCAGGAAGTAAGCTCTGCAGCCTTCCAGTACCTGCAGACGCACGCAGCTGCATGTAACAGCAGCACTAATCAATTAAAGAATGAAATTAGATGACATGAAAGCAAAGAAAGAATGGATGAGAACCAGGAGAATGGGTATAACTGGAATGGGAGAATCAGTGCTGTGCTACTCAGGAACTGTAGCTCGTACTATTCATCTGTATACATCTATCTGTACTCATATCTTTGGTTATCCTATATCTTATAACTTACTGATCTAAACTAGCTCTTAGGTAGACTCTACTATAAACCTCCATTCAGTGCCAAGACTGTATTCACTGATATTGCCGTGAGGCTTACATTGCTATCAGCTGGACATGCGTGTAGGGCATACTATAGGAGAGCTATATCACGTCTACAGTAATAACGGACCCGACTGAAATGGTCCTTCCTCACTTGATTCTTCAAGTCTCTTCCTCCACTATTATTCATCTATTCAGTTCTTTCACTTATTATTCCACTCACCTCCTCCACTCAGTCTTCACTCATTAACTTCCATTCCTAATTCCCCCACGTCACTTCCTCCCAGCTTCACGCCGCTCGTTTGATTGCGGCGGTTTTGAGTGGGCAGTGGGCGGTGGGCAGTGCAAAGCACGGCTGCCGTAAAGACGACAAGCTTTGTGCCAAGGAACGCAGCCCAGCGAGCTACGACTTCTTCGCCTGCTAGTCTCCATTTCACGTTGCTGGCGTTGCTTTGTGTTGTCGGCCTTGTAATCCGCCGGGCCTTGCGTACTTCTCACGTGCTGCACCAACAATTTTTTTTCGCTATCTGGCACCGCCGCGTATAAATAGCTCACAGGCCCCTTACCGCGTCTGATCTCTAGCATTGACTTACGCGCCAAATCCTAAGTGTTTAGTCGAGTGCCAAGTACGTCAAGTGTATTCGGTGAATCCAGTGATCCAGTGATTCAGTGATCCAGTGAATCGAGTGATCCGACTGTTACACTCACTGAGATAGCGTCGCTGATAGCTCCCGGATAGTTGACTGTTTACGACTGTTCACGACTATTACGACTGTTACAGACTGTTCACGACTGCAGACCAGACCTTCGGATCTCGTCTCTCTGAGCTCGTCTCTCAGCTCTCCCAGCTCTCTCAGCTCGTGTCTCATTCTGTCTCTTTGTGTGCATCGTATTCACCATGAAGAAGGACATCCAGCTCATGCTCATTGTCAATGGGCTCATCCTGTTCGTCATTCTGACCCAGGTGTTTGACCTCATGACGCTGCTCATCGACGACTCGTTCAAGGACGCCATCGTCGAGTCCGAACTGACGCCCGTCAAGTACACGGAAAAGGACGGCAAGATGGTGCCCGATCGTCCTCTGTTGGTGCCCAAGATCATCCACCAGACATACAAGAACGAGACGGTGCCGGCGGTTTGGAAGGAAGTCCAAGAGTCGGTCCGCAATCAGACCCAGGGCTACAAGTACATCCTGTGGACGGACGAAACAGCGCGCCAGTTCATTGCTGACCACTACGCCTACTTCCTCCCCACCTATGACTCGTATCCGTATCCGATCATGCGTGCCGACGTGATTCGCTACTTTGTTCTTTACCACTATGGTGGTGTCTACATTGACATGGACCTCGGCTGCGACAAGTCCATCGACCCGCTCCTCGCCTTCCCGGCCGTGTTCCGCAAAACCGACCCCACCGGCGTCTCCAACGACCTCATGGCCGCCGAAAAGGGCCACCCGTTCTTCCTCTACATCATGAACAACCTCGAGCGCTACAACCGCAACTGGTTCATCTCTTACGTCACCATCATGTACTCGACGGGCCCGCTCGTCGTCTCGGTACTGTGGAAGAAGTACAAGCGCTGGGGTGTCCCTGACGGCGGCAGGGTCCGCATCCTGTTCCCGCCAGACCACAAGACCCACATGACCTACTTCTTCCACACGGCCAGGGGCTCGAGCTGGCACTTGGGCGACGCCAAGTTCATCATCCAGATGGGCCAGCACTGGATCTTCTTCACAATCCTGGGAACTTGCATTGTGTTGTCCTTGCTTTATCTGCAGCTCAAGTTTTACCAGATGCTCGTGTCGGGATCCATCTTCAGATACGTGCGACGACTCACGCGCCGCTTCAGACGCGACGAACCTTCTTACGAGATGCTCGAGCCCGAAGTTTGAGCTCGAAGTTGAGCCCGCAGCTGCACCTAGTCAAGGCAGCCTACACAGCTTGGGTACACATCTTGGGCACCCAGTCTTGACAGCATCTCTACGTGTCATGTTCATTCGCTGACGTCGCTGACATCGCTGACGTCGTTTCCATGAATGGAGCTACACGCTAGCAGTAGGAACTTGTCAGTTCACTTGGTAAATGGCCTATGCGCAGATTACCATTGCTCTCCATCGACGGCCGTCATACCCATATCTGCATACCACGGCCGGTCTGGCACCGGCTGTACCGTCGGCTGCCGAACTACGCTTTGATGGACGATGGTTGTACAAATACATCCAACAGTATAAATACATTTATTTGTAGGAGCGATTCAGAATGCGACACTACAGTAACAAAAAGACATACGGTCAAAAGCAGTATCCGAAATGAGACCTCACTTAGTTTGACGAGTATCTGCGAATACAGTAGAGTAGCAGTAACTCAGACAGCCTGCTGCTATAGGATCTCCTGGCCATTCTCCAGGCAGTCCTTCACTGTTGTCCCTCACCACTCCGACTCTCCGTTGCCACGAGAGAACACGTAGTCCTTGCCGTTGATGTTGGCCACACCATCCTTCAATACATACTTCCACTTGTTTTTGACTCGCTGTACCTTGTCATACAGGCACAGCATAATCATGCCACCTTCCTCATCCTCGTCCTCAGCGCCAGAGTTGAGAGCATCCTCCGAGTCGTCGAGATCAGAGTTGATGCGGTCTGGGTCATCTGAGTCGTCGGCTCCGTCAACCTGGTTGATCTGGCCTCCTCCTGGAAGCACAAGACCAGAGCTGCCCGTTGATCCAGCCGCAGGTCCTCGGAATAGATCCTGGGTGTCTGGCTCAGCCTTGATACCCAGTTCACTGCCAACTGGCAAGTGAATGCCAGGTGCGACCTGTGAATGTGCTGCTAACGGAGCCCCGTTGAGCACTGTGTCGTCGGTCTTCATGTTGAGACCGCCGTTTCCAAAATAGTTGTCCATGGCCGGAGCCATCTTCATCTGCTCCCACGGTAGATGTGCCACATTGAGTGCACTAAGGCGTTCCTGCCACAGCTCCTTCAGCTGAAGCAGTGTGCTGTCATCGAGCCCGTTGTCTTCAAAGTCGCCCCGTGACTCTTCCAGCACTCCGTCAATTACCTGACTATACAGCCGACCAACCAGTTCGTTGGACATTTTGTCGTTTTGTTCGTTTCCCACAAATAGCACAGGCTTTAATCAAGTTACCTCGTTCAAACAAGACTCTCGCAGCCAGTCAGAACGGTCCCACGGCGTTTGCCCCCGTGCTTTATGATGCTGCTAGGTGGGATTTACGCTGTTACAAATCGACCGAAAATCCGTCAAAATCCAGCCGTGAACTTCGCCGCAGTGGCCCTCTAAGCAAAACACAGCACTAGAGGCACCGTTTAATATCACCTGCGGGTCGCAATCAGGCAGGTCGAGCAAGCCAAACGGTCGGGTTTAGGCGTTTGTTCGTGGTTACTGGCTAAGTCGAAATTGACGACTATACCCTTCCCGACTTACCCGGCTGGCTTAGTCAGACAAAATGCCACAGCCGCGCCATCCATCGGGACCTGCAGCTCAGGGGTTCTCTACCAGCGGCAATAAGCGAGAGTTCGGATAACTGGCAGGTTTGGCGAAACTTTGGACCGAACATTGATATCAAACCGGATGGGAACCGAGGCTCATCCTGCCTCAGTCGTCCGAGCTCGGCGATGGATGGCTGGACCATTCAGCTGGATCGTTCGAGAGGGCCCGCGAAGTTCCCTTGCTCGGCCGAGAATAGACGATTCAAATAAACTCATGGGCGAACGTTGAAGCAGGTGACACTTGGCGTAATGAGCTCTAGCCGTTCCGCCGTTGGGGGTTGCATCCGGGCCTCAGCGCGGCAAAGTTCCGGACCGGTCGTTCACCCGGAGGTTACACCCGAAAACAGTTCCGAACGGCCGAGAGAGATATGGATGAGCAGCAATATCCCTATTTCACGAGTTCTAAATGTGATGTTGTGATCTGAACAAGAGCGAGACTGTGACTACACCTGTAAACAAAGGTAGTCAGGGAACCTCCTCGAACTCATCGGAGAACTCATCAGAACCTCATCAGCCAGGACATAGGACAGTCGGGCCCAATATCCCAAAGCTGAAACGCCCAGTCGATAGCCGCAGCCGTTGAATGACCAAACCTAGAGCCAATATAGTCATCGGAGCCGTTGAATGTTGTATGGAGGCGTCAGCCGCCATCTGGCCAACTCCTTAGCTCACATTCTCCAAAGACTTCCACAGCCATGGTAAAGCTGGGTGAAACAAGATCCTTGTCAAAAGGGTACATCTGTTTCAGCGAGAGATGCTGATATGGCCGGGCTTGACTAAGATTTCCAACTTCAGCTCAGAGGAAACGTGCTGGTGGGCAGATTTGAGTTTCCAGGAAATTGCGACGGATGTCCAAAACCGAAACAGTCAATCAGCGACCTATATATAAACCCGACGTTCGCTTGGAAGATTCCTCCTCAGATCAAGCTTGCACAATGAACATTGCATCAAAGGAATTTAAGAAGCTCTTCCGAGCATCGTCGTCGGGCAAACCCATGTCGGACAGCTTTGAGTACATTGACGAGCCTGTCAGTCTTAACAAGACTCAGAATGTGGCGCCTACGCGCCTGCGATACAAGATTTTCGCCCCTTTGTCGGCCGTTGACACGAGTTATGGCAAAGCAGTTCGTCCCATGGTGTTCAACGGCGATGATGTTGGAGCCACGTTTTCGTCGATTGTGCGACGGGAGCATGTCCAAGGAAGAAAGAAGCGCACGCGAACAAAGACAAAGCCTGCGTCACAAGAACATCTGTCCATGCCAGTGCTACCAAGACGCTCAGACGAGAGCCGCAACTTGACGAGCACAACGGCAGATGGAAACTGGCAGCCAGAGTCTAGCGAGTCGAGCCAAGAGTCGCTGGTAGACGGAGGCAGATTCCGTGAGTCGATCAATACACGGGCTGAGCATCCAGTCGAGCCTAAGGTGCGAGAAGAAGCTTCAACACGGGACTCGTTGCCTCAGATAATGCCCATATCGCCCATTTCACTCTCTTCGCAAGTATCGCAGGAGTCGTTGTCGCTAAAGAGCCAAACCCCACGATCCCAGATTATGTCGTTGCCATCGGTTCAGACTCCAGACCTGCTCTACGCAGACCAGGGACTCGATCTGCCTCGGTTCGGACACTCACGCGCCTATAGTTCTGATCAGCAATGCCTCGCTCTCAGTGAGCAGGACCAGATCACGCGTGACATTGAACTGCTTCTTCAGCTAAACAAACTGGCACCCCAGTACGTTTCTCATTGAGAGGAAATATATAGACGGGTGTAGTAGACGAGATACGTTCAATTTAACATTAAGCTAGCATTTAAAGCTGCGCAGCCATAGATAGCAGCTTAGAACCCGTGCCTCTATCTTATCGGCAGTTACACGGGACATTCGGCAACGGCTGACCCGGGTTCGACATTTTTAATTCATAAGCCAATATACAACAACACTGTTGGAGTAACGACTGTTGGCAGGGAGCTGTGCTTTGGAGGTAGAGACTGAGAGTCCCGTCTAGTGTGCACTGTTGCTCTTGTTTCCCTCGCTTCCCTCGTTGCCGTCGTTGTCGTTGTCGTTGTACTGAGCCAATTCTTCAAATTTGCGACGATCTCAACACACGATGAAGTCGGTTGTTCGACCTCAGGCGTGTCGTAGAGCACTCCTGGCGAGCGTTCGACACAATTCTGGCACTTCGGCAGCATCTACAGAGTCCAAACGCGGCCGAGCGACCCGGTTCTCGGATAAGCTCAACAGAGGACCATCTTTTGATGACTTTCTTGCCAAGCGAGCTGGATCCATGGACGAGAACCTGTTTGTAGATCCCGTTGTCGCTGCCCGCAAGTCCGAAGATGTGCGTCTGCCAAAGTGGCTGAAAACCGAGATTCCCAAGGGAAAGAACTTCCACAAGCTGAAGGACGACTTGCGAGGACTCAAGCTTCACACGGTCTGTGAAGAGGCCCGTTGTCCTAATATTGGCGAGTGCTGGGGTGGTTCAGATAAGTCCAAGGCCACTGCTACAATTATGCTCATGGGAGATACGTGCACGCGAGGATGCCGGTTCTGCTCCGTCAAAACGAGCCGAACACCAGGGCCCTTGGATCCCAACGAGCCCGAGAACACGGCCGAGGCTATTGCCAAGTGGGGTCTCGGTTACGTTGTTCTTACGACTGTCGACCGAGACGACTTGAGCGACGGAGGAGCGCATCATTTTGCCGACACCGTGCGCCGAATCAAGTCCAAGGCTCCTCACATTCTCGTCGAGTGCCTCACCGGAGACTTCCGGGGAGATCTCGACATGGTCAAGATCATGGCCCAGTCTGGCCTTGATGTGTTTGCCCACAACATGGAGACTGTCGAGGACCTGACACCTTACGTCCGTGACCGCCGGGCTACATTTGCTCAGTCGCTTTCAGTACTGAAGCGTGCCAAGGACACAAACCCGTTTATCCTGACGAAGACCTCTATAATGCTCGGATTCGGCGAGACGGACGCTCAAGTTGAAGACACGCTTCAGCAGCTGCGTGGAGCCAAGGTCGACGTCGTTACATTTGGCCAGTACATGCGACCGACGAAGCGACACATGAAGGTCGCCGAGTACGTGACACCAGAGAAGTTCCAGCACTGGCACGACCGCGCCATGGCCCTTGGCTTCGAGTACTGCGCCAGTGGACCGCTCGTACGATCATCCTACAAGGCTGGCGAGTCGTTCATTGAGAACATGCTCAAGAAGCGCAAACAGCGCCAGGCTGAGGACGCCGTTACTCTGTAGTAGTACAATAAGCATTGATTCCTAAGCCCACTGGCCACTGTGTCAATTACAAGTTCATAAATAGACATATTACGATGCTAAATACCATTATAGCGCGACTGTGCCTCGGAGATTTGCCAGGGTAGGTGAATTAGACGGCAAATGCTGTATCGAAGTCGGTGAGGAGAATTGTAAAGGTACTACCCGGGATATGGAGCGTTGGTGAGAACACAATGGCCAGGTTCTTGAGCGTCATCTTGTTGAGAGACGAGTTGTTGGTGATCTTGAGCAGAAAGTGACAGAGCACATAGAGCAAGTCCCGGTTGGCTCGAGGAAGCCTTCCAATGAGAGTCGAGATATGAGCTGCTCGAGCAGCTGGGCTCGCAATGTCCATGGCCTCACGGAACCCAGAATCCATTGAGGTAGGCACAACGGGCTCGGGCATCTCACGAAGAAATCGCTTCATCAGACCAGAAACGGCATGGACATCTGCATCAAGTGCCACCAAGTCAATGTCGTATTCGACATCGAACCGTTCTTTGAGTTCGCGAATGGTGGATTCGGAACCACTTAGTCGGAAAAGACCCTCCTCATAGACGGCACCCTTGTGCTCGAGAAGTTCAATACATCGGAACAAGATAGAGGGGACAATGCATCCATCCTCGGCTACCTTGGACGAGTGCGACAGGGCCTGCAGCAAAGGTACACCAAAGAGTACCGACATATTGTAGAATCTCGAGTCCGAGTCGTCCGCTAAGTCATTATCGTCAAAGGCAGCGTATACTGGTGAGTCCAAGTCGCTATTAGCTTGCGATTTCTTTTGAAATCGAAAAAAACCAGGCTTCTTGGCCTTTGCGTCGCGAATTGGAGGATCGCGGCTTGCGTCACGCCTTCGGTGATTATCGTCCGATTCGTCGTCTAAGCGCGATGGTGAATAGTTGCGACGCTCCATCTTGTGAAACCCGTAAGGCGGCACTTTACCAATGGATGGCCCAGAGTTGGAAGACGTTAACGTATGTCCCGCTAGGGATGAGTTGGCCGAGTTCGAGCCAGCAAGGCCCATGGGGGTACCTTCGCCCGGAGAGAGAATCGTAACGCTCGAAATATGTGACAGATCCTCGGTGCTCTGTCCAGCTTTGGGAGATGCTGTTGAGTCACTTGTAGTGGACTTGGCCTGGGACTCTTTCCTTGGGGCCGCCTCGGTGTCTAGTTGTGCACTCTTCAACAGAGCATTGATCCAAACATCACGAGTCTCGTCCGACTCAGCACAAAACACATGGCTCACGTGTGAGTTCTTCTTGGGCTCCATGATGAGCAGGGCATGGTCGTACTCATTATCAGAGTCGCCAGCGCCGTTTGATTTCGGCTTCGGGCGACCGATGCGGGCCCTATGGATAAGAATTGAGCCCAGCATATCGCCATCGGGGCGGTCAAAGTAGTACAAGTACGAGCCGTTAAGCACATACCAGCGTGTCTTCCAGGACTTGAGTCGGCCGCGTTTGCTCAGGAATCCCGAGTGTTCACCAATGATGAAAGGCATCTGGACAACGTTCGAAGCCAGAAAGTTGCTCAGAATAATAGCAGCATCAACGGGGAGTGACTGCGGGTCCTCCATTAGGGTGCCGAAAAAGTAGTTGAGCTGCGATCTTCGCTGGTCAACCTTCGTCGGAGACGACGACGCAAACAGGCTACGGTCTGGTAGTCTCGGCAGTGCCGATTCCGATATGAGAGACTTGAGAGCAGCCAACAGACTGGATAGCTGAGCGTAGTCCTTCACAAAGCGCCACAGTTCCTGGCCAGTTATTCTATCGATGGCAGCAAAGATAGCCAGGGGGTCATCCTTGCCATTGACCTTGAGCGCAGTGCCTACTTTGCCCAATAGCGCACTGCAGACGACAACATTGATAGTTGCGAGCTGCTGCGGATTCACACAGAGAAGTTCATCTTGGGGAATGTACTCTTCAGATGGAGTTGTGGCCTGAGTTAGCAATTGAGGGCGAATAGGGCTGGAAACTTACGCTATATGGGAGGTCGTCGTAGTCGCGGGGTGTTGCTGACGACGGCGTGAGTGGGGGTCGTGAGAGGGGAGATAGCTTGTTTCCAGAAGCCTGACTGGCAGGTTGCGAAAACAGTAGTGGAGGAGGCCGCGGTTTGTATGTAGATGGTGCCACTACCATTGGCGTCGCTGCAGGCGACTGAGTAGAAACCTGCCGGGGAGGAGTTTGGTTGTATGGAACCTTGGACAGTGAGTCTGACGACGCGTTGAACGACTTCTCCGCCATTACTGTGTGTTCTGGTGCTTCTCGAGGTGGGTCTTGTGTTTCTCGAGGAGTTTCCAGGGGTGTTTCCCGGGGTGTTTCTCGAGGTGCTTCCCGGTAATCCTCCCGTCTGTCATCCCTGCTGTCGTCTCGCCTGTCGTCTGGTTCTCTAGTTTGTGCGTATGGGTTCTCGCGAGGGACGAGGCCGTAGTCTGCCGGTGCTTCTAGAGCATTAGATGTGTATGGGGAGGCATCGGGCGCATTCTGGGTCGAGCCATTCGATAAGGAGCCAATCTCGGGGCGTGAGCTCGACCTGGCCGGGAGCGGGATGGTTGGAGGAGCAGTGGCACCAGGCAAGGAGTCACTGCGAGGAGGAGGCGGAAGCATCGACGGCGGTTCAGGCAGGTCAGGAAGCGTCGTGCCGAGGCCTATGAGGGGCTGCTGGACTGGAAAGTGGCCCTCAGGCTGAGGCTCGAGCGAGACAGCAGCGAGGCCGACGGTCGTTTGCGAGACATCGGTCGGATCGGCGGCATATGTTGGAGAGACAGTTCCCGAGGTCGCAGCGCCCGGGAACTTGGACGCGTCGGCAAGGTTCTCCGAGGACCAATTGGCTTCCGGGAAGTCCGAGTTGTAGGATGAGGCGCTGTCGAGGTCGGCCGAAAGATTCGACTCGTCGCGCAGGGGTCGACGGAACAGCGATGAAGCCGGCGACTGGACGCGCTCGACGAGACCGCGAAGGCGCTCGTTCTGGTCGACGGCAGCATCGAGATCGCGACGAAGCTCGAGAATCGTGTCGCGCTGGCGCTTGACGAACTTCCACAGCTTGGCATTCTCCGACTGGAGCTCAGCAATGCGCATGAGTTTGTTATCGACCAACCGCTCGAGATCCTGTTTGTCATCGTACCCCGGCTGGTCTGTCATGGTGAAGACCAGAACTGAAGTCAAGAGTAGTAGTCGGCAGATTCCACGAGTAAAGTGAGTGAAGTGAGAGTCCACGAGTCAAAGTACAAGAGTCAAGTGACAAGAGCCAGTACAAGAGAACCAGGACAGTACAAGAGTAGTACAGAACTGAGTACAAGTATCAGTGTTAGAAGAGCACAAGCGCACCAGACAACTCGTCTCGTACACTGTACAACTGCCTCGTCTTTACTCTCACCCTATGATCGCACAGTCAGTCTCAGCCTGCTGGCTGAATTGACAATTGACAAAACTAACAGGGAAGGGTCAGATTTTGGCCCGATCAAATGATCGCCAAATGCATCCAACTGCACGTCCCAATCCAGCCCACTTGGCACACAGGGGGCCCCGGCTCACGGCGCAACGGCAGCACAAGGGAAACGCAAATGGAAAATGAGCAATTGCCGTTAATGGGAATGGGATTTTGTCGAAGGTAGTTGAGCAGTTTAACAGTCACAAAGCAGTTATGGCTTTTACAATCAAGACAGCTTCTCAACGGGCTTACTTGCAGGGCCAATGCACCTCGACAAAACCGTTAGACAGGGGGTTTCGGCTGCAGGCTACCGCGTGCATGGGCGGGAGATAGTGAAGGTAGAGATAGAGGAAGAAGAGAGATAAATAGAATGGAGATGGAGGAGATAGAATAAGGAGACAGTATATGGAGATGAAATAAGGAGATAGAATAAAGGGTTACAGAATGGGGGAATGAGGAAGATATAGAGTAGGGAGAATACAGAACTAACAGTTGACAGGGGTATGGGAGTAGAGGCACTCGTGATGGTATGATACTGGACTAGAGGTTTTGCGTACACTACAGCAGTACAGCAGTACACAATAGTGGGGTCATACTGGGTTCAACTACTGGTGTTCACGCGAGTCTATTTAATAATGGGCAATTTAACTTTGATGTGATTCCAACTGCCTCATGCTGCTTTCCCATCATGTAGGTGGGACAGTCTGACTGTTGCAAAACCATTGTAACGCCTGTAACGGAGACTGAGCGGAACTGTTTGGGTTAACGTACAACTGCCCACTCACGACACGTATAGATCACTCACGACACTGGCTTGGCGATTCAACGACTTCCAAATTGCCAAATTGGCTAATTACCTGGGCAATAGGCAGGGCGGGGTACTTGCGCACAAGCGGGTCCCTGCCGCCTGTCCGCCTGATTGCCGCATTGGCGCCTCAGCGATCATTACGGCAGTCGCTAGAGCAAGAGCAATCGCTAGAGCAGGCTAGGCCGCACGCTCCTGCATCGACGCGCCCACCGACGCGACTCCTCAGCCCTGCGCCAGGCGATCGAAGAGCCGCTGCAGCACGAGAGTGACAAGTGACGAAGGGAGATGTGACGAAGGGTGATGAACGAAGGGTGACGTGACAAAGAATAGTGACGTACGAGCTGCTGGATTTCCACTAATCTGCTGCTTCGCTGAATATCAGACTGGATGTTCCTGTGAATCCATATCCAACCTGACGCTGCGGTTGGCAGAAGCTCTTGGCTGCCATGGAGTGATGACGTACTAGGAATGACGTAGCAGTGACAGGATGTATCGGTGGGCGTATCTGTGCAAGCTGTATCAGAGAAAATCATATCAGTGACAAGCGATATCAATGCCGTCTTAGGGACATATTACTGGTGTGGATGTGACAATGGTGACTAGCGTCCCAAGGCAGCCAGCTACACAGCACGGAGTAAAATATAGTAGCAATAGTAAGCCACTCAAGACAAGCAAATCCATATGAGCCCGCTCTGAACTGTCGTTGTAGTTTCTCAGAGCGTCTAAGGCAGTCGCACTGCTGTAGCTTGACGCATCTAGCTTGACATCCTTCACCGCCACTGTTTCCGTTAAACACCATTGGACTGCTCGTAGCGGTTGTGCATGGCCAGAAATGTGTCGCACGCCTTGACCAGCTCCTCCTTCTCCTGGCGCTCCACCAGCACCGTATGATTAAGCTCGGCAATCTTGGCCTCGAGCTCAGCCACCTTCGCCCGTAGCTCGCCCTCTTTTGCCTTGAAACTTCGTTTCAGCTGGCCCACCTTGAGCTCATGCTTCTTGTTATACTGTGAGTGCAGTTCCTTGGCCAGCTTGGCTACGAGCTCCTCGCGCACGCGGTCCTCGGCTTCGACTTTCTGCTCGCTCAGTTCCAGAGCTGCTCGGATCTTGCGAACCTCGGTGTCTCGGCCTGCCAGCTTCGCGTTGAGCGCAGCCACCTCTGCTCGATGGACGCCACGCGCCTTCTCGAGCTCCTGCTGCGCATCTGAACCACCACCGTTAACTGCTGTGCTGGCAAGCGTCTTGAGGTCGACATCAACGACGCTGAGGTGGCCGACATTTGTAGGCGGGTTCGCCGGGCCGACTGCAGAGGTGATAGAGGGCCTGTCTTCGATACGGCTCATGCTGCGACGAGCATTGATCTGTGATGAAGCTTCGCTGAGTCGCTGAGCGACTGCCAGAGCAGCACTCGACGTCGACGGCCGTATACTAGGAGCCAGCGATCTTCGTGACATCACTCGTTCACTGGGTCCTATACGCGATCGCTTCTCTGCTGGCTCAACTGGCCGAGTTGGCGATGTCGCTGGCATTGTACCGTTTGGCGCTTCACTGGCGTTCTCTTTGTTGGTTGACTCTTCTAATCCGGCTGGCCGCTCCATGGCTCGTAACATGTGTCGTCGTGTCGAAGCTATGTCGTTTTCTCCGTCGTGCTCTTCTTCAAGTCGTGATCTGCGCAGTGTCGAACCTGTGATTGTAGCACTGCGTCGTACAGGTGATGGGCTTGGAAGCCGCTGGTCAAAGTTGAGCATTCGAGAAGTAGAGATGTCAAGAAGTGGAGATGAGACGAAGGTTCAGAGGTTAACAGATTAAGAGACAGAGACAAAGGCAAATAGAGGAACAGACGAAGAATACACAACCCGAGATCAAACTCCGAATATACTCTCCTGCTTACGCGGTTAAACTCAATGATCTCTTCCCCAGCTGTGAAATCAAATACACGCGCGTTAACGCGCCTCGCACGTGACCCACATTTGCCATTTAGATGCAGTTCCATGCACGCTTCCAAATTGGCTGATCAGTGCAACTTTCGATCTTCGTCACTTTCCTATAAATACAGGCCATTCGGACCTTTAACTGTGGAAACTCTGAAGCCACCGTTCAATTACCTGATGCCATCGTCGTCGCATCTCAGGACGCCCAGTTAATCCGTTTCTCCAGTTTGCTCTGCCAGGTTGCTCCTGCAGTTTGCTCTCAGAGTTTGCTCCCGCAGTTTGCCTCCTCCGTCTGATCTTGCCGTCTCAAGCTCCATTTGAAGCTCATTTGAAGCCCAGTTTGCAAGATCAGCTTAAAGCACATCATGCCTTTGGTAACCGAGGTGCACAATCTCTATACCGGCACTTCTATCGTGGATGCCGCTTACGCTCGGGTTTTGTCGGCAGATGCCAAGCATCTCATTGTAGCCCGGCGGAACGAGCTGGAGATCTTTGATGTCACTGCAGACGGTCTTGTATTGGCCCAGCAACTCGATCTGTGCACATCTGTGCGATTCATGAAGGTCTTTGAGGTCCCTGAATGGCTGAGGAAAACCACCAACGGTGCACACTCAGGCAGCGACTGCTTGATTCTGTTCCCCGCATCACATAAAGACCCCATCTGGGTCTTGTGGTTTGATGGATCTGAATTTCGCTTCATCCAAAAAGTCTCTAGCCCAAACCAACTGCGGCCCCAGGTTCCCGTGCCAATAGACCCACAGGCCTGCTCAGTCGACCCTTCCGGATCGTATGTCGCCTTCCAGTGGTCTGTAGGGACCATCTGTTTGATGCGCGTTGGCCAAAAGCCGAATATGAAGAAGAACCCCTCGCATCGAGACATCTTCGGGTCGGCATGGATAGCTGTTCCGGTCGACTTTATCCACGCCATTTCTCTCACATTTGTGTCGGGCTTCTCTGATCTCCCAACGTTGGCAATTGCATATGAGACCCCAGACCGTGAGAATTGTGTGGCTCTCTTCACTGTATCTGGGAGCAAACTGTCTAAACTGTCCGAATGGACACACTCTCTCATTCAGCAGCCTGGACTCGTGCTGGTTCCTATACCCGAACCTGCCAATGGCCTTCTCGCTTACTGTGGCAAATCAGTCCTCCACGTACGACCGGAGGCGCCCAAAAGCCCCGCAGTTGTCACTTCTGATCTTGATGACAGCTGTATGGCTTGCTGCGTCGTAGACTCGCGCAGACTCGTCCTATCCTCGCCATCTGGGCAGCTCTCCCTTCTTGTTCTCGGAACAGATGCAGATGCCGACTCCTCTATATTCCCACTCGGAAAACTATCCACTGCAAGCAATATTTTACACCTGTCTGGGAGTGCGTTCTTTCAGTCTCACTCTGTGGGCACCTCGTCACTGTTTGATATTGACCTGTCGTCTGGGCACGTCACTGTCATTCATGAACTCCAAAATCTGGCTCCTCTGCTTGAGATAAGTCTACATTCGAGGTATAACAGTCCATATATTCTCTGTTGCAGTGGCGAAACGAGAGGAACTCTGAAGAGACTCGAGAGTGCTAGAGCTGTTGAGAGCTTAGTACTGGTTGACGGTCTCGAAATCTCTCAGCTGTGGTCATTCGCAGATGGACTCTTACTAGCATCTGGAGCAAGTGTGGGCCATGTTATAAAGGTTGACGAGAATGGCGACGTCTCGCAAGTGACGAACTACGCAAGCGCCGTTCTCACTGAGCAAACGTTGAATGTGGGCCAGGTTGCAGATTCGGCCATTCAAGTGACGCCTTCCCGAGTAGTCGTCGTCGAATCTGGGCTGGAGTGGAAGTGCCCTGATGGGACTCGCATCACGCACTCTTCTATCCATTCTGGCTCTGTTGCTGTAAGCCTAGAGCCTGGGCACCTTGTCATCTGTTTGAACTCGTCTCTTGAGGAGACCAACAAACATGAACTCACCGCTGACACTACAGCTCTGTCCGTACATGACCAATACTGCGTGGTTAGTACTTGGGATTCTCCGGAGCTGACTCTCCTGCCATTGCATTCATCTGGGAAGACTCAATTCATCCCCCTTGACGTGAAGCGTGTTCAGCTTCCCGTAAGGAGCCTGCAGTTTGTCGATGTTTCGTCTTCTGTCTCCTTGACTGACGGGAACAATACTAGCGCCGTTTTGTTCTGCGGCATGTCAGAAGGATCGGTTATCGCCCTTGCTGAAGCTGAGAACCGCCTCTTTGCTCCATGTGACAACTTCCAGGTTGGCGTGGGACCCGTTGAATTCTACCCTTTTATCGACTCTCTATTTATTACTTGTGGAGATTCTTGCGTGATGGCGTCGGATCTGTTACTTGATAGTTCATGTCGCCTCCAAACCTATCTAGCCACAGTCACGGGTCTGTCCCCCGGAGGGTTGATTCCATTGTCCGGCACTGCTTTTGGCGGGGAGTCTCTGGCATTCATCAAGGACAACATGCTTCAGATCGGTTTACTGAGCAGTGAATCTCTCCGTTCAACGGGCGAGGTTGAATTCGGGGCAACAGCTGAGTGTCATGGGCACCTCGCAAGCCGGCAATGTACGCTTGTCGGCACTTGCCCCACGACTGCCAGTGCCGACAAGGAGTCGCGGTTGACGCTTATTGATGGGTCTTTCAAGATCAGAGCGTCTCTGAAACTTGACGGTGAGTCTGCGGACTACATTGTACCTTTGGAATACGAGGATTTCGACGGTGGCCAGACATTCTTTGTAGTATCCACCAGTCGCAATGTCAAATCATTTGTGGAACACGCTTCCAATGGGAGACTTCTTCTCATTGGAATCACCGAAGACCTTGATGTGGTAATACTGCATTCTAAGCCTCTTAATAGTGAAGGTGCCTGCCTTGAAGTTCTCGACGAAGCTTGGGATGGGCATCGTTTGATAGCAGGCTGTGGTCGGACATTGTACGGTGTGGATGTTGCGAAATTCACCAATGGTGAGACCGAGTTGATACTCGCAGACGCAGCTCCGAACTTTCCTAATGATATCCTGGGCCTCTCAGGAGCAGGCAAGAAGATCAGCGTGATGTGTGCTGATTTTCAACCATGGTCTGCAAAGTACGAGTTTGATGGAATGCTGGTGTTTCAGACCGATCACAACGCTGAGCGTGGACTTGTTACAGCCATTGACTCACGTAGCGAGCTCTACTGGGGACATAAGATGACATACTACGGTAGTCAGGGAGGTTTCTCGCGTCAGGAGCACTCGATGCCCAGTCCCGTGTCCACGGTGAGGCGGATTCCTCGCAAAAGTGAGTGGGCCAACTGGTCTAACAGACTTGGTATTGATGATGGTTCCGAGCCCATTGCCGCTGTTGGTACTCTTGAGGGTGGCCTGTATCTCGTCACTCGAGGAGAACAGAGGAAGGCTTAGTAGCATAACTTGGGACTATTAAAAGCAGTTATAACTGCAACTGGCATGACCAGATTAATCTACATAAATGTCAGATGGCAGTGATTAGACCATTCGGCTAATGTCCGAGTCGGAGAACTGGGAAACATTGTCTAATGAGTCCCACCACTTGAAGAGGTAGTTGTGACAGATGAGCTTGAACCACGGCGTGAAGGTCAGCTGGGGGTCTTCAAACATGGCCTTGAGCTCGGTCTGGGAAACGTATCGTGTGTCCTTGACTTCGTTGGGGTTCGCGTTGACGACGGGGTCTGCGCGTGTGAACAGAATGTAGTCGATCTCGTGTTCACCCCACACGCCGGAGCTGGGCGCGACGTAGTGGATGCGCGTGAGAAAGTCGTATTTGTCAGTGGGGATGTACTTCGCAGCGATTCCCAGCTCCTGGTCGAGTTTACGCTGGGCAGCAGACTTGACGCCCTCGACCGACGAAGCGAGGTCGGACCCGAGCTCCGAGGCAATAGCCAATGGATGCGAGCAGCAGGTGTTTGTCCACATGCCGGGGAAGGTGATCTTCTCGTCGGCGCGCTGCTGGAGAAGCAGTTTTCCGTCGCTGTTGAACAGGAACATGGAAAACGCGCGATGCAACAAACCCCGCTCAATGTTGGTCATGAGATGACACGTCTTTTTGGTGCCTGTGGCAATAGGCTTATCGTCCCAGTCGAGCACAATGCAAACCTCCTCCATGAGTTTGATCTGCTCTTCGTCATATCCGTCAAAGATCTCGTCCGAGGCTGCAGATGACGGCTCTGAAGACGTCTGGACTCCGGCTATAGGTCCCTGCGTGTGCTCTGCCAGCGGCAGCACCTCGTCAAACAGGTGTGTGACATTACTGGCGTTGAGAGCCTTGGCCTTCTGTTCAAACGTGCCAGCAGGCGTCTCGACCTCTGTCATAGTAGCCATTAAAGCGAGCCAAAAGGAAGAGTGGAGGAGATGAAATAATGCGAGATTAAGAAGAGAACCAACGGGTAAACCTGTAGACTCTTTCCACCTGGTGCCTCGCTTGTAGTTCGCGTACGCGGATCACGAAGTTGAGTTTGGGCCTGCAGGAATTTCGAGACACGGCAGTGCACCGTCACGTGATCCCGTATAACAGTGGGGTATGGTGGAGAGCAGAAGAAGTAGGAACGAAGGCATTCAGTGGTCAAAGCAGGTAGATTGGGTAACCCCGTTATAATATATCAAATGGAGGAATGAATCACAGAATATGGCCCTCCTTCATTTCGTGGTTGCCTCATGCTACTGGCTGCCTGTTCTGCTCTGCTGCATCTACAGATTCGCCCCCTGCCCAGATATATCTCCGTCTCAATTGACATTCGCAACCGTTAAACCCAGCAATGGCGGACGAAAGACCGGCAGACGCAAAAGCGGCCGACGATGCTGGCCAGCCTGGCGAGGACAATATCCAGCAGATTGTGGATATGGGGTTCACGCGTGATGAGGCCCAGTACGCTCTGAAGGTAAGCTGATTCTAATCTCTGGTGCCATCTAACACAGGCGCATAACAACGATCTGTCACGGGCCATTGAGTACATTCTAACGGGCCCCGGCGATCTCGGCACAAGTATGTACTTCTACTCAACAAAAGCTGTCATTTCTAACAAAAGTTCAGGACGTGATACCTAGTCGGTATGCCTCGGCAGTGACGCCTCCGCCGCCACAGCGCCCCGCTTCACGAGTCGGCCAGTCGGGCTTCGAGCCTGCCGATACCCAGTTCTTTGAGCAACGCCCGGACCAGGAATCAGGCGAAATTGTCGACTCCGCGGCCAACACGCAGTTTGGTCCTGCTACCAAGGAGCTGTACGATGCTGCGCAATGGAGCGTTGTGCCATACGCTGCAGACGACGAGTCGAGCCACAACAGCGATGTCGCGATGCCGACGTACGTGGACGATGGAGCTGTCCGTTTCCGTGAAGCTCATGTGTATGTTGCAGTCTGACTCCTCTTTGGACCAAATGGGCACTTTGAACCCGCTAACTCAGCCCCCCAGTGCTCGTTCCGTCAAAAGATGCCCTTGGCATTGCTGCTCTCTTGGTCATTCTCCATGCCATTCCCCGTGCTCGAAAGGCCCTACTGTCGGGCGGCCACGACCTATTACCGGACTATGGGTTTCATCCAATGTGGTCGGAAATCGCTATCATCGACCTCGAGCGAGCGTTTCGCGAGCAGTATGGTAACTCTACACTACAATTGCATTCGCGAGAGCGCAGCCTCGTTGAGTGTCAGCGATTTATGGCGTTCCTCGACGGTGAATCTTTGAGACCTTATGCTGTCACCGATGTTATAGCTGCAGCTGCACCCATTAGCTCGCTCCTGGCTTTCAAAGGTGATGACGAGCGTGAAACACCCTTGGGTCGCTACCTTCAGGACTTTGTCGAGCTTTGGGACCGTAATTCGGAAGCAACGAACACCTTTGAAACGGCCGTAGTGGCCCCTCCTCCCGATGGCTCCGTCAAACACTTTCTCCACTGGATGGTCGACGTCACTGTTGCTCTGAACCACACGTTGTATGACCTGATCGATGATATGCTCTGGCTCGACGAGTACACTCTGCAACCGAGAGATCAGGAAGCTGATGAAACTGAGACACCACATGCATATTTTGAAAAGGTGGGAGAGGTCATCTCAATCGGACTCAAACGAGATGACAGGGTGTCGGGAGCCGGCATCAGCTTGCCCTTGGTTTGGTATCCCGATAGATACACTAAGCCTGTGGCTACCTATGTCTACCAACTCCGCCAGCGTCGCGTTCCTATGCAGAAGAAGCTGGCGGAACTGACAAGACAGAAGACTGCTCCTCTGCAACATGGCCGCGATGTGATGAGACTCCTGACCACAACCGTCAGCCATATGGAGGATCTCAGCAGATCTGATCTCCCGGACAATGAAAAAGCAGATGTTTTGTCGGCTCTTGAAGAACTTCATGCTGTGGAGCTGGCAGTCGAACAAGAACGCGCTGATGTTGTGAAGCAAATAGCTGAGATCCAACAGGTGCTCGCGGCAGAGAATGACTGGTTCAAGGGCCCGGACTCACCGGGGTATGAGAAAGTGTTCCCCGATATTGGTGTGCCTGAATTTCGCCCTTATCACTTGTGTGGGCTGATTATCTCCCCGACTGAGTACTGTTTCCGCCAGGCTCCTGCGGAAGATGTCGATCTGATTGATCTCGATGACAGCCCTGCTTCTGCTGAGACGAAGTGGTGGAAAGTAGTGTTCCAGTTACGGTCAAACGTGCCGGTGATATCTGAGATTTCAGAGAACGCCGCAGTCGAATGGGCTCAACAGGGCTCATCGAAACACTACTGGCAAGAAGTCACAGCGATCTACGCTAGCGAAGACGCTCTCGATGCAAAGAAGCATTTCTGTGTACTCCCCGATGGTCTGAAGCGGTTCATGACCTTTGATAAGCGACACATGGCAACGCAGGTTCGTTCGGTACCTCGTGAGTCGTACGACTCGTTCTCGGATGATGCTGCTAGCGTGCTCACAAGCCCTGAGCTGTCGTCATCGACGGGGTCCCTTTCTGCAGGCCATGATGACGTGGAAATGACTAGTATTTCGGACTTTGAGAAGGGGGAGTCACCACCGACGTTGAGTTAGAGCGACCAGCGACGCGACACCTTTAAGTTGCGACAGTTCAATTGTCGAATCCGCTGTCCTGATCGTAGAGTCGGCGGCTTTTTATTTATAGTCTACAGTTAAGTACCAACGAAGCATTTCCTTGCACAACTCTTCTAGAAGTGGGGATTGAAATGTATGTTGGTTCACCATCAGGAATCGTATTTCACATTATATTAAGCTCCACAGCAATGAGTAGTGATGTCTCGGTGAGCGGTTCAAGGAACACATTCCTCTTACGATTATGCCATCTGTGAGCCGTCAAGAGTCGTAGTAATGAACTTGTGACGAAGAAGTTCAGATGATGTCGGGCGTTTTTCATGATCAATGTTAAACGTCTGGGCCAAGAAGTCTTTAGCGTCTTCGGAACAGTCTTCCGGAGATGGAGGAGGGATAGAGTTGCCCAGACGGAAGATGGCCTGCATCTGCGTGAACTCGGGAAACGGGTGCGTTCCAGAAAACATCTCGACGATAAGGCATCCGAGTGACCAGATATCGGCCTTGAGCGTGTATGAAGTTTGCTTAACAACCTCAGGTGCCATCCAAAAGACTGAACCCTGAAGTGAAGCTCGGTTGTTGGTGAGAAGTTTGGCCTCGATTTTCTTGGAAATGCCAAAGTCAGAGATCTTCACGTTGGCCTTGTTATCAACGAGGATGTTGGCACCCTTGATATCACGATGGATAATGCTCTGATCGTGTAGGTACTCGAGACCATGAAGAATTTGGCGCACAAAGTTGCGAATAAGGGGCTCCTCGAAAACTCCGTAGTTCCCCAATAGCAGTGCAACAGAGCCGCCAGGGACGTATTCGAGAAAGATGTTGAGGAAGTTGTCCTCCGAGTTGGAGCCTAGATATTGAACAATGTTCTCGTGGTGTAAGTCTCGTAGAAGGTTCATCTCGCGCTGCAGGGCATCAACCATGGCGCGTTTACGATACCCCCCCTTGTCTCTGTCTTCAGACGGCAGTTCAACCTGTTTGACAGCCATTAGCTCTCCCGTAAACGAGTTCATGCCCAGATATACCGTGCCGAAGCTTCCCGACCCGATAAGACGACCCTTGATCCACTTGGTCGGACACGACTCCTCACGTCGTACGGTTTCGAGGAATTCGGTGTCGTCCACGGTGTCATCTTCCACGTCGGGCTCCTCTTCGGGTTCAACGGCAGACACCTCAGAACTTGATCCAGAAATCGTAGCAATACTGCTTAGAGTTCGCGTGGCACTGCGGACCGAGAGGTTCGAGAGCGCGGACAGAACACCAGAGATCGACTCATGGCTTGATTGGCGTTTCGATGGTACAATTGAACGTCGAACGGACTCAAGTATCGAGGATCCCTTATTACCCTGGATAGTACCATCATTTGGAAGCTTCAGATCGCTTCCAGTGAGACTGCTGGCATCCAGGGCATCGAGGAGGTCTGGGACAGGAGGAGCCTCTTCATCTTCAGGAACACCCCAAACGGATGATGAAGTTGACATTCGGTGAGACATGCGCGCAGACATACGCGACATACGCCGTGACACACGTTGCGAGTTGCGGATCGTTTGTTGCAGGTCGTTGCTAGGGGCAGACGGAAAGTAGTGGGCGAGGTTGGACGAGATGAGCTCACTAGGCGGTCTCTGAGAAGACAACCGTTCAGCAGGCTTTCGCTGTCTAGGAACAACACTGACTGACGATTCCTCACCATCGCTTTTGTCACCAGAAGCAGTGTAGCTGGAAACACGCAAGCTTTGGGCCAGCGAGAGGCGGCTAGCATTCGGCCGAGCGGTAGGAAGGGCAGTATCGGAGATGACAGAGTCAGCTTTGCCAGGACTGCTGAAGGGTGTACTGGAAGATGACAGGCGCAGATGCGAGCGGGCCTGAATCTGGTTTGACTTGGCCAGCTGCTCGTAGGTCGGCTCGCTGCCGAGAGAGCAGAGCAGCAGGCGTCGGCGTTCGGGGCTTTCGGGGGATTGTGATATGCGAAAAAGCTCCTGGTCGCCAAGCAAATGCAGCTTTCCCTCGTCGTCACTTGCCACAACATATGTGCACCAGTCGGCAGGATTACTGCTGGGTAATGTCGACATAGTCGAAGGAGGAGAGGCCGATTCGTCGATCAGCAGTTTCTGGATCGCTCTTCGTTTGATATCATCAGCGTCACGACAGCCGGCAATGTTGACGGTTCTGCTCTGGCCCTGTGGGTAGACGAACTTGACATTGTTCTGCTTGACGACCTCCATGGAGAAGATCTCATAGACGTTAGTGTTACCGTACGAGGGCAGCTTAACGGTCTGAGTAGTTGAGCCGCCATTGAGTTGATGCGACGCAGACTGGCCTGAAGGTTGGCCGTTGGAGCCAAGAGGCTGCGGTGTCTTGGGGCCAGATTTCGGGCCTCGCGGACCTGGTGTGCCATTAGTACCTGAGCCGCCGACGCCGCGGGAAAAGTATCCATCCACGGGGAAAGCCAGAGGAGAGCCGGCATTGGCGAAGGGTGACACAGATAGTTCGTTGAGGCGCTCCAGAGTGTGCAGATGCGTAGTTTTGACGGCGTGAGCTTCTTGAGCACGCAGGCGTTTGAGGCTCTGGTGGATACGAATGCGGTCACCCACTTTACGGATGCCTAGTTGTTTGAGAGTCGCGATATCGGATTCGAGCAGCACTTCACCGGTCATGTGATTGTCGAGGAAGCGGTGATAGTAGTCGGCGCAGCCGAGGCTGTCAAGCCAGGCGCGGATGTCTCCATTGCTCCATGATCTGAGTTAGATAGGTTCGGCTCCAAGACACATTCAAGAGTTATTCAAGACTCATTATTCAACCTACCTGACGTTGGAATTGAGGCCTCCAGATGGAGGTCCCGAATGTCCGCCAGTGGCCGAGCCAAAGGACTGGGATGAAGACGAGGACGAAAGTGGAGCTCTCATGTGCGAGAAGTGCGACATGGACGCGGAGCCCGGCGGTTGCGACGAGCCGGTAGCCGAGGTCGTGGTCACGGAGCCTCCTACAGGTGCACTGACGGGTGTAGGAGGCATGCCGAGGCCGACTTCGGGACTGGCAGCGGACCGAGCCGAGTTCGCGGCCGGCCAGGACGGCGAATAGCTGGTTGTGTAGCTCGAGCTATGGCGGAGATTGGCCGCAGCACTGGGCTCGACCTGTGACGGCAGTGACATGACCGACGCGTTTCTGTCGTCCTCGCCGACGTCGGCATCGTCAAACGACGTGCGGAACGGCGAGACAGGCTCTGGAGCCGGCAGATATTGGGTCATGGATTCGGATGATTAGGTAGCTGGAAGGGATGGCAGAAAGGAGTCTGCAAACTTCGCTTCGAAGAGCGGACACACAAATCAGCACCGCATACACGGACCTGCGTTAAAGGTTGGCGAAACAGCGAATTGGAAGGAATGCAAATGGAGGCTCAAGGCCTGGCCAAGCTGGTAATTTCAGAGCCTGTGTGCTTAGCTGTCGTACTTTACCCCTGCCTGGTAGGGCAAGGGCACATGTCGAGACCGAGACAAGCACGGGCCACGAAGAGTGCGGGGATGATAAGAGAGAGAAGGGGAGTGAGGAGGTAAGTGAGGAGGTAAGTGAGGAGATAAATGAAGTTTGGAGAGGGAAAGAGTGAAGAGAGTTGAAACTTAAATGTTGATGATGATACATGGAGACGGATTGTACGGATTGATGTTGGATGTTAGGTACTCCCCAAGTGGCAGTGAAAAAGAACGTTAGAAGAAATCCACTGAACAGAGGGTAGGAATGACTAGGCTACTCTGGCGGATAACCAGGTGTATGAACAGTCAGAGTAGTGTAATTTGTACTTTCAGGCGAATAGCGAGGGTGTCAGTATCATTGACCCTAGTATCCGTCACTCTCCGTCAATCACACTCTCCGTCAATCATCCTTCCATCAGCCAGCTCTGTGTTCATTCACAGCTCGGGTGATACAAATCCTCGCCTTTCCAAACTAGTACACCTTTCAGATCCTCAGCTTTCTGGCGAGTTTAACTCGCGGTATCAACTCTCCTCAGATCTCATGCATTATGCAGGGAACACGTTGATCCTAGATCTTCTGCAAGATCGACAAATTGCTCCGTCGACTGGTGTAGCGAGCAGAGCTGGTCAAATCACCTAAGGCCGAAGAGTTGTCTGCATAGGAGGTAGGAGTGATGAATTGAAGTGTACAATTGTAGTATTCGTTATAATTCTAGATCAAACGCTATGCGGCTTATATAACTTATAGAGTGCATTCTGACAATGCAACAGTATGAGTTACAGTCGAGAGTAAGCAGAACAGCAGTCGAACATTCCGTGGACGCGAGCACGAAAATAAGCATGTTCTGATGGAGAGTGTGACGCTACCATTTCATTAACTAGGTGCTCGATACTTTGATTGGAGCTACTCAGGTGTACTGAGCGAGTATGCCTCTTTGTGACTTGTCGACAGCTGGAAGTTAACATCCCTGACCGGTCCATTTGTACGAAACCATCATTTCAGTTATAACCCCCTCACAGACTGCATCATTTATATACCTCACGTTTTCCTTCATAAACCTGCCTTTCTAACCTCTGTCTTTCCACTTCACGTGCATTTGCGTCTCAGGGTTCGCGGCTGATATACGCCGTGCCCCTGAGTCAGCTATTCTATCACTTTGCATTCTCCGTGTTACACTCTTCTTACTTCAATCTTCATCATCCATCCATGTCTCTGGCGTCGAGGTGGCGCGGGCTGTATGGCTCGGATGATGAGTCGGCGCTTGTGGCGAAGCTAGACCTCGCATTGCTGCCGTACTTCAGCATCATCTACTTCCTGTTCAATCTCGAGCGTCGCAGCTATCAGCATGCCTACATCTCTGGAATGCAGGAGGACGTGGGATTCGAAGGCAAGCAGTTCAATTACATGCTGACGTTCTTCCTCGTTGGTTTTGCAGTGTCCCAGGCTCCGTTCACGACACTTCTCGGCGTGTTCCGCCCTCGTACCGTCTTCTTCGTGGCTAATCTGACGTGGGCCGTGCTGACACTCATCTCGTTCCGACTCAACACTGTTTACCAGTTCTACATCGTCAACCTGCTCGAGGGCATCTTCACGTCGGGCGCGTTTGTCGGTGCGCACTTCATGATGGGCTCCTGGTACCAGAGACGGGAACTCGGCAAACGAGCGGCTATCTTCGTGTCGGTCGGTCATACGGGCTCCGTGGCTGGTGGATTGATCCAGGCTGGACTGTTTGCTTCTCTAGATGGCAAAGGAGGTCTACCTGCGTGGCGTTGGATCTTCATCATTGTGTTTGTGCTGACAATGCCTTTTGTCGTGCTCGGCTTCTATGCAATTCCCGATTTACCACAGCATCGTAATGCGTGGTTTCTGTCCGATAAAGAGAAGCAGGTGGCCGTGGAGCGACTCATCGGCAGAGCCCAGCACAGTGGTAGAGCTCGGTTTGGTCTCGATACCATCCTGCGAGCTGTGCACTCGTGGCAGTTCTGGCTGATGCCATTTCTCTTCTTCCTCTACGGTGTGTCGGTGCAGATGCTCGGCAACAATGTCATGCCGCTGTGGATGAAATCGCGGGGCTACTCCGTCATCCAGATGAACAGCTACCCGACGGTCATCTTTGCCTGCTCCATTGTGGGCACCGTCGGCTATTCGGTGCTGTCGGACCGTCTTGGTTCGCGCTGGCAAGCTTCGGTAGCCATTGGCCTCACGTTCACTCTGTGCTGCCCTATTTTGTTATCAAACGCAAGCGATTATGCAAAGTTCTTCGCATTCTATGCTCTGGGTACGTGCCTAGCTCCACAGGCTCTATGGTTCACATGGTGTGCCGATGTCACGGCTCACGACATCTACCTACGAAGCGTCGTTACCGGCTGGATGAACGCTGTTGATGAGGCTTTCATTGCCTGGTGGCCCATTGTGTTCTACCCTGTCACTGATGCTCCCGACTTCACAAAGGGGTATATTGCCTCACTCGCCCTCGGCACTCTCATTGTGCCTACTGTCGCCCTCGTCGTCTACCTAGAGCGTCGTGATGCGCGCAAGCTGGAGACGTTGCTCTCTGATACCGCTAGTGATGTCGGCGATGAAGCCATCCAGGGCGATGATACCGAGGAGTACCCAGAGACTGCGCCCATTCTCAACAAGCCGGTCTCTCAGTACTCAGCCATTGATGTGAACTTGTAGCGCCAGCTACGTCAATAGACTATTTATTTAAAGATACGCTCGATTAGCGCGCCTAATTATCGGCATATTCCAAAGTACTAAGCATTGTTTTTATATGTACAGCGGTAGCAGATCTGTCAAGTAACACAATATAGCGGGAAGTTGTAGTAGAAGTTGTCAATGAGGGTCCAGGTGTGCCCTTAGTGGTCAAGCACCTAAGCAGTGGCCTCGACCTCGCCGTTGGTCTCGGGCGCGGTCTCAGTCTCCGTCTTGGTCTCAGTCTCGGTCTCGGGCTTGGTCTCGGTCTCAGCCTTCTTGTCGGCCTCACCGTTAGCAGCCTCCTTCTCGGCCTGAGCCTCGAGCTTGGCGATCTCGGCCTTGGCACGCTCAATGCGCTCGGTAGTGACGCGAACCTCGTTCTCCTTGTAGAACTTGACCTTCTCCTTGATCTTCTCAATGGTAGAAGGAACGTCGTCCTTGGAAACGGGAACGCTAATGTTAAGAGCAGCGAGATCGTCAATGATACCAACGTTGAGCTTCAGCTTCGAGTCGTTGCCACCACGCTTCTTGTTCTTCTTGCCGCTGGTGCCGGCAACAAGGAAGTCATCGTCCGACTTCTTGACAATCGTGGCACCCTCGGGAATGCCCTCAATCTCACGCTGCTGGCCCTTGGCCGACAGAGTGCCGTCGTCAGCGTGCAGCGAAGTGACAGCACGCTTGTACTCAGGGTCAAAGTGTACCAGCAGGTTCTCGGCAATGTCAATCTGAGCAGCAAAGGCAGGCTCACTAGCAGCCTCGAGCTTCGACTCGGCCTCCTCGCGCTTCTTGGCCTTTTCACGCTCGACGCGCTCGGACTTTTCACGCTCAATGCGCTCGGTGCGCTCGGCATCGGCCTGAGCACGGAACTCACGGGCCTGGGTGTAGTAGGCATCCTTGTGCTTGACAATGGAAGCCCAGGCGGCCTCTCGGGCCTTCTGAGCAGCATCGCGCTTGGCAAACAGCGACGTACGGCTCTGGTACGACTTCTGCTGAGACTCGTAGATCTCGTTGAGCTTAGCCTTGATCTCCTCAAACTGCTTGTCCATAGCAGCCTTGGACGAGTTGGCGGGCAGGTTGGCCTTGATGGCAGTCAGCTTGGCCTTGTCGGCGTCAAGCTCCTCCTGGAGCTTGGTGATACCACCAAAGTTGGTGCGCGACTTTTTGAGGTTCGAAATGTCCGACAGGTAACGCTTCTCGTCAACAAGACGGAGAGTACCCGAGTCCACCTCCTGCTCAAGCGACTTGATGCGAGCGTTGAGGTCGTCGAGCGAGCGGAACTTGGTGCGCGACTGCAGAGCCTCGATCTCCTTCTTCTTGCGCTGAATGGCGGTGTCAATAACCTTGACCTCGTCGAGGATAGCACCTCGCGACTTGCGAGTCTCGGCCTGCTCAGCCTTGAGCTCGTTCATGCGAGCCAGCAGCTTCTCACGCTCAGGGTTCTGAGGCGAGGATGAACCACCGACGGCGCGCTTGACGGCATCACGGGCGGTTTCGAGCTCAGCCTCAGCGGCCTTGAGGGCCTTTTCAAGATCCTTGAGCTCAGACTCAAACGTCTCCTTGCTGGGGCGAGTGACCCGCTTCTTTTGTTCCGTCGACATCTGAGTTAGCCTCTCAATTGAATGAACCAGCGCTGGGTAGAAGGTGAATATCACAGGACAGTATCTGACAAAGCACGGTGTGAGCTTGCGAGTTGGACAAATGCGTCGGGCAAATGCGCCAGACAGTTCCGTCGGGCAAATGCGTCTCAAGCAGCGGATCATAACGTTCAACTGCAGCCGAGACTCAAATCACGGCTTCAGCAGGTCTGTGAAGACCTCATCTGCCATACAACCAAACTCTCCAGCTGCTCAACAAACACGCTGTCTCTCTGTGATCTCATACATCTCCTTGTCTTCTCTACACCCGGCGGTTTCGACAAAACCACAGCTAACCTTGCACTTCGGACCAAAGGTAACCGAGGAAACTCTAGTCCGTGCTTAAGCAATAAGGTACAGCCAGGTACACCAAATACACCAGGCAATCCATCTGCGCAAGGTATGACGAGGCCCGACAACACTGAAATTACAGCATCGAATCAAGGCACACAAACTCTGATTTGCTGTAGAAGCTCCAGTGGGACCAGCCGAAGTCGGTAATTGCGAGGGTCACACCTCGGCACAATTGGTGATCTGACCTCATAGAATGTCAAGCAAACAGTCAAGGGCCTCGGGGGTGTAGAGCGACTCGGTACGAGGGCCAATACTCACATTTGTAGCAAGATGCAAAATGGTAAACTGTAGAGGACGCAAACCGAAACGTGGAACAAACTGGAAATTTCACTGATTAGTCAGAATCTGCCAGACCTGACGTGAGCAGTGTGCTGGCAAGGCGCGAGTAGGGCAAGGGTGGCCTTGGCCGCACGCGTACGGCACGGAATCTGGTGTTACCGTGAAGCCAGAAATCTACAATAATAGCGTCACGGAGTTGCCGCAGCTGTAGAAGTTGCTGTACTTTCAAGAAAGCGACGAATCAGCAGAAAACGAGGATGAACTACGCCTGCTAATCGGCGAGAACTCCCTGTGATCAATACGGGCAGGGGTTGCTGTGACGACGGAATCATCTGGCCCGTACCCATGTATCTCATGCAGCGGTTCTTCCAGTTACTATGGTAATTGGTAATTGGTAATTGTTAAAGCATTCACTATGACGGATTGCAAATACGGGAGTTCGTGAGAGTGACCAAAGGATTTGGAGCGCCTATGACCCAGGTAGTCTTGGCCGCCGATTGAGCGTTCCTGTTAATTGCATAGGCTTTAACTGGGCCATCAGTTAGACCATAGCCACAGCTTCAATGTCGGATTCTGGATCTTCTACGAAGTATCACTCTTGAAACTCTGAGAGGGCAGTAGCTGCTAATTAAATGTCTTGATCTGCCGCTATTTAGAGGGCGATGAGATCATGCCAATGGGAAAGGGTGAAAGATTCAGCAGTTGGATTCATTGACCCTTGCAAACGTGAATCTCCAAATAGAGTGCGTTGAGTGAGTTTCACGGTAATACTCAGCTGCTGCTGTTAGGCTACGTTCTCAATGTGGCTATGGAAGAAACGGTATCCAACAATGCAGCACTACGGTACATGGTACATTGGGTTGGATCTATGACATCCACCGTCTAACCCTTTAATGTCCTTCTATTTGATCGCCCTGTGATCTACAGGGTGGCTCATGACTATCATCTGCCTGGTTGGAATACACGTGCGTTCACAGGCACCGAACATCGCGATCTCAACTTCCTGACCATCACGCAGTCCTTTGAGTGAACCTCGGTCGAGTCCGGTCGGCTCGGCAGAAATATCTCCCTACTGGGGGATCGTGCACGCGACAGGCTCCAGGTACGCAGCAGACCGCGGCCCGCTTTGACGTGTCAATCGAAACCTTAAGCGAGTTAACGTTGTGACAAAAGCAATCACTGCTCGTATACTCCGGCTTTGCAGCGGCGGACTCTTCCGCTTGCACCCGTAACAGCCCAGCCAATGGTGTGCCGTGCCGTGTATTGCCGAGGACTTTCACTGGAACCTTACTGGCATGTAGCTCGCGTCACGAACCAGTCGCACAAGGCGATCTGCCGAGGCCGCGTATTCTGTGCATGCCCGCATATGCACGTCTCCCGCTACTGTGGGTAACATGCACAAGCGCCATGTGAGGAACAGCTGTCAGTGAACATGGCAATACTTCGTTGTTTCATCAGTGCCTATTATGCTTTGGGGGTTTGTGTATGCTGATGAGCCGCTTCTGCTAAGCGTCGATTCACGGCTGCTGGCATTGCCAATCAGAATCAGGACTGTATTCGACATCGATCTGTTCTTCCGAATAGGTCGGAGCTATCTTGCCAAAGAAGTCATCAGCTCGTGTCTACGACAATGGAGGTTGTGGGCTGGCAAGTTAGAGCCCACGGGTGAGGCTTCTTCCTTAACCTCGGTTTCCAGGAGTCAAGCGTCCATGTAAGACGCAGGGGGGCAGGTAATTCGCGCTAAGCAGCTGGCAACGCTCGACTCATTACTTGCAAGCATACGTCTTACAGTGCCTTGAACGTGTCACACTTTATTCCTACATTGTTCAGCTCTATCTGACACTGTAAATGCCACTAGCCCAGACTACTCCGACATTATACGGCGCCGCCAAGGATTCAATGTAAGCCTGGGGGTCCAGACCGCCTTGCTGACATGTCATCCACACCGCCTCTCCACCAATAAGCTCGAGTGCAAACGAAACACAAATGGCACTCTTTCCTAAACGAAGCGATGATCGAGCTCAATGCACCGCAGCAGTGCCAAAGCTGCTACGCATACCCCAAGATGGGCTTCCTAGCCGCCCGCATGCTTCCCGTTCTGGCCCCCTACCGTTACAAACCTTCGACCGCGATGAGCTACTCGGGTCATTGTCCGGTTTGAGACTTGTGCCTGCGTGGCGCCTTGAACTTTCCGACCTCCAGCCGGTCACTAAACGGACAAGCTAAGGTAACCACGACACGCCGGTAGCCGAGGTCTGAACAGAACAATAAGCGGGCTGTTTGTGGCACCACCCACTATACTATTGTTCACTTTGTCGGTCATCAGCCGAGGAGCCGAATAAGCTTAACAAGAGACTCTGCGTTACGGCTCTGCTCACGGCTCGGTGGCTATGCTGTAACCTTCGCCAAGCCTCACTCCTTATTCCTTGCACCTGCCTGATCCGGCCAGTCATTAAGCTCAAGCACTTGACTGCGCCGTGGTCTAGACCCATTAGCAATCGGCGGCTCCTCATTCGGTTGTGAGAGTTCAACAAGGTTCACAGCAGCCAACCTGAGCCAGCCGACCTGGGGCAGCCGACCCGGGACAGCTAGACTTGGACAGCCATCATCGTTCAAACAACCTAAGGCAACGGGTCCAATCTCCGTGAAACTCTCACGGCTCCTACCTTGAAGGATGTCTGTGTTCTTGTTCTCTTCGTCTGCATCGACTGGTTACTATTGGTAACCTTATCTTTTCTCTTTGCACGATATTTCCCAATACGAGAACGGGTACGATCGAAAGCGAGGAAGTCCTCTACAGTCCTAACCAGTACGAGCTCCAGTATTCGCTTCTTCGCGGTGGACCGAGCTGTGCGCTCGAATAATGTAGCTGACTTTCGCTGGTAAAGTCACGGACGACTACGACTGTCAGCTGCTAGTTTCAAAAGCAACTGGTGCTTGCGCTACGAAAAAGCAAGCCTTTGCTACCAAGCGTTCTTTCATTTCCTTGCAAGTAACTTAGCTTGCCATGCAGGCACATGTCTGACACCTGCACCTACCCTTGAGGCCGAGACCCAAGCCCATGGCCGAAACCTTCGCCTAATCGTACAGCCGACGGCTGTTCAGCTCCACGGCCCTATGGGGTTGATCTGCTTGACCCATTCGGTCGCCAGCAACTCTAACCGGTTCCGTCAGACGCCCACCACCGATCCCTCCCGTTGTCGACAAACCAACGGACTTGACTGGGGCACTCGAGGCTCAAGGTTTTTTGGTTATATATACCGAGCCCCTCTTGCAACTTTTAATCATTCTCATCATCCTCATCACTCTCCAACATCTTCATTTCTTAATGAGCAAATCTCCAATCGGACCAGACTACATTGTCTTTACAGCTTTGTAATCGTCTTGAAATTTTGAGCCTCTCCAACCACTGGTTTTAGCTTTTTGTCGACCTCTCGGATTGTGATTGATTTCCCGTCCGACCCCTGCTTACATCTTTGCCCTACACACTGGTCCATACTCTCTCACTCCAGCATGAGTACTCCATCTCGAACTGCCCCGTCGGCTAACCGACCTCGGAAGTCGACGCTGACCCAGCAGCAAAAAAATAAGAAACGTCAGCGTGCATCGCATGCTCAGCTTGCTGTGCTTCACCCTGCCTTTCGACACAATCCCACCCCATCGGCGAAAGCCCGTGAGGAGATTGGCCGCAAAATTGACATGACCGAGCGCTCAGTGCAGATTTGGTTTCAGAATGCACGCGCCAAGGCCAAGAAGGAGGTCCTCTATCACAGAAGCTACACTGACTTGTCTTCGATGCACGATTCCATGTCTAGTGGGCGCCATTCCGCTGGCTACGGCATGGCCTCACCACCCTCGCTCATGGACTCGCCAACCGATTCTTGTGACACATCTCCCAGCCAGCTTTTCTCAGTCAACTCATTCGCTGACTGTCACTTGTCCAAGTCTCTCAGCTACATTATGTTCTCGTGCGCTTCTCTCGCCATTGGTAAGTGGCAGCGTGTCTCGAGCACTTTCCCCAACTTAGGCGCAGACAGTGACCTTGTTGTGTACTACTCCCCATCTGAGCTTATGTTCACCTACATGCTACAGTCGGATACTACGAACTTCAAGATTGAGTTCCCATCCAAGCTTGTCGAGACTGTGGAGGTTGTTCCTGGTGAGGCCAACCTTGGCCATGTCACGATCCGCCTGGCCAGCAATCCCTGCTTTTACACAAAAGCCAAAACTTCCGACATCTGGGTTCATTCTGGCGATTTCTCTGCTGAAGAGCAAGCTTCGCGCTGTTTTGTTCATCGTCTCTGTGGACCCTATAACCAGCTTTGTGAGCAGATGCGTCGTCTCTACTCATTCCTGCCCTCTAAAGTTTCTGATGTCACGCTCACGCTGCCGCAGACTGTAAAGAACGAGGAGCAGGCACAATCGTATGATGATGCCTTAGCGAGCCTTGGCAGTGACATGCAGTGGTTAGCAGGGCCTCAGCGCAATGCCACCATGTCGACTCCCGCACTTCCCCTCAGCGCCAGCTCTTTTGACGATTCCCACGCACTTTTAAACTACGGTTGTTCGGTGTCTGACTGTGACGTTACTACTTCGTCACCCGTTGGCCCTATCAGTCCTCTCGACGATCTTTGCATGACTTCGTACAACGACAATAGTGCGGGTTACATTACTCATGCGGGCTCGGCTATAACGAGCGACTTGAGTCGCATGCTCATATCTGTTCCTCGTATCATTAAGCCGAGCAGTGACTACGGCTTAGAGGCGGATGTGACCGAGTCCAAGTCTGACTACCCCGAGCTCAAGACTCTTCCGATGAGTGAGCAACTGGTTCCCGCTTTTGATGACGCTGCTTTGGATGCCGAGCTCGAGCAATCGTCTCAGAGTGAAGCGATCAACGTGAATCCAGCTGCTAAAGAAGATAATCGCTCGTATAACTATCCGCTTGACGCGCATGTCGAGCCCTCCGTCAAGCCGGCTGATCTCATGTCGGCCGATTTCAACCTCGCGTACGATGTCGGTTTTGACGAGCACTTCTCCCTATACGACTATGAGTCGTCGTCTGTCTTTTAAGGGGGTGGCTACTACAACTCGGAAACGCAACTTCGAGCGAATGGCAGCTATCAAATAGGATTAAATAAACGATGTGATGATTAGTGTGAAAATATAGTCCACTATGTACATAAGCATTCACTCAGCGTACTAGCTATTTGAGTCGCATATAAGAAGATTCAGTAGTTAGTGTTCTTGAATTTGCAGCTAATACTCATCCAAGTAGCGCTTCAGACTGTTCAACCTCCTAGAACTGAAAGGTCCATTCGTGTAGAGCTATTCGACTGTGAATTGTGGATTTGGCTACCGTTGTAGAGGTTGATTGCAGCTCGCATGCATGGATCGGCATAAAGTAGGTAATCTTGCATAGCGACGCATCACGCTTGGTGCAAAGCATAGGATACTATGAAGCGAACTAGGCAACAAGAGCAGATGTATACGCAGAATGAGAGAAATAGTTCATAGAGGGCTTCGCTGACGAGTTAAGCCTGCTAAGGAGATCAAACGCCGACAGCTCCGGATGCGTTTGTGCTCTTCAAGTAGCACCAGGGGTCGCTGACTCTGAGAAAAAGCCACACCCGACTGCACCATCGGCAAGAACACGCAACGAGACCATGGCCACCTGAGCCAGTGTTTCAAAGTGCATTCCAGCAGATCGAGAGTTGCTCAAACTTCGAGGTGCCAGATATAGAGGTTAGGGTCAGACACAGCCGCGCGTGCAAGCCGCGTGTGGCGCCATAGCCCATTTTGGCGGTGTCTATAACGCGCACCACCACAACTTGCCTTCTTTACCACACCGACGTTCTACATCAGCAAGTACTTGCACCTGGTTAGCTGTGACGCAGGTCGATTCACAAGCTTCCCCTACGTTACCACTGTACGGAGCTTCGGTATTTGAACTTGCCAACGTTACAATTGACTGCAATGTTGAGGCCGGCCTCGTCGGGATTGCGGGCCATTTGGTGGCTGTTTGCCGCCGGTTTGGCTGTTACAGCCTCGGCCAATGAGGTGAAGCTGGTAAGTAAAGCAGTTGAGTGCGGGGAGTCTGGGTTCTAGTTTTGAGATGCCTGGGTGTTCTGATTGGTCAGAGCTGGGTTCTTTGCCGAGTTATGGCTTCACGTAGTCATGGACTGGTAACTCTACCGGGCTCTCTGAGTGACGATGCCGAATCTAACACAGTCGAGCGACTCTGCTTACAAGATGGCTTGCGCGGGTATCTACTCGAAGCAGGACTGGGGTGGATCCCACGATGCGTTTATCGAGGTTGTGTTCAACCCGCAGAAGGACACGGGCAAACGGGCCGACACGGACTGGATATCAATGGTCATTTTCGAGTATCGCAATGTCGACATGATTGGAACCGCTGTTGCCGGAAGTATCAACAAGAAGTACATTTGCGATGAGGAAGCCGTTGCGGCCGACCTTTGCAAAACCGACCACATCGGCACTTTCCTGGCATCCCATGGTGCCAACCTGACGATTCTCACAAGCGACAATGCCAGGCGCGACACAAATGAGTATGGCGAGGACATCCCGCCTCAGTACGCCGAGATTGCCACTGCTCGCATCGATCCCGCTTCGCCCCGTGCCATCCGCTACCCCATCAAACGCAGCGGGTACTACTGCGTCTCATCGTTCCCTGGCTCTCCTAGTCTCACGTACTCGGGCGTGGCCGTATACCAGAACGCATTTGGTCAGCTTGCTGCCAGCCAGATCCCCAAGCTGCCCTTCTACGGCGGCGCTGCACTCGCTTACCTTGTCGTGTTTGCACTGTGGATGTTCTCCTATGTGCAGCACCGCTCTGACATCTTGCCCGTGCAGAACTATGTCACCGCCATCTGCGGGTTCCTGGTCCTTGAAATGATCGTCATCTGGGGTTACTACGACCTTGTCAACTCAAAGGGTACGTCTGCAGGCACCATGGTCTATTTGGCGTTTGTCTCTATCCTCAACTCGTTCCGCAATGCCTTCACCTTCTTCCTGCTACTCATTGTTTGCTTGGGCTATGGAGTTGTCAAGCCATCGCTCGGCAACCTGATGTGGAAGTGCCGTGCTCTCGCTGGAGCACATTTCGTCTCTGCAACGATCTTCACTGTCGCCTCGTACATCATTTCCCCCGACTACACCGGAAGCCCTATCGTTCTTTTGCTTGTCATGCCTCTGGGTGTGACTATGACTACGTTCTACGTGTGGATCTTGTCGAGTCTCACTGCTACTATCAAGCTACTGGAGGAACGCAAACAGCATGTCAAGGCACAGATGTACAAGAACCTGTGGCGCATCCTGCTGTTATCGATTATCATCATTTTTGGATTCTTCTTCCTCAACTCCCTTATGTACACTGGCGAATCGGTACTTGAGTTTGTGACCAACCATTGGCAATCGCGCTGGTTCTTGCTCGACGGCTGGCTCAATGTCGTGTACTTTGTCGATTTCTGCCTTATTGCATTCATCTGGCGACCCACTGCCAACAACAGGCGCTTCGCCATGTCGACGGAGCTTGCCCAGGATGAGAATGATGCACAGGAGTTTGAGATTGGCTCTCTGCGTGAGTCTCTGGACGAGGAGCAAATGGCTGGACCTCCCGACGCCGATGGTACATCCCTCGGAAACTTCTCTACTCCACCTGCTTACTTGGGCCGCGTGAACAATAATGACAATGACGACGACCGTCCTGCAGCAGCAAAGTATTTCGCACCTCGTGAGAAGAAGTCCCAGCCTGCCGAGGATGTGGGTGAGACTATGTTCGCGGTGGGCGACGATGACGATGATGACGAAGACCTGCCTACGACAAGCACTTCGCAACCACATGCTGCGCCCTCAAACTACGATGAGTGGAATGAGGACGAGGATGAGGGGGATGACGACGAGGATGAGCTTATTCTCGATAGTGACGAGGATGATGCTGCCCTTGGCGAAGCTCAGCAGCTCCGAAAAAAGAAGGCTGCATAGCTTTGAGCACAAAATGATGTGCGTAGACTTGGGACGGATGCTATATAGTGCATTCTGGGGATGTATTTTGGAACTACAGGGCACATTTAAGAGCATGCCATTGGATGGGATTGGAGCTTTGTAAGGATCTGCTATAGCCCCATCAAAGAATAAAGTATTAAAGTCCCCATGGAACTCTAGCGCTGGCTTGATCTCCCACTACTATGACTCATCCTTTAAATACAGATTCATCCTTATGATTCGTGCTCCAAGATATCTTCCCCCTACCTACTAGCCGAGACAGCCAGCCAGCTCAGACATGACAACTTGAAGTAGGCGTTCCATTGAGACGACAAAAATCAGCAGCCAATGCTGGCGAAAAGAAAGGACTGAATGCGTTACATGGAAACCCCATGAGCTTAAGAGCTTCAAGCCGCTGTTCAGTCGTCCATTCAGAGATCAACAACGAATTATATCTGACAGGCGTAAGGTCAGCAGGAAGCTTCCTAAGCGTTGGATGTACCGGTTTGATTCTCGCATCAACGTACCATTCAGGGATCAATCTCAGGTCGCCGCGGGCATCCTAATTCGCGCTTCCATCCGGAAGCCCAGTTCCAGGGCCGACTGCGGGGCCAGCCATACTGCAACTGGGCTTGAAGATGAACCCGATCTGTGTTAGTATATGAAAAACAATCGTTCATATCGAACGGTTTTGTTACAAACGGTTTGAGGTCGGCTTTCGCTTCAGCAAGTTGGATATGCCACGGTATGGGGTAGCTTTGCTTACAGAATCGGCGTGAATGCAGTAGACTGGGAAACTAAGAGGAGAAGGGGGAATATAACTGCGGGGAAAAACGGCCCGTTGATTTATGGGGTCGGGGTGCGGTTCTTTTTGCGGCCACGTACAGGCTGCGGGGCAAGGCCTGTTAACTCACCAAATCGTGGCAGCAACGTGAGAACGACAGTTGTGCTAGAATGAACCATCTAATGAGGTCTCATTTGCTTTGTCACGGCAAATCCCTCAGTTAAAGTCATTTAAGCTCTCTAGCTGCCTCGCCTGTACCTGTATGAACCTGCATGATATTTACGCTTCTACAATCTACAGTTCACTGTTTAGCTGCAAAGTACCAGAGATGTAGCCTTCGTTCACATAGCAAGAACAACCATGACATTCTACAAAGGCTTCAGACTTTTAGCAACTACTGGTTTTAAGGCTCTGCTTCTGTATGAGGTCAGATGGCCGCGCAGGCATCATTGAAGGGATCAACACCATGTATGATGACGTATGCGAAAGCGTGCATCACACGCGCAGCTAAATTGCAGCCGCGCGTCAGTCGCTGAACTCTTCACATTTGAAAGCTGGAGATATCAAGTATCCATAAAAACCCACACCAGCGAATCTGGATAACCTCTTGAGGCGTACGTCCATACTCTATGCTAATTCGAATTATGTCGTGCTCCAGGAGGGCATACCGCAAAACGCAAACCCTATCCCGAGTCCTGCCAGTATGAGGTTCTGCTCGCTACCTTCGCCTCAAACAGTTACACACTTTGGTATAGCACAAAGCCAACAACGTCCGATAATTTCTACTCAACGGCGTGAGACTGCGCGAATACTTTTAAACAAGGTCTCTGGCTTCCACTGAAGTCAGACGTACGGGTCATCTATACCGTCAGCCAACATGGTGGCTAAACTCGACAGTTTCCTTAAGGTCTTTGCGGTTCCCAGCAACTCCGTCGGTATTTCAGTGCCCACCGGGGTACAGTGCCCACTGACTGCTGAGGGTGACAAGGTGCTGGCATCCTATATACAGAGCCTGAGAGAGGCAGGCGCTCCAGAAGCTGAGATTGAGACTGTGACCGCTGTGGCTCGGCTAGGCCATTTCAGACGCAACTCGGACGGTGATAACGTTCGAACACATCGTCGTCCCTTCAACCCTGCTTGTCAATACCTACATGGCGCGATCGCCTACAGGGAAACTAATATTTGCTATCGCAGGGCCGCAAACTGCCTAAAATGTTTTTTCGGTCCTATAAAGGAGCTTATTGAGATCCCCGACCGCTATGAGAACTTTCCCAGTGAAGGGCGTGATACCCCTATACCTCAGCTTCCCAGGATGGCCGTTGAGATACACTGTCCTCGCTCGGACAAAGACGCTATGGACATTCTATTATACGAGGCAGCTGCTGAGCATACACCGAGTCCTCCGCTTCCGAAGCTGAGCAGTATCGTTCAAATCGCTCAGCTGACGTGTAACGAACTCTGCCAGTACCTAAGGTTTTATGCTATTGGTGTTTCAAAAGATGCGGATCGCAACACAAAGCTTGAACTTCTCAAGAAAGAGCTGGGTATTGATTGTGTGGGTACTCCTGAATTCAACGGAGAGACCTTAACAGAGGACGAGAGCAGAGTTGCGGCTTCTTATTTTGCTCTTGTCGGATCTCAATTGACTGGCCATGAGGCTGCTGTGGTTGGGTACACTAAAGTCAAGTCAGGTGGTAAGAATTTGCCCAGGGATTCGAAACTTGATATCAAAAGCCCCTACGAAATGTTTCGGCAGCAAAGATTTGCTGCAGATAGACTCGACGCGAGGTACCGCAACCTATTAGGACCTCATTTTGAGCTCGGCGGAAGGTTGGTTGAAGTTCCTGATTGCTATGGTAATGTACCATCGAGTGGTCGTGACGTGCATGTTCCTGCGCAAGTTGCCAGTCGAACTCCTCTGCACATTCCTGGTGTTAACCGGGTTATTCGATACGTTGTTCTTGCCGATATCCCTGAGCATCCCATAGTGGATCCTCTCCCTGCACTCACTGGACTAATTCAAGTGATGAGCCTAACTCCTCACCAGGTGAATCAGTACCTGAAGTTCTACTGTGTTGCGGTGCCAGAGCATGCAGATAGGGATCGGCGCTTAGAGCTTCTCAAGGAACAACTCTCAATCGGGCATATCGGAACTGCCTATATCAAGAGGTACTTTGAGGTGAAGCTGGCTGAGATGCCATTGGCTATCAGGCAGTCTTTAGAAGAAGTGGTTGGTATCGATGTCGCTGGTTTGGAGGCTTACATGAATATGGGGAAAGAGAGCTTTGTGAAGAAGGAGATCTTTGTGAAGAAAGAAGACGAAGTTAAAGAAGAAGACTTTTTGAAGAAGGAGACTTTTGTGAAGGAAGAAAACTTTGCTATGGAAGAGATCTTCGTGAAGAAAGAAATCGTTGTGAAGAAAGAAGAAGACGTGAAGAAAGTGGCAAAGAGGAAAGTAGCCAAGAAACAGATCACAGAGAGAATCGAGACAGCGGCCGGGACATCTCGAAAGAAGCGAAGGCGCCGTAGGCGCACGACTTAGGGTGTGTTGAGAAGTTAGTCCCACTGATATGTTGCGTGTTGCTGCGTGCTCCGCCAGCGGAAAGACCCATGGCTCTCGTGTTTTGCATGCTTAATCTTCGCTAGTTCCAGTAGTCGAACAGCACTTCCTGTGTGAGCCAGGCTTTCCGTGGAGTCAAACTTCGCGGTCAAGCAGCTTCACTATTTGGAGTGGTGTATTGAATACGAGGATCAAGATTCGGCGGGTTCACCAGAGACGGTCTCGATGGGAACACAGAAGGACAGCTCCAGCTATGGCGACAAGCAGGAGATAATGTATGATCGCGACTACGTCAGAACTCGAGGTATTGAAATAATAATAATAATGCGCTTCAGACAGAACTGGCGATGGTGTAAAAGGCGGATACGGAATCCAGGCGAATGAGCCAAATGGCATCAGCAGTGGCGCTCCACTCGTCGTCAAGTACTTAGCTGATGCACAACCCGCAGTCAACAAACACAGCAGCAGTAGTTTGACGGCGAATAGATCAGTTGAGAACACAGCTCGAGCCGACGGAGCAAAGCCACCGCGCTACGCAATCGCACACATCAACGGAGATCTGTTGATCTGAATCGTAAGTAGAGCTCGGTCGTCCGAGTCCAGCACGCAGTACGTCATGATAAACTTGAGAGCATTGGCAAGTTCAGTATGGGTGGAACCCTGGTATGGGAACTGCATGCGTTTAAGAGCTTCGCAACGCTCTTCAGTGGTCCATTGACAAAGCAGCTTCAGATCGTATCTGACAGGCGTAGAGTCAGGAATCACAACACGCTTAGCAGGCACGTATGGGGGGTGCACAACCTCCCAGCCGGGAGGAGCCTGGCGACGGGCGGCGGGTGTCTCCATGGTGCAACTTGGGGGTTGTATGCTGAAGAGACGAAGACTTGGCGGCTACCGGAGCTGTGTAACCAATTGGCCACACTGGACGGCAAAAATGGATTGTAAGAAAGTATGCAGGAAACAGAAAGTGGGAGAGCAGCGTGTATATATCTGTCAGCGCGTTGCTTTTTGTGGTTGTGTCACGGCTTGCAGCTCCCAGAGTTGCTTTTTCTCAGCTAACCGTGGTGCCTGCCTGCCAAATACGGCTGTCTCAGACCAGACGCGTGATTGTTTCGGGGCAAATTTGCAGCAGTGTTGTATCAAACCCGCGAGCGGAGAATCGAGCGGACCTGAAATGCATAACAAACCTCAAAGTCGCGTTCTCGCTAAGCTCTTCGGGAGTTTACCCCTGTACTTCTGCATATCGCCTTGATAGACAGGCACCACATGTGTCATAAAGCAGGCAGCGGGGATGAGGTAGGCGGTGGACAGTGGGCAATGGGGAAGAACCTCATTGAGGGCCGGAACTAGAGCCTCATATTCACACCCTACAGGCAGGCATATTGCACAGTGCGTCTGGGCATCTTGCTAGCTGCCTGTAGGTCGCCCACTTTATCACAACAGCCGTGCAATATGGGTCGTGCCGGTGGGCACCCGGCGTCATACTGGAATCTGGAGATCCGAGTTAAGACCCACTTGTCAATAGTATGGTACAGCGCTGGGTTATTTGGCTGTTTGGAACACCCCTGATACTGTTGTGACATCACAATGCACCGAGATCTCTAAAGCCTCCGAGGATGCCCCACACCACGAAGGCCTCGGGGATCCTCCAGATCAAGTTATTCCGAAGAGAGGAGAGAAGAAGGGGGAACAGTGGAAAGCCTCCGAGAATCCCCGAAAGAATCTGCTGTATTTGTATCTTGTATACGAAGCACAGCCACAGTGATGTTTCTGAAAAGCACGTCGGTTCGCAATCCTTAGATGGCTTGTACTTGCTTGTTTATCAGCGCGCCCCGGCCGGATAGCCGACATTTGGCTCTTGATTAGGCAAACGCAAGACGCTCGAAGCAGGAAGTCTCTCCGATGCCCCCATTGGACGATTCGCTAGCCAGAAGTGGACTTCGACTGCGTCGGGCTTGGCGCGTTACGCGTCGGCGAAGCAGCTAGCACGTCACCAGGTTTTCGTGTCGTATTGACCCTGCTTGGCCGGGACGTCTGCGCGGGTGAATGCAGACTTGCTTGCTTTGTCGGCAAAGCAGAGACCCGGGTCTCTCGCAGATGACTTTCTTATTCTGTTGCTAGTTCCGGTACTCAAGCAGCACTTCCTCTTTGAGCGCACCGTTCATTGAGGAGGTCAAACGTCAGGGTCTAGCACGTTCGCTCCTTGGAGCAGTGTGAACTACGAAGATCAGGATTCAATGGGTGAGATACCACTCTGTGAGGAGTCAAAGGACAAGTCCCGAGGATTGCGACAAACTGGCGAAGAGAAACGAAGGCAACTACGTCACAGTTTATGATTTACTAATATATTGCGCTTCAGACAGAACTGGCGATGGTATAAATAGGCGGATACGTGATCCAATGAGCCAAGTCGCAGCGGCTGGCACCCTAATCGTCCTCGGTATCGGACAGAACTTCGGGCGTGCCATAGACTTCTTTGCGCTCAGCTAGGACACGACGCTGCTTCTCAAGCCACACTCGATAACCATACGAAGCTTCAGTAGTGGCCGGTAGAGAGATCTTGTGAGAAAGCAGTTCGAACTCGATCAGAGCAAAGTCACAGGTCTCAATCTCTTCCTTGGTTCTCTCAGGCGCGCAGATCTCCATCGGGAGGAGAGCCTGGTCGTTCGAGTCCAGCACGCAGTTCATTAGGATAAACTGGAGAGCATTGCCAGCCCCAACATCTGAAATCCCAGTGGATGGGAACCCCATGATGTCCAGAGCTTGGCGCTTCTCCTCAGCGCTCCAGTAACTGTACAGCTTCGTATCGTATCTGACAGGCTTCGTGCCAGGAAGCTTAAGCCGCTTAGGATACACAAATTTGGGCTTAACCACATCCCAGTCAGTGGGGGGCCGGCCAAGGGGGGCGCTGGAGTTCATACTGCGGGAAGTCACTTGAACTGGAGATGGTGAAGTGGGAAGTAGGAAAGTATGTGGAAAGTGCGAGCAGCGCCGTTATATCTTCGGTTACGGCAAGTTTCTTTTTGAGCTGTGTCAAACTTGGCAGCTCGCTGCGTTTGTTTTTCTCGGCTAACCGAGTCAGTTACCTGCTGCTGCCCGTTTTGGGTGAAACCCGCGGTTGTTTGGGATAAAGGCCATTAGCGGAAAAGTAATTGCACTTGAAACGCAAAAGCAACATCACAATTGTCGTCCCCGCTAGAGCTCACCGTGCTCTCACGACTCCTGCACAGATCGGCATATATTTTTGGTCCTGCATTTAACCCGTTTCGGCAGATGCACCTCTGGAACTGTGGGTGAGGGTAGAAAACCTGCATGGTGGGGGCCGTCATTTTAGCCACATATGCACGTGCGAATGGCGCATTGCATCTGCATATTGCAGATCATTGCCAGAAACTGCACAGCCGTGCGACGGTAAACGGGGTCGTGCCGCCGTGCGACATAAGAGGGGTCGTGCCGGCGGAGGCACCCGGTGTTGTCGCTGCTCGGAGTCTGGCACGCAAATTCAGTGCCATGGACTCACAATAACTTGGCTGCCAGAAGTCCTCTGCTCGCGTTGTCAGACCGTTATGCCCGAGATCTCTATGCGCCTGAGGATCTCCTAGTTAAAGCGGTTCCCGTGGGTGAGGTGGTGAAGGGGGACAAGGGAGGTAGGTCCCCGAAAATCCCCGAGTGTAACCAAATCTGTATTTCGTATACGAGATGCAGCCATACTAACCCCTTCTGAAGAACTCCTTGCTTATACGGCCTTGATTGGTTTGCATGCCGTGCCTTGTTGCCTTGTGGGGTCAGCGGATCGCAGCCCAAGTGCGGGTTCACGAACGGGTTCTGGATTAGGCAACTCAGCAACATAGACGCAGGAGGTCCCCCCGCTGTTTCGCGTGTGATTACTTCCTAGGCCCGGAAGGGAAGTTGGCCGTCCCAAACTTGTCGCGTCATGCGCCCCAGCGTCGGCTAGCACGTGACCAGATTTGACCTGTCATATTAACCGTGCATTAGCGCCGGAGTTAACTTCGACCGCGCGGGTGACCCGCAAATCTGAGAGGGGAATCGCGGATTTGCGTGCGGAAAGACCCGGAATCCCTCGTATTGGATTTGCTTATTCTGTTGCTATTTCAGGCAGTCAGGCAGCAGCTCCTCTTCGAGAGCAGCTCTGCGTGCGGGGCTCCATTGTCAGGGTCTAGCGGCCTCGCTCCTGGGAATGTTGTAGTACACACAAAGATAAGGATTCGTTGAAGTCGTCAGAGATGGTTCGGCGAGGAGATAGACTAATGCGGTCCAGCGGGTTACCACTAACTGAGAGAGAAGACAGGTACTGATGAAGGAACAGTCTTCTTGATTGCTCTGACTCTATTTTGCAAACGGGAATCAGACTACTAGTTGTACTATGGCATACTTTGAACTGCGGATAGTAAATAGCACTCGTATGTCGCTAGAGAGCTATACAATTAAGATGCGACCATTGGAGTTCATTTTCTCGGCAGCGACTTGGAGTAATGAGCTCACGGGCGTCTCAGCTCGTGCTCCGTACTTCTGCGCTATCGGCTGAGATCTGGTGGTGTCTCTGTGAGCTGAGACTTGTTGCTTTCGTTGACCACGTTAGCGAGCGCGACTGGTGGTGGTTCATCCTGGTCCTCATTCGCGGTTCCACCTAGGCCCAACCTCACCCCTGGGCCGGTGCTTTGTCCATCCCCGGGTACGGTCTGACTCTGAACCCTGGGATTCAATGCCTCGTTACGAACATTGCTCTCATGAGCCCTACCAATATGGGCGCGCCGGGTTTCGTCCATTCTGCATGAGTGAGTCGAACGGGGGAAGAACCAATCAGACCTGATAGTCAGCCACCAGACAGTAGGCACTAAGGTATCGGCTGTAGCATTGACTCGATCAATTGGCGTAAATACTGTAGAAGGGAAGTGGCAGAATATGACAGGAATGCTGTATGGCAGGCCAAGAACGCCGTTATGTACGATGATGGTAACACATTGCTTTTTCGACTCAATCACAGGCTGCAGTTCCCGGATCCGGAATTTAGGTAGGGCAATCAATCCACTATCTGTTTCTACTAACATATGCCTACCTAATCATGCCTAAGAGTCTCCGACTATCTGTTTATAGGAATCCCGTCAAACAACAACGCAGCCTGCAGGATACTATAACCGCTACGCGCACAGAAACACTGGGTTCCGCCGCGCGACTTTCTTTTACCCTGCATTTGAAAGCGGAAGCATCAAGTACTGATTTAAAGACCCGTCCTGAAGAGCCAATAGCGCCATCTGACAACTCTGGACAGTGACCCCAGCGCATGGTTTGTACTAACATCTTTGTAGCGTACTAGACGTACCGAGTGGGCATGCGTTATGCGGCATTTGTTTCCTATTTATCCAACGCATTAAACCAACCCTATCCCGAGACCCTGCTTGTATGTACTAGATTGTGTTCTGCGGTTGCCTCAAAGTCCCCCAGTTTGATTTGGCAGGATGTTCCTCCGTACATCCCTGCGTGTTGTTATAAGCACCGCGCGCTCCTGCGCATTGCAATTCGTCATGACTTTCTGAAGGCCGTAAACCGCCTGCAAAGTTTTCTTGGCCCTATAAGCAAGCTGCAGGAGATCACCGACCGCTATGGCATTGCTCCTGCTGGTGGGCGGAAGTGGTCGACGCCTCAGTTTCCTGAGACGACCATTGAAATACATTGCCCTTATGAGGATGAAGACGCTCTGGATTTGCTATTCTACGAGGCAGCTCCTGAGCATCCAACGAGCCCTCGTCTTCAGGAGCTGGCCCAAGGAAGAAGCGCCTGGTATGAGTGTGACTGTTATGGACGTAGAGGAGGTAAAAGGAGGTGAGGGGAAAGTCGCCAAGAGGACAGTGGCTGGCAGGAAAATGGCCGGGTGTGAGACACCTCGGAAGAAGCGTAAAGTGCATGCGAACGCAGACCATCCAGATCTTTTGCACCGATGTGCAGTAGGCTCCTTGAAAATAGTGGATTGATGGGTGTTATGCATCTGAAATGGTAGTTCTCAGTTATCAATCTATGTCATTTATGGATAATGGTCGCTATATAAGATGCATACATGGAACCTTTTAGCATGGTGGTCATATGCGCGTAGTGGTCAGATGGGGAAGAGACCTGCAGGCTGTGGTACAGCGAATCCTGCGTGATAAATGCATCCATAGTTCTTACCTTCAGAGGGCTATGAAGGAAGCTTTGTCAATGACGGCGTTGAGACACGTTGCAACAACCAAGTATGAATAACCGTAGTGGAGCCGTGCGACTCATAGTTGCAGCCATCGGGAACCATTGATGCATCACCGACGGGAAGTCCCCTCGACTGGACTTTGTGCCATCGCTCACATTTCTCGAACCTGTACCAGCAGCCTTCTTTGCTTGTTTTGCGCATAGTTTAAAGGTTATGCTTATCTACATTGTACGCTTGGGTATACCGCATGAACCAGCCCTATACCGGACCCTGCTTACGCGTAATCAGCTGGTTTTCTGCTGGCTTCTCATTTGCCTCAAATTAACAAAATCACTTCGAACCAAAGCAAGTTTGACTGTTACCTAGTACTCAACGGCGTAAGCTTGGCGTAGATACTTTCGAGTATCTAGTCTCCGGCTTCTACCGTCTTCAAGCTACACTTCGTGGAGCTACTACGATAACGTCAATAGCCATAATGAGTCAAAATTTCCGTATCCTTTTCGCCGTTCCCAGAAACTCCGTTGGTATCCCAGTACCCACCGGGATTGATTGTCCACTGACTGTTGAAGGCGTCCAAATACTGGCGTCCTATATATGCAACCTGAGAGAGGTTGGTGCTCCAGACGCAGAGATAGAGGCTGTGACTACTCTGGCTCGCTATGGCCACTTCGTACGTAACCGTGATGAAGAGTTTTGGAGCTTTGGTATTTATTTTTCCCATCGTTCTTTTGACCCTGCATGTGTAATCACTCATATGATGATCCGCTTCAGGAAGGCTAGTACTGGCTATCTCAGAGCGAGAAACTGCCTGCGATGCTTTCTTGGCCCTATAAATGAACTTCATGAGATCCCCGACCGCTATGGGTACCTTCCTAGTGCAGGACGTAAGTGCTATACACCTCAGCTTCCACAGATGACCGTTGAGATCCACTACAGTGGCTCGTATGGAGGCGCTATGGACGTTCTTTCTTACGAGGCAGCTTTTGAGCATCTACCGAGCCCTCCTCTTCGGCAGCTAACCACTATCTCGCAGATCGCTGAGCTGACATGTGATGAATTAGGCCAGTATTTAGGGTTTTATGCTAATGATGCTTCAAAAGACGCTGGTCGCGACACAAAGCTGGAACTCCTCAAGAAAGAGCTGGGTATTGATTGCATAGGTGCCTCTGAATTCAATGGAGAATCTTTGACAGAGGACGAGAGGAGAGCTGTTGCTTCTTACTTTCGGCTAGTGGGAATCCAATTGACGGACAGTGAAGCCGCTATGATGCGGTACGACAAAGTCAAGTCAGCTGGCGAGGAACTTGCCATTGACCCACCAGTTGGAGAGCCCTGCAAGATGTTTCGACAGCAGATTTCCGCTTTACGTATACTTGAAGCGAGGTGCCAGAACCTAGTGCGACCACTGTCTGACCGAAACTTGGCTGAAGTTCCTGATTGCTATGGTAATGTGCCATCTGGTGGTCGTGACGTGCATATTCCTGCCCAAGCTGCGAGTCGGACTGCTGTGCATATCCCTGGGGTCGACCGAGTTATTCGGTACATTGTCCTTCGCGCTATTCCTGAACACCCCGTTGTAAAACCTTTACCTGGACTCACTCGTATGACCCAAGTATTAGAGTTGACGCCTGGCCAGGTGAATCAGTATTTGAAGTTTTACTGCGTTGCGGTACCCGAGGGTGCAGATAGCAATCAGCGCTTGGCACTTCTGAAGGTGGAACTTTCTATTGACCATATTGGACCGGCATATATCCAGAGGTACTATGAGTTGAGGTTAGCAGAGATGCAATTGGCTATAAGAGAGCTGCGTTAGGAAGATGCGTACATATGAATGAGGTTGCTGGGTATGGCTGGCGGGAAACAGCGAAGTAGCCGAGGAGTGGAACGCGTTCAGTTCAGACTTCCGAAGGTTCGTTACAAATCAGCGATGGTTAACAGCTTATGTTGGAAATAGCCATCTCGTATATTGATTAGCAGAATGAATAATTTGTGTCTGGCAATGTTATAAATAATGGAGCAACTCTGTGATGGGTTTGCACGCGAGGTACTGACATCGCGAATATACCGGCACCCTGTCTCTTAGGGGCTGCACTGTTGAGTGAACTTATGGGAATGGTGGGGAACTTGTCCTACACAGAAGGGCCAAAAGGAAAAGCTCAGACGCATCCGGCAAGTCTGATTACAATGCCTTATAAACATCACCATAATGCCTAACTGATCATTAACACAGGCCACCATCCTACTTAGGTCCTTCCTATTTGAGTTTTGATATGGCCGCAATGCCACGAACCCAAAATATGGGGGCGACTTTGGTGGTTCCTGAAAATTACGGAACCATAGCAAAACAAGTTATGTGCAAAATCAGGCAATGAATAATCAGTAGGCATTGTGTGCAGAGCAGTCCAATGTTGAATGCAGTGCCGGTGCGTATCAGGAGTACATGTTGTTACACTTCTCACTATGGTTTAGGCATAACGAGCTGAGTTATGAGGCCGCTGGGTTTCCTTTATGAAGACTGTCAACCCACAACCTGAGGTTTTATTCAGAAAGTCTCAACTCAGAGTATTAATACGAATTGTTGAAGGTGGAACATATACCATATCCGTAACTGTGGCCTCGAAAATGCCCCGTAACAAGAAGACTCAGACGAAGACTTCTTACAGTCCCACTGATCGGCCACGAGAGAGGACGATTGCCGAACTACTGGCAGGTCCGGTGGCAAGACATGTACGAGCGATACCAACCGATGATGGGGTGATCGACTACTCCGCGACCGCGAGGGAGTACATCAGAAATAAACAAGCAGAGTACAAGACCAAGTACAACGCCGAGTCACGTCCATACGTCGACTGGTCCTTTCAAGTGCTCCGTTTGGGCCAACAGGATGTGCCGGCAAAATATGCGTTCCATATCAAGCTGAAATGGGGTGATCAGGACCCGGGATCGTTTTTCACCAAGACGGACGAGCAACTTGGCGAGTTACACGACATTGCGGAGCAGACCGGAAAACCGTCGGTGCTGTATTGGTTTGCAACTGCCACGAAGGAAATAGACAAGGATGATGGACCTCTTCCGCGACGATATAACCTCGACGCCGATGTAGGAGCAAAAATGCGCCGAATTGTGTCATATGTGTGCTTGGGCCACGCAATTACCGACGGAGACTACCCGCGTTGGCTAGCCTTCACAGCGATAGAGTTCATCAGTGGTCCTCTATATCGTGACACTGATACGTGTGCTGTGTGCATGGAGCCTGCCAAAGGCACTCTCAGCGTTCTCCGGTGTTGTCACATGTTTCACCCGCATTGTATCGACGAGTGGCTTGTAGGAGCCCAAAGTAAGTAAACCAGTTCACCAGTCGTACCGAGCTAACCACAGGATGCCCCGTTTGTCGAACCAGAAGCACTTACACCCAGGCCCTGGTCTTGGATTAGTGGCTTGCATATCAGTATCGTCTCTGCTCGGCATTGAACCGGCAGATCTAAGGACTACACGAGAGCTCCTATACGGCAGGATACCGGTCAGAACACATGGTAGTCAACACATCAATTGAACATTAAGCCTTGCTCGTTGAATCTCTAATAGTTGCTCTTCACGAGTTTATCCCTAGACTGGCAGATTGCGCCGCACCATCCAGCCGTTCGAGCCGCACCCAGCCGCACTCCCCACGTAGCGTAGACGTGTAAATAAGCCTGGAAAGTTAGTTTGACCCGAGATTTGCACGGCCGGGAAGGAGCCACGAGGGCAATGGACAAGTTTTCAAACCTACAGTGGGCCTCGAGCACCGATGCATCCCGGGCCAGCTCTAAGCCCGGGTCGCAGGGTGGCTCACGGCCCGAGTCGCGCGCAGACTCCTTTTCAGGATTGGCTGCTAGTTTTGATCTGACAGCCAAGCCCAAGAAGCTCGACGCCATGACCCTTGACGAGCGCAAGAAGTACTTGGCAAAACAGAGCTCGGCCGGGAATACCGCTGGTCCAGCCAGCTCGGGATCTGGAGCTGACGGTCCTGGAGCCTGGAGTGGTCTTGACCTTCTTTCGGGCGGCATAGGCGACAGCGAACGGGCATTTGGCGGTACCAGCGGTGTGCCGGAGATTCCAGTCGTTCCGTCAAGCTCAAGCTCCAACTCGCAAGATAACATTGACGACCTCTTTGAGGTTTTCAACCGACCCAAACCGGCAGATGAGCCTGTACAGTCATCAACGTCGAGTCCATCGTTGACTGCTACTCCACCGGAGCCACGCCTCAGTTCACAGCAGTCGCTTCGAGCACCAGCTGTAGACTCACAGCATGGCTCCCAGAGGAGCTCTCGGAATAGCTCACGTCCTGGATCCCGTCCGGGAGGAAGCTCCTTTGGCTCTCCCGACTTGTCCGACTCCGAGTCGTTCACCGAAGGCACCATCCGGGTAGGAACTCCTCAGGAGAAAAGAAGCGACGCAGGAGATGCTGCTATTGCCGAGCTCGTCGACATGGGCTTCTCAGTTAAACAGTCACGCCACGCATTGGCGCGAACCCGCACAGGGGTGGATGTTCGCGAAGCCATTGACATCATTATGGATGAGGCTCACAAGCGCAATCACCCTGAAGCTGCCAGTGAACCTCGAAGACCAGCCCGCCAGAGCCAAAATGCCAACGAGGACATCGGCAAGCTCGCCCAGGACCTGTCCTCGCAGTTCATCTCAAAGGCTGGCAGCTTCTTTAACCAGGGTCGAAAGAACCTGGCAAAGGCCATTGAGCAGTACAACTCGAGTGGAAGTCCTTCGCCCGATGGAACGCCGGCCTGGATGCGCGATGCTCCAAAGTACGAGAAGCGAGCGGCCAGAGCTGAACCTGAACCTGCTGTACCATCGCGCAACGCCAGTCCTCTGGTCACGAATGAAGCTATGAGCCTTGAGCTAGACCGAGAGGAGGTGCTCGCTCGACGACCCGCACCCAGATCACGCGAACCGAAACCCGACGGCCCTGCTCATCGCCGGGAGAGCCGAGAACCACCTCAACCGAAATGGGTCGATCCGGCTAGAACTGCTGTTGTACCACCAACTTCTCGAACCAACATTCCAGCACCTCCACCTAGCAGAGCGGAGCTGATGCGACAGAGACAGAAGTCACTTCTTGAAGAAGGCATGTATGTTTCCCCTCATCGTCGGGCAGCTACTCCTAAAGCTGAAGATGCACCGCGTAAAGCTCCAGCATCTGGACCCCCTGCACCGCGCCCTGCGGCCCCTGTCAAGCCTAAAGCACCAACTCGAGAAGCAGTTCCCATTTCATCTACGGCATTGACGATGGCTTCGTCTGCACGTGAGCAGGGCAACGAAGCCTTCAAACGCGGTGACTTCAGTCAGGCAGCAGTGTACTATTCGCAGTCGCTCGAGTCGGTGCCCCCGAAACATCTGCTCCGCACAGTTATCCTATCAAATCGTGCTGCTTGTAACATCAAGTGCGGAGATGCCAAGTCGGCCATCAATGACGCAAACGAGGCCCTCGACATCATTGGCCCGGGCCTCGGTGCAAACGAGGAAGCTGAGCCTGGCAAGCCACTTAAAACAATCTGGTCCAAGGTTGTCACTCGCAAGGCCGAGGGCTCTGAACATCTTGAAAAGTTCCAGGATGCTCTTGATGCATGGAACTTACTCCTCAACAATGGCTTCTCATCAGACCTGGCACTGGCTGGTAAGCGGCGTTGCCAGGATGCACTATCGCCGAAACCAAAACCGAAGCCGAAACCAGCTGCTCCAAAGGCACCTGCCTCCTCTGGAACCGCTGCTTCAGGTCCCCAGTCCGCAGCGGGACGAGCAGCGCTTCAGAGAATCCAGGAAGCGCACGCGACTGATGCTAAATCTGAGACAGAGCGCTTTGCACTCCATGACTCAGTCTCATCGAGAATCGACGCATGGCGTAACGGCAAGGAGGATAATCTGCGTGCCCTTCTCTCGTCTCTCGATGCCATACTTTGGCCTGAATCAGGCTGGAAGAAGGTCTCTCTTGCTGAGTTGGTTCTGCCCAAGAAAGTGAAGATTGTGTATATGAAGGCTGTGGCTCGTACTCATCCTGACAAGATCTCTGCTTCGGCCACTGTTGAGCAAAAGATGATTGCGGAGACAGTTTTCATTACGCTCAACCAATCGTGGGACCAATTCAAAGCGGCTAACAACTTGGCCTAACTTCACGAGATGACATCTCGTCTTAACGTGACGAATAGTCACTACGGAGGTTGTAGCCAAGGTAGCTGACTTGCAGAGGTTGAATGCTAGATTATTTAATGCAATAAATAGACACCAGTGTAAACTGGCGGCAGAGAATACAAGAGCGGGTATATGCCCCTTATACATCTTCCTTGTCCTTCACTAGTAGAGCCTCCGCCAAGGTCTTCTCGTAGGTGCTTATAGCGACGTGAAGAGATTTTTGAAGGGAGGAAAGAGACTGAAGTGCGTCCTGTTGGTCCTGCTCAGAGTCCGTAGCGGACACTACGGAATCGATTCTCGTCAGACTGTTGCGCAACGCGTCAACAAACTTCACGATGCCGGTGGCCTGAGCTGGATCGCCAGAGAGAAATGCCGTCCAGAAGTGGTGAAGAAACTCGACAGATGTGGCATGACAGATTTGCACATCATCGATAAGCTTCTTGCCAGTGTCAGCCTCCCAACGAGTGATAAGCGACGTGGCGGATGATTCAAGAGCGCGTAAGCCGAGAATGTCTGTTACCTGATCACGAGCTGCTGAAATCTCCTCCGAATATGACCAGGCTTTCTGGAAGTCGATAGGTCCTTGAAAACTGTCACGGAGAGCTGAACGTGTGCTGAGACGAGCAACGCCTCCCAAATCCTGCGCAGCAACCGAGTTACCATTCGCTGTATTGTCCTTCACCAAAGTAAGCTTAGCATGGACGTCACGAGTATCCTGAGACTCGAGGTCTCCAAACTTGAGCTGATCGTCAAGATTGTCCTCAGTTTTGTTTCCCGCCGATGCTAACGGTGTGGAGGTGTTCCCGTACAACATACGCTGGCTTAAGGAGTTCATAGACCTGATGAGAGAAATGGAACTGACATCCGACTTACCAGGTTGCATCGTGATATCTGGCCGGTTTCCCAGTTTCTGAGGGTCGTTTTCTTCGTTACCTTCCACGTCGATGAACTGTGGTACTCTGTGAGCTGGAGCATCGGTTTCACCTCCCTGTTCATCAGAAGACCGCTTTATTCCAGGGGCCTGAACCCCTCGAACCATTGACTCGTTCTCCTGCTCGAAAAGGCGCAGGTACTTGTCGTCGAGGATGGCATCAATGGGATGTGAAGCCGCAACTTTTTCACCGCGAAGTCGTCGGAATAGTCGCGAGGTGAAAAACCGCTCCCAGAAATTGCCTTCAGCCATTCTAGACGGTACGTTGTCATTGTACGCCTTTCGAACGAGCGGGTATTGCTCAAAAATGTCCTTGATCTTCTCGCGAGTCAGCGACATATTGATACGGTTATCGGCACCAACAGTCGGTTTTATGGTTCCGAGAACATTATAAGCTCCTCGCTTCTGTGATGAGCTCAGTGCGTAGGACCGCAACATGTGAAGACGCATGCTCCAGAACTTGCCTGGATCCAATCCACCCTCAATGACAGTTTCTTGGAATCGGCGGAACAGATCCTTATTCTCCTTTAAGAAGGCCTGCTGAAGCGTCAGGTTAGTCAAGAGCTTCTTAGAGTCGAGATCGACGACAGATCGCTTCGATGGAGCAGCCGTCGTTCCATTAGTGTTCGCCTTCGTCTTGATCGCCTGCACGAGTTTCTGAAGCGTAGCTTTGCAATTGTCCATAACAGGTCTGTCGATGAATGCAAATTGGAAGCTTTGAGGCTCTCCCTCGGATTGACAGATGATTTTCAATTGCAGAACAGCCGAGGTTGGCGGCGTTGCTTGCAAATCTCGTTAGTCTTCTAATACAGACGTCAATTGGCAAAACACTCACTGGTTACCGTATCCAATGGAACACGTACAGGGCTACGCGAGCCCTCGGTCTGAGGCTGCCATACTAGCACCTTGTCCCCCAGGATCTCAATTATCCCCGGTTCCTTTTTGTGCTTTGCCACGAACTTGGACATTGGCAAACAGGCCTAATAAGCAGTTACGCATGAGGATCATATATATGGCGAGTTACCCGGCCTGGAAGTACTCAAGGTCACGACTAAGTAATGACCTCTAAAACTAAGCTAGCCGTCTAGTTTATTGATGCTTAATTACAATGTCACGCAGATATACCGAATAACAGTTTTGTAGCTTGTCGTAACTCCATCGAGGCGAGGCGACAATGTCAGCGTGTTTGCGTTCACAGATCCACTGCGCGATAGAGCAGGATAAGGGCTGAATCAGACTCACCACCACCCGACAGAGTCTCTATCTTGGCCTCGTCGACCTCAGTCACCTTATCATCATTAAACCTCCACCACTTCGTCTTGTCCTTGTCGCTGCGAGCGAAGCACTGGTAGTGGCCCGAATCGGCAGAGGCACCGCCGTGAGTAACAATAGCCGCCAGCTCATAGAGACCAAGAGGGTTGCACGACGGGTCAGTGGCCAGCTCAGGATCAACGGTCTCCTTGATCTGTTCCTTCCACTTCTCGAGCTGCCAATCAGCGACAGTTCCGTCGGCCGAAATGGCCTTTGGCGAGCCGTCGCTGTTCTCGGCCTTAGGATCAAACTTCGCTCGCTTGACCGACCGCACAAGCTCCTCCTTCTCCTTTTCAACTTCACGGAATCGGTCACGAGCAGGAACCAGCTTCTTGCGCAGTCCCTCGGAGCAAAGCTCGGTGGCATCATACTGGAAGGGGAACTCAACCTTGCGGAGAATTTTGCTCTTCTTTTGAGTATCACGACGCCAGAAGAATCGAATGTAGTGCACAGTCAGGTACTTGGGTAGACGAGTAATGCGTTTTTCAAGAGTGTACTGCGCGTCGCGGCCGAGTGCCGCGTTGTGCTGCTCACGAACCTCTTTGAGTCCCGCCAGCAGGCCGTCACGAAGGAAGTTTGTCGAGATCGAAATGTGGCAGTCGAGCTTTAGAAAGGGCTCATGGGATACAGTCGTTTCTTGGGCGTCACGCGCTTCGGCTGTCAGTGCTGGATCAGTACATTTCACCGTCACCTCGACATTGCCACCAAAATAGCGGTCGACAAACGAGTCGCCGGACTCGGCGATCTTAATCTTGGGACGCAACTCAGTGAGCATCTGTGACCAGGCCTCCTCGGCATCCTGCTGTTTGTGGAAGCTCTGGTTGTCACGCTCGTCAAACTGCGGGAACTGTCTTCGGAACAGCTCGATGAACAGCTGAGGCGAGTAGGCCCTGGTTGTGGAGCCCATGCTCTTGTACAAATCGCGTAGCGCAGCAGTCATATCAATTGGAGCAGGTGGTCCAAGGAAAGCCAGTCCGCCAGCGTTGCCCTTGTACTTCTCCAGCGATTCCTTGAGCTCGGGAACTACACGAAGAGCCTGTAGCGTTGAGTTGGCGTAGCAGGTGTTACCGAGGTTGACGAGGCCATTGGGAGTCGTTGTCACGCTGGCCCTCTGCAGATCGGTCATGTCCTCGGCGAAAACAGCCACTGGAGGCGGCTTGGGCAGGTCTCCAGCGGTTCCCAGCAACATAAACGTGTGCTTTGGCTGGAGTTTCAGGTGGGTGAGATCCTGGTCATCGCGGACCTGGCCGCCCTTGACGAGAATCTTCTGACGCTCAGGAGGAACACCCGTCAGCGAGAAGAGCTGCATCTTGAACGTGAGCCCGGGTTCGGTGGGGTCGACATCGACATCGTAGGTTTTGCCCGCGTGTTTGACAACCACGGGGATTTCCGACATGCTGGTAAAGAAGGATCCAGAAGCTGACCGGTTTAACTAGAACAAGACGTGTATGTCCGCACAACAAAGCCAGAGACGGTCCCTAACTGCCGCAACAACAATTGCACTGGAGTGAAACGTACAAGGAAGGAATCCAGGGGCAAATAGCGCTGAGATGCTTACAACGCGATCAAGGCAAGGGTTCGTCAATCCGGGGATATGCAAACCCTATGATGTCAACACACTTAATTTATACTAACAGTTTACGAAGAGTTTACAAAGAGCTTCAGATTAGGAGTTTATATTAAGAGTGCAGTTATTAGGTACTCGCGGTTACAAGGGTGGTGGTTGTAGTATACCTGGGAGTATACCTAGGGACGAGGCTACTTCGTGCGGGCTACTTCGTGAAGTTGATCTTCTTGAGGAACTCAATCACTCGAGGGCCAACAATGTCGGGTTTCTCGTACATTGGAGCATGTCCTGCGCCTGGGACTGGCAGGGTCTCGGCATCGGTGAAGTTAGAGGCCACCCATTCGGCTTCTGCCAGTGGATCGGACCAGTCTGGGTCTTTATCGCCTATAACCACCAGCACAGGAGCTTTGACTTTCCCCAGCCAGGGCTTCACCACGTCATGATTGGCACCAGCAGCAGTAGCCTGAAACGCTCTCCATCTCCCGGGACGCGTCAGCAGTGCCGTTGAGCGCTCAGCGCGTTCACGAGCCTTGTTTCCAAGTCCAGGCCACAGAGTAGCAGCGAAGAATCGCCACAAGTAAGGTCCCCACGGACGCCAGAGCGAAAAGTGGAATATCCAGATCAGCAGCTTGCTACCTGGATTACGAAGTGCCGGGCCCAGCAGCACAAGCCCGGCAACTAGGTCTCGGTCTCGTCCTGCAGCAATGACGCTTGCAGCAGCTGACAAGGAAGCGCCCGCCAGGACTGCGGGACCTCCACCCAGAGCCTTAATTACGGCCACGTAGTCGTCTGCTGTTGCTTCATCGCCGTAGTGCTTAAACGTGTCAGAGCTGTCGCCATGGCCGCGAAGATCAATCGTGGCGACACGATATCCAGCAGCTATGAGCTGAGCAGCAAGCGGACCGTAGGCATCGCGCGTATCTCCCATGCCTGGCGAGCATACAACGAGAGGTCCTTCACCCTCGACCTCCACCGCCAGCTTCCCTCCATCGATTTCCACGTAGGTAACAACCATGTCGATTCAGCCTCTTGTCTGATCTAGAGGTGCACTCAATTGTCCGACCAGTTGGCTTTCTCAGCAAATAGATCAGATCAATGTTGGATGATCTTGCAATAATCGGTAGCCGTTGGTTCCAAATTGTGCTGGTGTCCTTGAAACTGGGCTTACTGCTGTGAGTTTATATAGTCGTAAACCCTCTCGAGACAAAGCTCGGGAAGGCCCAATATGGCGGTCGCGGCTGCGCCTTAGTGGCGATTTACTGCGTTATGACTCCCAGGGCGCAGTACAAGATCGTAGAACAATCATGATGAATCATAGATGCAGTCTTAGTGGCTGGGATTGTGGCGTTAACGGAGGACCAGAAGCGACAAGTGAAAGAGTGGCAAAACTCCCTGTGCCATCCTCGTCACTTCCCATAGTCGCCCATCACTTCACTCACAGCATTTTTAGTAACAGAAATAGATTTAAATAAGAGCAGTAGACAACATTAGACATACTACACTAAGGGTGATGCTGACATACCAAGACGGAGGCCTGGATACCAGCATCATCGATGAGACTGTGGGCCAGAGGATCGAGGAAACGGCCAGATTCGTCCAGTTGACACGACGTGCCGAGAAGAACCAGGTCCCGCGGCGATGGGTGGACAAACGACAGATTTATCGAGCTCAAAACATCCTTTGGAGCCGCCGACTGGACAAGATTGACTCGAGTACGGACTGACGAAGAGAGGCCCTCAACTATGTGACCAACATAGTCCCATGCCTCAGACGAACCAATCGTGACATCATCGTCTTCGACAGCTGCGCGAGACGAGTAATACTTCATAACAACATCGACAACAACGCTGACATTCGGGTTCTCAGCAAGCTGGAGAGCGAGACCAAGAGCAAGGATATCGATTGTCATATTGCGGAAAATGACGTGAACTCGGCGAACACGGTTGAAAGAGGGTCCACCCTCAGTTACGCTCGGTCGCGGTACCTCGGTTGACGCGCTGACTCCACGGTCAACAAACAGCGCAACATGGCTCGTTGCCAATGTAAACAGTTCTTTGAGGAAGAGAGCTCGCTGGGACGTCGAAGGTCCAGGAGAGGAGGGCCCTGCATCGGACGCAGGCAACGCTCCAAGAGGCTCATGTGCGCGAGATTGATTCCAAGTGACCATCAACAGCTCATTCATGCTCTTCATGCTCGATGTCAAGTATGACGCCTGTTCTCCGCTAGAGACGTATGAGACTGTACCACTGAACGCAACGTCGTTCATCTGACTGAATGAGTGCACAACACTCAGCAGAGGGTCGTCCTCGGCGCCAACCTGTGTATCTGAAGTGGCCTGGATGAGGTCGTGGGTGCGCTGCGACAGCTCAATGAGGTTGATACCATGAACTCTTACTTCGCGCTCAACGACAGAAAGAAGCTGGATGAGAGTCATAGATGCGGGGATGGCCTTGACGTCGCTGAGCAGAGTTGTCAGCTTGTGGACACGAGGCAGCTTGGAGCCAGTAGAATCCTTCACTTCGGAGGGGGACTGTGAAACGGAATCCGTCAGCTGGGCCTGGCTAGCACGAAGGAGAGCAATCTTCTGGCGGTATGCTGGTGTGTAAATGAGGAGAGTGAGGGGTGAAGTGAGGAAGGTAGTCACGAGGGTCATGACAATAAACATCGAAAACACCTTGGTCGAGATAATCTTGGCATTAAGACCAGTAGTCAGCACAACGATTTCGACAATACCCTTACAGGACATGAGAACACCCACAGCCAGAGACTCCTGCCAGTACAATCCGTTCATCTTGGCTCCAAGAGTACCACCAACGACCTTGCCAACGAAAGCAATGAAAATGAGCGCAAACACGTATCCCCAGATAGTACCATCGTTGAGTAAGCCAATGTTACAGCTGAGGCCAGCCAGAGCAAAGTAGAGTGGGATTAGAATGACCGAGATGAAGTCCTCGATTTTGGCGGTGAGCTTGACGACAAAGTCGTTGTCTCGGGGCACAATGACTCCGATAATAAACGCGCCAAAGATCGGGTGAACGCCGATGACATCTGTGAGGAAGGAGGAGACCATCACAAGCAGCAGGATCACGGCAATATCAAACTGCGATGGGCCCTTTTCGAAGCTGCCCTCACGGTTGAGCAGCTGCCACAGCAGACGGCGAACAATGAAGAACTGGATGAGAAACCAGCCCGCAATAATGAGCACCGTGTAGAGCGTGTTGATACCCTTGTGCGCGTTAGTAGCAAGAGTCAGCGTCAGAGCTAGTAGGATCCACCCCACCAGATCATTGGCAATACCTGCCGAGAGGACAATTGTGCCGACTCGGTCACGCAGCAGACGCAGCTCCGTGAGAATACGCGCCAGCACGGGAAGAGCCGTGATGGAGAGTGCAACAGAGACGAACAGTCCGTAGATGCCGAACGACTCGGTTTTGTCCGACTCGTGCTGGTAGATACCCACAGCCACGGCCCAGCCGAGGCTAAATGGCAGAATCATACCGAGAGCACCCACTGACAGAGCTGTGTAGAGGTTGCGACGAACGTACGCCAGATCGACCTCCATTCCGACAATGAACAGGAACATGATGAGGCCGAGGTTCGCCACGGTCGTCAAGTTTGGGATTGACGCAGTGGGGAAAATGACATTCGTGAAGTGAGGGACATGGCCCATTACCGAGTCACCAAGCAGGATTCCAGTAATAACTTCAGCAATGACCCGGGGCTGTTTCATATACGACAGCGGCCAGTGCAATAGTCGAGACAGCGCGATGATAATGAATGCCTTTGTTAGCTATTACACGAACCCCAGGATTCAGGGGGAAATCCAAACTTTAACAGAAACTCACCTGGACAATGAATAAAGCAATGGGATCGGTGGCAGAGTACACGAACGGGTTTCGCCCACCGAGCACGCCCGTCTGCGACAGCACAGGCGTCGTAGTATTAGTAGCCGCGGCCATTTATACCTTCGTATGTTAAACGGAGAAAGGCCCGAAAATGGCTCAGCCTGGAATGGCCATGATCAGGGCAGGGAAAGCCAATATCCGCTGGATGCAGCAGCTTGACGGGCGATCATCCATGCACGACGTGACGTAATGGCAGATCAGGGGATATACGGAGATGCAAGGGAGATAAGATTGAAGTGGAGATCAGTGCGGAGTAGAGAAGGACGGAGATCAGGGAACAGGTGGTGTACTATGATAATAGTAGCAATTATACTGGGGGTTAGTTTTCTAAACAGGCTACTGGGAGGCATGCCAATAATATAGTTCAGTCACTATAAGGCTTCACTATGGTTGATTCCTGAATTCAACATTCGCCAGGTTGAATGCACAGTCTAAACAAGAGTAGCCAGACTGTCAAGGACTTGGGCCGGGTCGAGCAGATGCCACGATGCAATCGTCTTCTTTGACGGGGGTCCGACGGTGATGGAGAACACGCCGTCGTCAGCAGCATTGTACTGCTCCAGGGCTCGGAACATGTCCTCGTCCGTGGAATCGTCTCCGATGCAGAACACAAACCCGTCACTGCCGCCGTCACGGATAATGCTCTTGACGATTTCACCCTTGTTGAACTGGCGCGGGCGAACCTCAATGTTGGCTTTGCCTGCCATCACCTCGACAGCATACTGAGGCACAATCGTCTGCTCCAGGTACTCACGCAGATGCTGAGCCTGGAATACGCCGAACTCAGGATCGGCTCGACGATAGTGCCAGGTAAGAGCAGCGCGTTTGTGTTCAACCGACGAGCCCTGCGTTCGCTCCGTGTACGACGTGAATACGTCAGCAACGATCTTCTGCCACGACATGTCAGTGCTGGCAATGAGATCCTGCCACTCACCACCAGCCTCCTTGATGAAGCACCCGTGCTCGGCACTGAAGTTCATGGAAGCATTGCGTTCAGCCAGCCAGCGGTCTAGAAACTGCTGGTCGCGACCAGAGATAACCCACACCGAGTTGCGCGGGTCTGCCGTCAGCTTCTCCAGAATCTCGTATAGGCGGAGCGAGGGAATAGCAGCTGAGGGCTCTTTCACAATAGGCGTCAGTGTACCATCATAGTCAAATAGGAATAAACGCTTCTTGGCGCTCTTGTACTTCTCAATAAGCAGTGATGTGTCGAGCATGGGAGTTACGTGGGAACACTTGTGCTCGCCAATGTTGTAGATAAGCCGTGACAGAAAGTCTCGCACCCACGATTGTGATGTGTGTTTAGTCACATAGTCGTATAAGTTTGCCTGGCGCGCGACATTCTCAGCCATTGTCTCTGGTGACTGAGTGAGCAGTTCGTGAATGGTCTCGGCAATCTGTCGCGTATTCCAGGGATTGACCTGGATGGCATCCTTGAGGCTGCCAGCTGTGCCTGTGAACTCAGAAACAATGACAGGTGAGTTGTGTCCCTTCTGGCAGACAACAAACTCGTACGACGTGGTGTTGGTACCGTCACGAATTGAAGTAATGAGACCGAGGTCGGCAACACGGAGGAGAGCCAGGTATTCCTCACGCGCCAGGTGTCGCGGGTAGTGATGCACAGGCATGAAGTGGAGTTGACCAAATGTACCGTTGATGCGCGAAATGAGTTCAGCAACGAGCTTATCAACCTTGGACGAACGGTTGTGTGAAGGAGATGTGACCTGGATGAGCACGACACGGTCGGCCCACTCTGGGTACGTATGGAGGAACATCTCAAAGCCACGAAGCTTCTGCACAACACCTCGAACACTATCCAGCCTATCTCGACCGACAATGATCTTCTTGTCCGGGTAGAGGTCGCGGATGGCGGCGACCTTGGCGTCAATCTCGCCGGCAAACGCATCACGAGCAATCTTAGACGCGTCAATGCCTATAGGAAGGACCTGAACCGATACATACATGCCAAAGGCACTGATATGGTTCGGCGAGCTCTCGACGCCGAGAAGACGCGTGCACGAAGAGATGAAGTGGCGCTTGTATGAAGCAGCCTGCAGACCAATGACATTGGAACCGAGAATGCTCTCAAGAAGCTCCTTGCGCTGTGGAATGCAGCGGAAGTACTCAGATGACGGGAATGGCGAGTGAATGTATGTACCAATAAAGGCGTCGGGGAGTTTCATGCGGATCATCTGGGGAACGAGCATCAGATAATAGTCGTGCACCCAGATGATGTCTCCTGGACGGTACACTTCGAGGATGCGGTCTCTATAGGCCTCGTTGAACTTAACATAGTCGGCCCACCAATCACGTAGCTTTACGCTGCTATCGTACGCCTTTTCCTCTTCCTGGATGTAGTGCAGAATGGGCCAAATGACATGCTCGGCGTAGTTTCTCCATCGCTTCTGCTCGCCAGGCATCCAAACGGGCTTGACAATGCCTGATTTCGACTTGTCGTCGCGCTGTGAAGCAACGGCCTCGGCCTGGCGCTCTTCAAACGCCTTTTCGAGGTGCTCCTTCTCGGCGTCGCCCAGCTCATATCCGTCGAGGTCTTCATCGTCACCGTCGGCCGTTGCGCGCAGCTCGCCGGGCCATCCAACGAGCACGCTTTCCCAGTCGTGTGCAGCATCCACAACATTCAGCGACGAGTACAACGCCGAGTTGCCGCCTCTAGAGCGGAGAGAAAGGTGCTGGAATGCGGTCGGGTCAGTTGATGGCTGCGAGTCCGATTTCGCCTCAGCTTTGGCCTCAGCTTTGGCCTCAGCTTTGGCCTCAGCTCTGGCCTCGACTCGTGCGGCCAGCTTCTCGTCAACAACAATCTCACATGGCAGGTTAGTGACAGCAAAGATGATACGGCCTGACACGGGGATGCCACGGTCGCGTGCGCCCTGGGGCGTAGCAAGCAAATACTTGAGCTCCGCGTAGTTGGCGTCGTCCGTCTCAATGGGATCTCCCTTGTCTTCGCTGCGCAGTCGCTCCAGATCGTCAGTCAGCTGGCGTGCGCTGTCGCTGAGCGCCGGGAAGTGGTGTTGCGAGGCAAGCAAGTTCTTTGCGTCGCGGTCTCCCAGATCATTGCGATCTTTCTGCGTTAGTACAGTACGAAGGGGGTATATCATTGTAATGCCACTGTAATGCCACTGGAACACCACTATACATACCGTCATGCTAGTCAACAGTCAAGTGAAGGAAGCGAATTGACAAGTAGAAGTGAAGGCAAAGGTAGAGAGCAGGCAAGTAGAAGTGAAGGCAAAGTAGAAAGCAGGGTAGAAAGCAGGCAAGGAAGGCAGCAAGTATAAAGGCAGGAGGCCAACCACTAAAGACTTGCAGTTGGATTGATCAAATAACGAAGGCACAACAGGCTCTTTGTAGTTGTACGAGTCGTCCCTTACAGCAGCGTGGAAAGCGATGGAAGCACAGCAAGAAGAGATGAGGGGATGAGGGGAGATGAACCAGGGACGATCCAGGGTTCAGCATGCATGGGTACGGAACGACGAAGGTTACAAAGGCAGCAATAGTTAGAGTTATAGTTGGTGAGTTGAATCAGGTGTGGATGATTCAAGGGGAGGAAGGGGAGGAAGGACGATGGTGAAGGAGTTAGAGGATTAGAGAAGTTGGCGGATTGAGGAGACTATAGAGATAGAAGTGCTGATCTGGTGATGCTGCGAAGATTCTCGAATCACCGTGCTGGCAGGGCAGGGCACAGCCGACCACGCGGAAAGCTTAACCGCCGAGGCAGTAGAGATGCAGGGGCTCAAACGTTTACTTGTCCATTGAGTTGGTCAGGTATACTGGGCTCCGGCTGCTGGCAATGAAAGACTGCCCCGTCATAGATCTTCGTTGTGACCGTACCCTGGTACAGATGAGAGTGAGAGCAGAGAAGGTGGTACGAGAAGAGAGGTAGAAAGTAACAAAGTAGAAGAGCAAATGAAGAGCACAGATGGAGGGTGTATGAGAAAGTTGCGTTTGGCCAAGGTTGTTACTGGCTATAGCTGGCTTTGTAGGAGGCACGTAGTGTCAATCTGTAGCATGCCACTATACAGGTAACCCAGGTTACTAGATGACTGCTAGATTAAGCACTGTTGTATACCAGATCTGTGTAATCAGATTCAGAATAGTCAGATTCATGTAAGCAGAATCTTTCATCAATTGCATTATGTCACAAACCGCTGCTCGATATCTGGCACTGTCCTGGCTCTTGAATGGCCCTCCTCACCCCACTCCTCCCTATACCGTTCTTCGGATATATCGCTACGGCTATGAGCGTCGCATCTGCGCACTACAATGCAAGGCTGCCGAATTGCATTGAGAAATTATAGGCTACTCGCCCAGTTATTTGGATGTACCCCAGTTACCCAGCTACAGCCCAGTTAGGAGTAGCCGTTTTTCAGTAACATTACTCTGGTCAGCTACAGTTACACATTCAGTATAACATTACGCTGGTCAGTTACATACCGAAGTAATGCTATACTGTCATTTACATACCAGAGTAATGTTATACTTAATAACTGAATAACGACTTACCTGTTGCTACTACTATCTGCTACCTACTACCTACTACCTACTACCTACTACCTACTACCTACTACCTACTATCTGCTCCCTTACCACCTTACCACCTTACCATCTTACCACTTTTCCACCTTACCACCTCACTACCCGCTTCTTTACCCCTCGCTTTACTCGCATTGGGACATTCCGCTTGGCGGTGAGTGCCCGCTTTTGCGACCGGAAAGGCAATTATGCCCGAATGCCAACGGCGGAACTTCGTGGGGGGTGTGCGGTAACATCGCCAGCGTGATTTGCGGGGATCCCGCGTGGGGAAGGGCGCTGCCCGAAAAACAAACCATGCTGCAGTCGTATATATAAAGTCGGGGCTATACTCGGATATCGCTTTTCATCTCTACTGCTCACTGTCTGAAGCTCAGTACACACCTACACCATGACTCTGCCTACTCCTCCTGCCTCGGGTGTCTACACGCCCGTTCCGACCTTCATGAAGCCCGCCGGCGCCAACGGCCGCTTCGCCATTGACGTCGAAACCCAGGTCAAGCACACCGTTTTCCTGGCCGAGAACGGCATCAAGGGTGTTGTGCTGCTGGGCTCGACTGGTGAGATGATCCACCTCAATGCCGAGGAGCGCTTCGACTTTGTGTCGGGCGTCAAGAAGGGCATTGCTGCTGCTGGCCATGCTGACTTCCCCATCCTCGCTGGTGTCGCACACAACGGCATTGACGACACGATTGCCGAGGTCGCGTCCATGAAGAAGGCCGGTGCTTCGTACGCCATGGTTCTGGCTCCCAACTACTTTGCCGGCGCGTCGACTCAGAACGGTATCATCGCGTGGTTCACGGCTGTTGCTGAGGAGAGCGTTCTGCCCGTCGTCATCTACTACTACCCCGGCGTGTCCAACAACCTCGTCATCACCCCGTCGACGCTCGTCAAGCTCGCTGCTCACCCCAACATCGTCGGCATCAAGATGTCGCACGGCAACGTCTCAGACTACATCCAGCTGGCCCTCAACCCGGACGTCCAGAACGGCAACTTCCTGTCCATGACTGGTCTTGGCCAGGTTCTGCTGCCCGCTGTCACTGCCGGCATCACTGCCACCATTGATGCCATCTCTGGTGCTTACCCCAAGTCGCTCGTCAAGCTGCTCGAGCTGTCGCTGGCCGGTAAGATTAAGGAGGCCCAGAAGATCCAGTACGTTGTGTCGTGTGCTGAGGAGATTGTCGCTGCCCACGGCCCCGTCGGCGCCAAGTACGCCATCTCCAAAGCCCTTGGCTACGGCAAGGCTGGCGAGCAGTGCCGTCCTCCTCTCAGCGACACCCTCACTGTCGAGCAGGCCTCCAAGTTCGAGCCTGCCCTTAAGGCTCTCGCTGCTCTCGAGGCTTCCCTGTAGATGTAGGTAGATCAAAATGTCCATAGACAATGGAACTGTATCTCAGGCTGTATATTCTGAGTGTATCGCAACAATGCCTGCTACAACCGTATACCAGTATAGTATACCAGTATAGTATACCTATTACAATCTGAATTCATGTATGTAGTTATAGCCGTTTCTGGGGTATGACTTCTGCATAACCAGCAAGGTGCCACCTTGGCGGTGTCTATATAAATGGCAGTTCCCCCTGAATCCTGTATATCTCTTCCATGTTCAACAGTACGGACTAGTTAATGGACCGGCTAATACTGCTACGACTACTCGGTTTAAGCCGGAGACAGTCGGTTCCCCGCGTTTCGCAGCCGTGCGTCCCTGCATACCCCCTGATTATTGTATTGCTAGAATGAAGGATGAAGTGCACTAAAGAAGCAGAACGCAAGTGAGCTTAACAGCTGGCTAGCTCACTTGGAAGTGTCGAGGACGTAGCGGCCAGCGACCTCGCCTTTGGACATCTTGTCAAAGACCTCGGGAAGATCCGACAGGCCGACAATCTGGAACGGCGACTTGACGAGACCGCGGTTGTAGAAGTCGAGGGCCTCGACGGTGTCGGCACGGTTGCCGACGTACGAGCCCTTGATGTTGATGGAGCGCACGACGTGCGTGAACACCTCGGACTTGACGTAGGCACCGCCAGGCAGACCCACGAGCACGATAGTGCCGGTGGGACGGACGTACTGCGTGGACTGGGTGATGGCTACCTCAGCAACGGCAACGTGGATCACGGCGTGGGGACCACCGTTGGTGGCCTTGACAATGGTTTCCGAGAAGTCGGGCTTCTTGAAATCAACAAACACCTCGGCGCCGAGCTCCTTGCACAGCTTTTCCTTGGCATCGCCCGTGTCAATGCCCACGACGCGGAAGCCCATGGCAATGGCGTACTGGATGGCCAGAGTTCCAAGACCGCCGCCAGCGCCAGTGATGGCGACCCACTCGCCGGCGCTGAGATCGGCGACCTTGAGAGCCTTGAAAACGGTGATACCAGCACACAGAATGGGGGCCACGCCAGCCAGATCAACGCTCTTATCGATCTGGGCAGCGTGGATAGCATTGGCGGTCGCGTACTGCTGGAACGAGCCGTTGTGCGTGTAGCCCGACAGTACGGCCTTGCCGCAGTTGGACTCGGCGCCCTTGATGCAGAACTCGCAGCCGAGACACGAGGAGTTGAGCCACTTGATGCCGGCATGGTCGCCAATCTCAAAGTTGGTGACGTTCTGGCCCTTTGCGACAACGACACCGGCGCCCTCGTGGCCGCCCACTAGAGGCAGCTTCGTGGGCAGCGGCCAATCGCCCTTCCAGGCGTGCAGATCGGTGTGGCACACTCCCGAGTACAGGACGTGGACGAGGATCTGGTCCGACTCGGGCGTGGGGACAGGGATTTCGGTCAGCTTGATGGGGCCGCCGTTCTTCTCGAAGACCATAGCCTTCTGGGTCTTGGGGATTTCGGGCATCTTAGGTGGTTGATGAGTGCGAGTGGTGGGTAATGATAAGTGTTACAGTGTACAGTGTAACAGGATCAGAATGGTATCAGATCAGTGTATCAGCGAATCTGAATAACCAATGATCGATTACAGACTGATATGGCAATTGAGTCAATTGAAGTCAACCAAATATTCAGGATTTGGGCCCTTTTATAGACAAGGAGCGAGCACGCGTTTGGACCTGAGACAATGGCAAAAGCAAGCGGCACACTTCGTTGCGACTGATCTAACCGCAAGCGGCACGCGCCGTCGTCTCGCCAGCCGTTGGCTCGAATCACCCCATGCTGCATGCAGGTCTTTGTGAGATTGACGCATGTCGGGATACGCGGTGGACGTAAAGTACGGGCGGGCTTAACCGGGCTTAAGGAGGTTGAAGAGCGGGTATAAGCGGGTGTTAGCGAGTGTAAGCTGGGGTAGGCGGGCATAAGGCGGGCATAAGGCGAGTGGGCTGGCTGATTGATACAACATCTTTCACTCTTGTATATGCTGCTGATCCACTTTCTTGAGCTTTCCTGCCTAGTGCTTTGTCCTGCGCCTGCAGCTTAACGATCGAGCCCGTACCCTGATCTCCACCTGTCCGAACCCCGCAATGCCGCATCAAAATGGCAGGCCAGTGGCAGGACGAGCGGCACAATCGCTGCGGCACCGACGATGTTGTTCCCTGCGTCCGGTTTTAAACGGACTCGTGGCATCCCGATGTCCGGATCCATATCTGTGGTTTACACTTGCTTCCCCGCTCGGCTGCTGTTGTGCCGGATCTGCTCATTTCACTTTGTGGTGTGATAATCTAGCCGCACCCGCATAAATGAGCCAGTCACCAGGCAGGCAGTCAATAAACCAATCAGCCCAGTCAGCCCACTTTGTAGCGATCAAAACGACCAAATGTTCTAGACGCTAGATGGCTGTCAGTTTATTCTAGCGCCAGTTTCATTCTAGCTCAACCGCAACTCCGTCTCGTGACTATCCCGGGCCGTACGTCCGGCCAAGCTCCGGATTAACGCTAAGCCCCGTCCGGTCTTGGCATTCCCTGGAATCCCCACCTAACGGTAGCTATTTTTCGGTCCTGTGGATGTCTTCGATTCTGTTAATTCTGTTAATTCTGTCAATTCAGCAGCACTGAAATAAATAAATTATGCTATATAACTGTAGGATGTGGCATGTCAGTCACCTATCTATCAGGACAGTAGCCTATGACGCTGTACTGCATACTTCTACCTCTACCCTCTCATTCCATACATGTCCCTAGTCATTATCCTCATTCCTTAGTTCTAGCTAAATCATAATCTGTAAATCTGCTCATCCTTCTACAGACTAGCTAGTTCACAACTCAATTACATCCTTTGAGCCGAACTCATTGAGCCGAACTCCTATTGACTGCCACCACTGCTGTCCGCTCTCCTTACTGCCCAGTTATCACTGCTTACTGGCTCAATCCGGCTGCTGCCTTGCCCTACTTCATCAACACCTGGTTCCCCGCACTTCTAGTCTCCAGCTAGACGGGAATTGCTCCAACCCTTCCTTTAGCTATTGACGCACCGGGCCAGCCCTACCCACCCCCTTCATCCTCGTTCCATCTTCGTTACAACCTTATCCAACCTGTTTCCACCCTTCCCCCCTCGAGCTTCCTGCCTGGACCAGCCGCGCCAGGGGCAGCCCTAACCGCCGCGTCGATTTCGGAAAGAAAACATCAGCAAAAATCCGGCCAGCTCAGCAGTGTCATCCGCGAGCTTGAGTGGAGGTCTCGTTCGAGTCGTCTTTCTACTCTTCTCCTGCTCTCGTAGTCTACTCTTTTGTGCTCCTCCCCACTTTTGGCCCTCCACTCCTGTGTGGCCTCCTTGCGACCCACTCACGCGTGAAACTCGCCCTGCTGCACGTTTGTCGCATCTGCGAGTGGGCCTGTTTCGTGTCGCGACCTCCTCTTTGAACCTCCTCTTCGACTACCTGGTCAGACGCGACTGTGGCTGTGAAACTCGCTAGTTCCGTGCGTCTTTAGAAGCGCTCCACTCTTCTACCGACTCCACTTCTCCACTTCTACTCCTATACCCCACTCCTCTCTCCTCTCCTCTCCTCCTTACTCTCCCCTCCTTACTCTCTCCTCGCCTCTACTTTTACTCCTCTCCTCTACGCTTACTCTCTCTGGATTAATAATGAGCCAGGGACCGCGGGAAGACTACCCCGAGTACACGGAGTACCAGCGGTACTACCAGCTGGAAGCCAACTCGGATCCGTCGCTGTATGACGGCTTCGAGACGGCCCAGTCGGCCCAGCACTACCTCGAGGCGCCGGCGATGCTGTCGTCGACTTCGCTGGGCCTCGGCCAGCAGCCTGACTACGACATCTCGCGCTCAGACTACTTTGACATCTCGCCGCTCGTTAACGTCAACGACCAGATGACGCTACACTTCATGGTCCAGAACTCAATAGCAGACGCAAAGGGCTTCAAGCTGCTGTCGTACAAGGAGCTCGACGACTCGCGCAAGGAAGCCGACCTGCTGGCTTCCCGCATCGCCGATATCCAGCACAAACTGGATCTCGAACACAAGATGCGCCAGGCCGCTGCGTCCATTTCGCGCCTCGGCTCTACTGCTTCGACTGCACCTTCATCTCCCCAGGCGCAGCGTCGCTCGTTCCTCTTTAACAACTCGGGACGTGACAAGAAACGCTTGTCACGGCAAGCCGAGGACGAGATCCAAGTGTCGAACCGCAAAATCGAGTCGCTGCAAACACAACTGCCAGCCCTCACCGACCGCCTCACAGAGCTCAACATGCGCATTCTCAAACACCATGTTGCTCTACTGGCTCTGACGCACCCCGGCTCTGAATCATCTACAGCCTCTGCTTTCGCCGAGAGTTCACCGTCGTCAAACGCGCACAAAGCTACGTCCCGAATGCTCCTACATCACAGAGATCCGTCCTCAGCAGTCTCACCACCTCAGTCGCCGCAAAATCGTCCTGTCGGCAGCCAGACCACGTCGGCCATCTCGCCAGCGCTGTCAAAACGTGTCGACTCGCTCATCAATCGGCTATCTGGTTCGCTGTCAACACAGACATCATCGCCTCGCCAGCCGTCGTCTGAAGAAAACCTCGATTACCTGTGCGATTTGTGCGAGCGCGTTGCCAGCAATCTCGACAATGCAGTGGCCGACTCGACCTCTGCTCGCGGCGAATCGCAGCAACTGCGTGACGTCGTCATCGAGATGATGGCATACCTCGATCCAAACACACAAAACTCGGATGCTCTCAAGTACCGGACGCCGTCACAGCTGAGATCCGTCGCACTGGAAGCCCTCGACACGTTTCAAGCGACTCTGTCGCAAGAGCTGAACTTGGCGCAGACAGACCTGTCGTACCGAGACCAAAAGCACGAGGAGCTCAAGAGCCGGTTTGCCGAGCTTCAGGAAAAACACGCCCAAGTGCAGGCTCAGGCCCAGGCTGCTGCCGAATCAGTCCGCTCAAGAGCTACGCTGGAACCGCCGTCTAAGCCGTCATCAACGCACTCCGTAGACGTTGACTCTATCAAGAATGCATCGCGAGAGCTGGCCGCAGAGCTCGACGACTCCTCGGACAGTAAAGGAAAGGCTCTGTTGCGCAGTCACATTGACACGCTGACACAGTCGTACGAGGCCAACCGCCTCGAGCTCGAGCGACTCGAGCTTGAAAACGTCGACCTCAAGACAAGCCTGCAAGAGTCCAAGTTCTCCAGCCAGGCCGAGGCGCAGCAGCTCAAGAACCAGATCTCCTCTAACGAGGAGCGTGTCCAGGAGTGGAAGGAGCGGTGCGAGGCATTGCGGGGCGAGCTCGAGTCTGTCGTGCGCAGTCTCGAGGAAGTCACCCGCCAGGCCGTTGACTACGAGTCGGATCGCAGCAAGCTCGAGAAGAAGGTCCAGGATCTGCAGAACCGGCTGTTCCAGATGTCCAACTCGCATCTTGACCAGCGGGTCAGCATGATTGCCACAACATCGTTTATGGACGATGCGAGCAGTGTTTCCTCGAGCGTCAACAACTCGCCGTCCAAACGTGCTCTCCCTGCATCTATCCAGTCGAGCCCAGTTCGCCAGGGCACACGGTCTGGCGCTGTTGCTGCTCCTGTGCCTGAACCAGTCAGCGTCAGCATGCTCCGCCATGAGTTCCGACGCATCACGCTCGAAATGAACGTGAACCACATGCGCGAGGTCAAGCGTCTGCAATCCGAAAACAAGAAACTTGAGCACCTGCTCAAGTCCATCAAGACCTCGAGCTACATGGCGAACCTGTCGCCGGATATTGTCAAGACGCTCGGTTGAACTGTCGTGATCCTCTAATCTGCACTGGATCTAGCCTACATTGCATTACTGCTGACCTCAACGAGTTTCGACAGACTGCTCAACAGGTATTTGGCATGTTTTAATTGGACGTCATATCGCATCTATTTCATAGCAATTACATTGGTCATAACGTTATGCATAGCCAGCTAGATAATCGGCGCAACTGTTAGTTCCATCACTGTAGAGGTACATCTGTGACAGGGGTGATATAGGCTGCTGCAGATCATACGGAGTTTGTGAAGTAAATGAAGAGCGTCAAAGCCCAAGTCCCAAGAATAACGAAATCGCTGCGTAGCAACTTAAGTCTGTCCGAACGGCGGATGGGCTTCTTCTTGCCAACATGAGTTGGTAGATCTTGAGAAGGATGGAATTCCCTGCTCAACCGAATCAAGCTCCTCGGAATAACGGAGGGGAAGAGATTGAACAGGACAATTACGGCGACCGAAATAAGACCAAATAGTCCATATAGAGCAAATGCATGGAAAGGGGACGGCATTAAACAGATAGATGTCGTGAAAACGGGGGTCGTAGCCCCTTCATAAGAGTTCCTTAGCGTAAGAAGCTGAATCCCTGGTTTGTCAATTCCCATAGCCATGGAAAATGACTTGACAGTGAATTCGTCGGCTGTTCTTATTTCGGGGGTATCGACACCAACAGAGTATTCGTGCCGCACATGGCAGGCATCGTGATCGTCACCTGTGAACACCGCGAACGGCTTCACTGCATAGAGGATGTCCTGTGATACTTCTGGGGTGATAAGAGTCTGGTACTGGTAACCGTACGTGTATGGAAGGCCTTTGGATGACTCCCGATGATGACCACAGTTGCTATTCGGAGGCCGGTATAGAGGAACGTGAGTAACTAGAATACGATGTTTCTCGGGCGGTATAACGGAATCCAGGGAACTCAGGAAGTCCCGCGGGGGTTGGAAGATCGAAGCGTTTCGAGTGTTCATCAGAGACAGGGTGTCGAGCAGCACAAAACTGTATCCTTGAATGTCAATAACCGAGTTTGTTTCTCCAAAGTGAGCCTTGAATCGATTGAGTGCATGAGGAACGACTGTATCGCCATAACCGATGTCGTGGTTTCCCGGGACATTCATTATAGTCCCGTTGAGTGGGGGGTTCGTAAAGATGCGATTCCAACGGTCGTATTCCTGAAGCCATTCAGGGTCGCTCCATTCGCGACCACCGTCGAATAGATCACCCAGGAAGATGTTGGCATCGGGATCAAGTATGGTGTTCATGTAGATCCAGTTGCGTCGTAAATAGGTGTCAACGACGTATTTTGTAATCGCCAGGAATGCCTTGGGTCGCCCGGGGTAGGTGTTCTCGTCAATCAATTGTGGGTCCGCCACTAGACTGACACGAAACTGAGAAGCAGAATCCACGGGAGGGTCCCATTCGCACTTACTGATGACTTGATACGGGTAGTACCGCTCTCCATACCATTGTATGAGAAGCCACCCTACGCACAGTAGGTGTAAATAGGTTGGCCTTCCCCAGGGCATTCCGTAAGTCAGTAAAGCCCTGGTGAACTTCTCAGCGTATAATTTCACCTTCCGTGCAAACATGTTCCCTTGACAGCAAGGGACAAAGAGGGCCGAAATCGCTCGGTGGCCTTCGGTCTCGGACGCTCATTGATAGACTCGACCAGCCAATAAACAAAACCGAAGACGCCGACTTTATTTGATGAACCTTCAGATACCTTGCTGGTATCCAACGAATGGTTCGTTGCCAAGAAGAACTGACTCCCTGAACATGAAACGTCAAAAATGCACTAGACGCGTGTAGTTACTAACGAACCGCACGGCTATCAGAAACAGCGAAACCAATACGAATCGTCAGACATGGACATGGTGAGGAAGGCTCTACGTAAAAGCTTCTGTTTTTGATCCTAGCTCTAAAACTATTTCTTCCTTTCTTAAGGTATACTACGATCAACCCAAGTTCTGTCATCCTCAAGGGCCTTCAAGTTTCACAATTGGGCTAACAGCGAAGAAGTCAAGCATTCACATATGGCTCATATGAGGCTTGAATTGCAAGTGTATTGAATATATGAAAGCAACAAAATTGATACGAAGGTACATCTCATCAAGTCCTCCATCAACCAAAATGTCCATTCAATTACTGTTATTTAGCTTAATAATGAAAATCGGCATTTGTGGAGCCTCAAATGCGCTCCTGAGCCCCACCGAACGTGATCTGTGAGACTCATGCAGGTAGTTGCGTTTCACAATTTAATCGTCCGCCAACGCTCTAGATTCGGTTAATATGAGCCATGAGTGGAGTGAATTGCAGATCGCTGTAGCTGCAGCGCATCTTTTGCTGATTGGCGCGAGTACCGCTGTTCTGGCAGCCCGTTTCTTGCCTCATTTGGGCCCGTTTCTTCAGTATGGTAAAGTACTGAGTGCATCTTCTCCAGCACCAACTGCTACCAGTCCGCCATGGCTCGAGTTCCTCTACTCGCTTACAGTGCCCAAACGCTGGTTCGTCCACTTCTACTTACTCAGCCTGGCTCTGTGCGGTCTCATACTTGCATACGCGAACGTTTCACTGCCTCTTGTGCTCATGACAGCCCACTCAGCCCGCAGAGTCGCCGAGAGCCTGTGGGTCGACAAACTGAGCGCCCACGCGCGGATCCATGTGTCGCATTACATAGTGGGCATGTGCTTCTACGTGTGCATGGCAGTAGCCATGATCCAACCAAGCCACAAACTGCCGCTGCTTCTCGTATTGGCTTCTGTGGCCCTGTTTGTGGCTTCCTCGGGCTATCACCACTGGTGTCACCAATACCTGGCGTCGCTCAAAAAGTACACGCTGCCGTCTTTGGGCCTGTTCCGTCTTGTTGCGTGTCCACACTATCTTGCTGAGATGGGCATCTATGCTTCTCTCGTGATGGCGAACCCGAGCTCGTCACTACTATGGACAGCATTTGCCTGGGTTGTCATCAACCTAGCAGTCTCTGCTGAGCAGACACAGCGGTACTATGTGTCCCAGTTCGGCTTAAAAGGCGGTGTTCCTTCTCATGCCGTCATCCCGTACATCTTTTGATACGCATGCACTTCTCTAACGAGCCTCAAATCGAAGAGCCACAAACGGACCAAAAATAACCATTCACATGGATACCTCTAAATTTGCCTCTTCCTCTGACTCCTCCATTTTATCTCTTGCCTCTTTATCGACTTCGCTGTCCCTTTGAACCGCTTCAATGAATACAGGCTACTCCCCTACAGTCACGTCCTTTTACACCGAGGCCGAGAATCCGCGCACCCATCGTTCCATGGTGTCGGCAGGCTCTCGGTTCCGTCCGCAGCTGGAACCGGCCAGAACGACAACTGCGTTCCTGGACAAGACTTCCTACTTGTGTCTTCGCTCGAAACTCGTCCAGTCCATCGTCAACCGACTCACTCTGCTGTTCGCTCTTCTCGCCGTCTACACTCAGCTTCTGACTGTAATAATGCTTTACATGGTCCAGGCAGCGAAGTCATTTCTCGTCTTGACATGCGCTGATATCTCCGATGGATCTACAACGGCAGGATCACTCAAGCGCAGAGACTCTAGTGACGTCACGTCGCTGTCTGAAGTTTGGACGGCTCTCAATGTCATTGAGTCCGCTATAGACGTTGCAAACGTCCAATGCCTTGCAACTGTCAATGTGACGCTTCAGAACACGCAGCAGTTTTCAAACCTCTACGTTACGTTGTTAAGCGACAGCTACGAACAGCTCTCCCGCTCGCTTTCCAGTGGTGCTCTCACCTCAGCCGAAAATGCAACGTCTTCCATTGGATCGTGGCTGGATAGCTCGATCTCTACAGCAGCATCGAGTGTTCAAAGTGAAATCAGTTCTGTCACGAGCGCACTGGCTTCACTTCAATCCTCCCTACAGTCAGATTCGTCTCTCTTCTCAACCGTCGAGCTGGGCTCAGGTTCCAACATCAGCCTGACCCCGTTCACCTCGATCAAAGTACCAGCTGGTGTCGGTTCTGGGCTGTCCATATTGGCTGCTACGACAGATTTCGGCTTTGCCGACATCTCAACGAACGCAACGGCCCAGCTGACGAAACTGTTTCAAATATTCAACACAGACCAGGTTCTAGCCAACCTTGGCTCTGCTTTGTCGTCGAACTCCTCTACAGCCCCTTCTTCCACGTCTAGCTCTGCTTGCCCTTCGTCAGCCAGCATTGCGACGTTTTTTGGTGCTGTAGTGACCCAGATTTCACAGTTGCGCGTAACTTATATCGCAGTGTTCGCAGTACTGGCTGTAGTAGCTGCTATTGCTGGAGCTTCCTATGAGTTCTTTGCCTATGTTATCCTTCGCAAGGAGTGCAAAGTGCTTGCTACGCCAGGAAGTTTCAGTGATCCGATGCAGCACATCAGTAATGCGGCGAACCCAATTGCAACGTTCGTGTCGCTACGCCTAGCGGCCTTCTCAGTCGTCGAAAGTCACCGGACTTCCCTTGAGTGGATCAGCTCTTTTGCTCTGTCATCCAATGCCCTATTTGTGCTGCTTTCTTCGGCTTGTCTCATGGTCATGTATCTAAGTAGCCAGAGCTTCGTCAGGGTACTGAGCACGGCAGCAGACACGCCTATCACAGTTGCAACATCGTTCAGTGCAAACTATAGTGTTGAGAGCTGGGTTTCAGATGTCAACAGTGATATTTCGTCGATGCAAACTGATGCCAACAAACAAATGGGAACGTTTCTTGTTTCCGCCGTCAACGGCGTCTTTGGAGTTCTTCAAGCCTACGAGCAACAGATGGCTGCCCAGTTGCAAACTGTTTTCACGACATCTGCGGTAGCCTCGACGAACCTTTCTCAAGCGCTTCCTGCATCAGGTGTCATTTCCTCGAGCATTCCGTTGAAGTCGCTGGCCATCGCAGATATCATCTACCCGACGCTCAACGTCTCGAACATCGTCTCGAGCGAGCCTACGACACTATCCCTTCCTATCGGCGACAACCAGATAGTTACGCTGACGTCTCTAGTCCAGATGTTCGACGGAATCACAAAGGTACAGCTCCAATTGTCACTGTCTCTTCTCGGCGTCTGGCTCGCATTGACATTCGGCGCTATAACCTACCAAGGAGTAACAAGTTATATGTCCCACTGAGCGTCTGGTACGTTCCTTGGAAATCGGTGAGTAATGAATTATTTATAATATATAGTATGATCTATGTCATTTACAATTTGACTTATCATCCCACGTCCTGTACATTGTAGGTGAATGTCACTTAGTTCTTGCCGCGACCGCCAATGGAAGACATCTTGTCAAACACAGATTGGGCAACAGTGAGCTGAGGAAGCTCCTTGTCGCCAGTACCGGGAGATGGCAGGTAGCCAATCTCGACCAAGAACTTTAGGTAAGTTCCAGTCAGGTCGACGTTCAAGCCGGCTCCACCAGACAGATCAACACCAGTCCAGGCAGCATCCTTCTTTAGTGAGATCTGGGCATTCGTGTCATCGAGCTCAGGAGCCTTGGTGCTCTGGGGAAGGTTGTCAAGCACAAAGTGCAGCAACGGGTACAGCGCGTTGTCCTTGGAGTCCTCAATAACGTACTTCTCGAGAGCGATGCGCCACGGCACATAGTCAGCTTCCTCAACTGAGTAACCGTAGACTGCCAAGTACCGGAGGAACTCGTTGAAGCGAAGTCGAGGGTGACCTGTCACATGGACCACGGAAACATCCTTCTCATGAGGAGGATGGAAAGAAGCGGCCACAGTAAGTCGAGCAACGTGGTCAACAGGAACCATGTTGACAGTGTTGTTGATGTTGGGAATGTATCCCAGCTGGATGCAACCCTTAATCATACGCACGAGGAAGTCGTCCGTGTTAGTGACACCAGTGGAAGTGTCTCCCACAATATATCCTGATCGCACAATAGAGCCACGAAGCCCGTGGTTCTTTCCTGCCTTACGGATAATGTATTCGGCAGCCCACTTGGCCTGGCCATAACCATTTCCGAGGCCAGATCGCGAACCCTCGAGAGAGTCAGACTCCGGAAGTCCCTGAAGACCCTGTTCCGTAAGGTTATCAGACAGCTGCACATAGTACTCAGTATCAATAGCAGACGTAGACGACACAAACGAGAAGAACTTAGGCTTTCCAGAAGTGCACATATCCATGACATTGAGAGTTCCAACAACGTTAGGAGCACGCAGGGTAGAGTACGGATACACCCAGTGTACGAGAGCACCATTGTGGATGACAACATCCACGTTATCAGTAAGCTCCTTCCACTCAGCCTCGGGAAGGCCAAAATGCTTCTCCTCCAGGTTTCCAACAACAGGGACAATGTGCTTCTCGTACCCATCCTTCCAGGTACCATAAGCCAGTCCGCTGTTCTTCAATCTCTCGAGACCCTTCTCCTTGTCGGCAGCACGGACATGAGCATAAATACGCGCGTTGAGACCCTGGCGCTCAAAAATATCGCGAATGATAAATGAGCCCAGGAATCCAGTGGCTCCAGTAAGGAAGACGGTAATGTGCTCGGACTTATCCAGTGGCTCAGTTCGAGAAATGTACTTAGGAAGCTCCTGTGACAGCTTCTCAGCGTCATCGGCATAGCTGAGAGTATCCTGGCTCGCAGACTTCTTCTCCTTGCCTTCATCATCCTCGGTTTCCATAATACCACTAGAACCAAGCTTCTCAAGTGCTCGAGCGAATCCGCCAATTGTCGGCTCCTTGAAGATAAGACCGAGAGGAACGTCAAGCAGCAACTTCTTGCGAACCTCAAAGATCATGCGTGTAGCAAGAACAGAGTGACCACCCAGATCGAAAAAGCTATCAGTAGGCTCAACGCTGACGGGCGTCTGAGGGAGAATGTCAAGCCATAGATCACGAATCTTGATCTCCATCTCAGAGAGCTTCGTGTGGGAATCAGCATTTCCGTGGTTCGAGCGCTTGGCGACAACAGCCAATTGAGCAGTGTCGGGGAACGGAAGAGCAGGCTTGTCGACCTTTCCGTTGGGGTTCAGGGGCATCTGAGTCAGTGGCACAATCACGGTTGGAACGGCATAGCTGGCCAGCTTTCCTCGCAGGTAGGTCTTAATATCCTTGATGAGGCGGCGGTATCGGATAAGGCTCTTTACGACCGTTGTCTTATCGTCTTCTTCGTCGTCATCGAGGCTCTCGTGTGCCGACATGAACGCGGCAGTGTCGCTCGTCTGGTGAGGAACAATGTATGAAATGAGAACAGGCTCCTCATCCTTGTCACGACGAACCAGTGTGATGTTTTCACGAACATGAGGATGTCTCGACAGGTGAGTGTCAATCTCACCAAGCTCAATACGGAATCCACGAATCTTGACCTGGTCGTCGGCACGGCCGCTGCACTCAGTGTTACCATCAGGCAGGTAACGGCCGAGGTCACCAGTACGGTAGAGACGGTCTCGCGGTCCCTGCCAGAACTTTCTCCAGCTCTCTCCGTTGTCAATATCAGCGCTCTCCCAGTGGGTAGGAGGCACGAACCAGTTGGTAACGAACTTCTGGGCTGTCATGTCGGGTAGCTGAAGGTATCCCTCGGCAAGACCACCGGCACGGACATAAATCTCACCGACCTCACCAATTGCACAGGTCTGTGTTCGGTCATGGCGGTTGACGATGAGAAGCTGCACATCGAGCATACCCTTACCAGCAGGCATAATGTCCTTTTGCGACTGCAGGAAGCTGGCGTCCTTGGAGACGGGCGCAACCTCGAAATATGAGACGGATCGCTGGGTCTCGGTAGTACCGTACATATTAACAATGGCGACGTTACGGGCCAGCAACTGAAGGCGATGGCAGTCTCTCTTTGTCAGAATGTCACCGACAAAGAATGCATGGTGGAGGGAGGGGATCTCATGCGTGGCCTGGGCACTGAGCAATTGGCCCATGGCAGGCGTGAGGTGAGTGACGGAGGCTCCGTGGGTTCCCATCCACTCAGCCAGACGACCTGGGGTTCCGATATCGTCGCTTGTAGGGACCAGGAGGCGGGCACCTAGAAACAGGGGAGTGAAGATATCTCGCTGGATAGGGTCGTGAGCAATACCACTGAGCATTGTGAACTTGTCGTTCTCACTAAGACCGAACGTGCGCGACATCCACGGGAAGTAGTAGGTGAGGGAGAAGTGACGACCACGGACACCCTTGGGAATACCTTCACTTCCACTAGTGAAACTGAGAGTCGGCGTGGAGTCAGGTCCCACTACAACACCGGTGCGCTGTGACTTGAGGGACTGGACAGGTGCAAGAATGTCAGATCCGTCAGCGTCGCCTCCGATAAGAGAGCCGTCCGAGAGAATCTCGAGAGCCGGGACTCTTGTCTTTAGGTCCAGCTCGTCGCGAATGTAGTCCTCGACAAGAGGAGCCAGAATGCCGGCCTTTCTAAGGACGAGCAGTGCCCTTGGCTTGGCTACACTCAGATAGACATTCTGACGAGCAGGCGGGTACGCCGGATCAATTACTGAGAAGGTTGCACCAGCCTTGAGGACACCCATGACGGCGACAACGAGGTCGACACCACGGTAGGCGTAGACCATGACAACGTCGCCGATCTCGATACCCGACTTGACGAGGTGGTGTGCGAGAACGTTGGAGGCCTCGTCAATGTGTTTGTAGGTGAAGACGCGGTCGGCAGCACCGGCGTCAGTGAAGATGTTGGCTGTCTCGACGACACATGGTCTCTCAGGATGCTTGGCCGCGTTGTCGGCGAAGATGTCGTGAATAGCGCCGCCAAACTGCGACCAGTGAAGGTCCGTCGTTGGGTCGGGAGTGACCTTTGTCTGGCGCGGTGTCAGCAGGCTAATACCACCTACGGCCTGCTGTGGGTTTGTCGAGGCCTCGGTGAGGATCTTGACGAGCTGCTCGGCGAGAATCGAGATGCGCTCACGCTTGAACAGCAGTGAATTGAAGCGCACTTCGACAGATCGGCTATCGGCGTCCCAGTTGACGACGATGTCTGTGAGTCGAGGAGACGACGTTGCGCCAGCATGGATGCCAGCACGGAACAGGATCGCATCAGAAGTATCGGAGTTCGAGTGAGTTTCGGCAATGATTTCCGCAATTGAGGCCGGGTTGGCTCTAGCAAACGCCTCCTCGGCACTAACAGCCTCTAGGATCTGGCTGAATGGCGTCGTACCAGTGATGGACGTTCTGAAGACATAGGCCAGGCTCGATGAGTCGCTAGCCGGCGAAGTTGAAGAGCCAATGACAACATCCTCGTCACCAGTGAGACGGAATACGAGAACAGCGAATGCAGCAACCACGGCTTGGAACGGAGCGTCGATGCCGAAATGGCTCAATGCCAGAAGTGCAGACTCCGGAATGGGCTCTGCGATGCTCGATTCAACGACCTTTCCGTCTGCTGGACGAACAAAGTCGTGAGGAAGCACCGTCAGCGTCGGATTACGCAGCTTGGCGGCCCACTGGGCAGCAGCCGAGGTAGCCGAGGCAGTCTGGACCATTGCAATTCGTCCTTAAAGGCTCTAAAGACGTTAAGGGTGATTTCGAAATGACTCGGTGAATAAATGTGAGATCAGTGACTAAATGCACAAATGCACTAGCTGCAGGAATTTTTCAGCCCGCGCGGCTCAGGGGAGTGTGGGGTATAAAGTAGTATAAAGCGGTAGAACAAGAGCACAGAAGAATATAGCGAGGATGATGAATGAAGCAATTCGAGTAACGTACAATATGTACAGTGTAATGGTGCAGTGCAGAAGATGTGAGAGGGAGATACGGTATAACAGATATAGGGAGCAGGCACTTCGAGGATAGTAGAGAGGTTAACAGCCGAATAGCTAACATCAGAGTACCGAACATTAGTGTAATGAACATCCGTATAACGAAATTAAACTACGAATACACAATTTCGTCTCGTTCGTTGACTGGTGACCCATGAGTTATACTGTGATGCTATAAGGAACAACATAACCGTAACAATCTTTTACAGAGAAACAATAACCGCATGGCATACACTAGTCATATGTCTCGTATAGAGCAAAGTCAGCTAGTAACACACCATTCCCAACTATCCACTATGAATGTTGCAATTAATTTGACCCTCAACTGCTACACATCCATGTATCTCTTGATCCATCTGTCTCTGGATCCACAGACTCCCTTTATCCACTCCCTTGCTGACATACGTAATCTCGCAGACATTAGCGCTATACGAGCATCACGGGACCAGCCGCACAGCCCCCCAATCTGACATACCGCCAAGACTCGGCCGAGTATCAACCATCAATCCTTGTTCGAGAACGGAACTTGGCATCAGTTCTCATCTAAGGGAGTACGCCGTCGCATTCACCTACAACTCGCTTGTCATTGACCGGCATCTCCGTCTAAACAACAACCCCACTAACGCTGCGGACCCCTACCCTGGTGGGCCGCTGTTTAGTCTCCAGCTCCACTTTCCAGCTTCCTTAGCATATATCGACGCCATCCAGCCCGTCACGGACTCTTCGTGCACGCCTTAGACTACGCCTTGATACACAGAGGTCGTGGAATACTGTTTTTGGCGCGCTAGCTCCGTTAGGGCACGTGTGCATATTACCTTCGCGTCGTTATCTATCAGTGGCGTCTCGTGAAGCGAAGTCGTGAAACGAAGTCGTGAGACGAAGCTGCCAGCGACTTATTGTTTTGCCTGTACTTTCGACCAACTATATCGCCTGTGCTTCGCCTGTACTGTCTTGTCTGTACCTTTCGACTTCGTGAACTGACGCTTTGTCTCCCTACAAACCTTCCTGAGTTAGTTCGACTACTCAACTGTATTTGTATTGACCTACCCGTTGCTCGCTCGGCCTTGTCGCGCAGCTATCCACAACATTCACAGTGTCGCATCCTCCGTTAGACAGGTTCCCCAAGATGCCAGAGCCGCCGTATAACCCCGGCATGGACGACGACCTCAACGTCCCGCTGCTGGCGGGGCTGTTGTCTGCGCTCGGCACTCTGTTGCTGGGCCTCATTTGCATCATTATATGGTTCGCCATTGCCGGCGACGGCCGTATCCGACTCGGCGGTGAGATGGAGCCGGGTGCATTTGACGACGAGAGCGCGCTGCTCGAAGAAGAGGCCGATGCGCTCGAGCTTATGGACGAGTACTCGCGGTCCATGTACCTGCATGCCAAGGAGTATTTTGAGATCAACCCGCCCGGCAGCGCCAACTCGGACATCAGCCTGTCGCAGTTCATGACGATCCAAGAAAAGGGCGTCTCGGCATGGGAGTTTGAGGTCGACATGGGCGCTGCCAGCTCGTGCTTTGTCGAGTCGCGCACCGAGATTGAGTTCTTCGACTCGGTGTGCTCGGTGCAGACGAACCTGCCAGTGCCAAAACAAAACGAGGTCTACTACTGGGAAGCCAAGATCTACGAGAAGCCCCTAGACACCATCATATCCATTGGTCTCACCACCAAGCCATATCCGTCCTTCCGTCTGCCGGGATACCACCGGTACTCGGTAGCCTACGACTCGGAGGGTCTGCGTCGCATCAACCAGCCCTTCTCTGCTCCTCACTACGGACCTCCTCTGCAGCAGGGAGACGTGGTCGGCGTGGGCTATCGTCCCCGCACGGGCGCCGTGTTCTTCACCCGCAACGGTAAGAAGCTCGAGGACGCTCTGCACGGCATGCGGTTCAACTTGTTCCCCACTATCGGAGCCACTGGCCCAGCCCGTGTCATGGTAAACTTGGGCCAGGGCGGTTTCGTCTTCATTGAAGCAAACGTCAAGAAGTGGGGTCTCGCTCCCGCGCATGGCTCGCTTGCCCCTCCTCCTCCGTACGGCACTGAGCAGGACTACGTGCTGATTGAAACAAGCCACCTTAATCGCGGCGGTTCTGCCGCCTCCTCGCAACTGGAAGGCACTTCGTCGCATCCCGCCGGTGCACCTCCTCCCTTTCAGGACATTTCCATCACTACGACTAATGAAATCGATGAGCCAGGCTCGTCGCCCAACAGTGGAAGCATCAACCTGACCAGACTTCCAGCCCCACATGTGACTCCACAATCCACTGCAGCCCTGGAGATTCCGCATGCCTCGAGCTCTCACGCTACACCCTCTACGCCTCGAGTTCTTTCTCCTGCTCCTCAGCTAGACGCTACGCAGTTGTCGAGCTCGCCTCCTCCCAGCTACTCATCAGAGCATAGCGAAGAAGAGGGTGAGGCGTGAGATTGCATGCTGGTGTTCACTAGTACTCACTGGTGCCTGGTATTGTGCATGGTAATGAGCACATTGATATTTATTCTGGCTGATTCACGGGTCGTGCGTTTGTTGGTTCGCTATCAGGTCTATGGTCGTCCTGTACCATTCCATTACACGGGGATTGTCATTCCTGTAGTCATTTGTTGTCATCCTGTTTCATGGAGGATCGTGAGCCAGCTGGCGATTGCGCCCAACTGTTCCACTGTCCACTATCCCCTGGCCTCCTTTCTTCGAGTAGTAATTTCCCTCTCCTGCACTCGCTCCGGCCATCTTCATACTTTATCTATTAGGTTGTTAAGCATAGAAGCTAGTAGATTGCGCCCAACTGTTCCACTGTCCACTATCCCCTGGCCTCCTTTCTTCGAGTAGTAATTTCCCTCTCCTGCACTCGCTCCGGCCATCTTCATACTTCATCTATTAGGTTGTTAAGCATAGAAGCTAGTAGATTATCCAGCATGTCATTACTGTTGTGTGAAATCTGGAGTAGTCCTGTAAGTCATCAAGTCCATCTAATGGTGTCCATTCATATGCTAGTTGGTCTCCTCGTTTAACGGCTCTCCCATCTACTGGCAATGCCACTCCATTAACTCATTACTGGTCATGCTGATTTTGGCTACATGTCGTATCTCATGGCATTTCGTACTGCCTTGCATCATGGATTTAGTCGGTAGAGCCCTCGACTCCGGCCATAGTGGCGGCCAGACCGCGCACCTTGGTATCAGCACCAAGAGTGACGCCCTTGGGGCCCAGAGCAGTCCATATCCGTGACAGCTCATTGGCGCGCTTGAGGACGATGCGAAACGAGGCTCCCGACTCGGGGTCCTTCACTTTGACGACAGTAACGGCACTCGCGTGCTCAGGAACGACGTTGGACTCCTGAGGGAACCTGCGGCGGTGGCGACTCGGTTTGGGCAGTTTGTGCGTGTACGAGACGGTGATGCGAGTCTTGGTTAGTAAGAAGGAGCGATCAACAGGTGTAAGAACGTACAGTGTCGGGATGAGCCTCCAGAAGAAGGCTCGACCGCAGAATGAAGGCGTCAAGTGATTTGACGAGCATGGCAATGTGTGAGGTCAACCAGTAGTAAAAGTAGTTACCAGTGCTCTAGATCCAAATGTGTACCAAATGTCAGTATAGCAGTGAAAATTCCCGGCCGGGTAAGTAGTCTACCCACGGGCATATCACCAAGCAGGCTCAAGCAGGGATTCTGTGGTCTTCATTAAAGCCGTAAGTGACACCAATTACTTGGCTTATTGGAATGTGGAGTCTCCGTTACTCATGTGCCTGAGGGATTTGGAAAATGGCGCTCATAGCCCCTGGTTGAGCGCATATGGCACTTCAACGGTTTGGCCATAACAGGAATACACATGGATCAGGGTTAGCCAGTTACGGCTGGCGATAAGGCATTTAATTACTCGTAGTTTCAGCTGCGGCACAAAGGGCAGAAAAGGCGGGAAAAAAGGCCGCGAAATGCATTAATCGCTCCTAGAAATCATTACTGAGTGCATCCGCTGAATCTATCACCTGCTATCTCTCCTCGTGCTTTCTTCCTCGCTACTCTCTTCCTCTCTGCTCTGTTCCTCTCTCTTGACGTCACTGTCAGCCGCACTATCCCTAAAGGCAACTGATGCCCCGGATCGGGCATGCATATGCAGTCCTCGACAGCCTGCAGCGCGTACTCCTGCACTTAGCGGTCAGCGGGCGAATATAAAGCGCGGAGAATTCGGATCAAGTTCTCTGCTTTGTACACTTTACTTTCAGTTCGAGTGATTCCCTAGACGAGCTCCAGCCCGTTCATTACAGCCTTTTACACATCCACACCAACATGACACAAATACAAAAGACCGTGACTGTCGTATCGGCTCCTTTTTCTGGCGGCCAGGGCAAATCCGGCGTCGATGACGGCCCAAAACACCTTCTTGAACGCGGACTCATCAAGCAGCTGACGGATCTCGACTGGAAGACGACCTTTGACGGTCACCTCGAGCTGCCGGTGCCGCCCGAGGACCCGCCAATCGGCCACGTCAAGCACCCGCGATACGTGTCGAACTCGAGCCGTAAGATCTACGAGGCCGTGAAGAACGCGGCCACGAACTCCAAGGTCGCTCTGACGATTGGTGGCGACCACTCCATTGCCATTGGAACCGTGTCGGGTGTGCAGGCAGCTCATCCCGACGCGGTGCTGTTGTGGATCGACGCGCATGCTGACCTCAACACACCTGCTGCCTCGGAGAGCGGAAACCTTCACGGATGCCCCGTCGCGTTTGTACTTGGCGCTGACGAACCACTGGCTGCTTCAGCTTCCGAGCCCGACCTCTTCTCGTGGGTCCCGCACTGCCTCGACACGCAGCGCCTCGCGTACATTGGACTCCGCGACGTTGACACGTTTGAGAAACAGTACATTCGCAAGCACAACATCACGGCCTTTTCCATGCACCACGTCGACAAGTACGGCATTGCTGCTGTTGTCGAAAAGGCGCTCAAGGCCGTGGATCCCGAGGGAAAGCGTCCTATCCACCTGTCTTTTGACGTTGATGCTGTTGATCCCACCTATGCTCCCTCCACCGGTACACCTGTCCGTGGAGGTCTTACCTGGCGCGAGGCCTGCTACCTGTGCGAGGCTATTGCCGACACGGGCCGTCTTGTCGCCATGGATCTCGTCGAGTGCAACCCGCATCTCGAGGACTCAAAGGCTGTCAACGAGACGATTGGCATGGGCCTCAGTCTCATCCGATGTGCTCTCGGCGACACCCTGTTGTAATTGTTGTAATTGTAATCTAATATCAAAAAGATGTGAGATGAGGGGAAGCAGCAAAAGAGAAGATGAGAAGAGAAGTGGAAGGAGAAGAAAGAGAAGAATGAAGGCCCGGGTCACGGGATATCAAGGTACATAGAGATAGCTACGAGCCAATAGCAGAACCAATAGCAGCTACTTACCACTGCATTCTGTACAGTAGCCTGTCTGCTTAGAATAAGAAGAGGAAGAAAAAGTATAATGAAGGCCCGGGTCACGGGATGTCAGAGTACATAGAGATAGCTACGAGCCAATAGCAGAGCCAATAGCAGAGCCCTTAGCAGCCATAGCAGCCATAGCAGCTACTCAATATTGTATGCTGTACGGTAGACCTTCCCACTCACTCGGCTCTGTCATAATTACTAATTTACGGAACCAGCGGATCTATACTCACTCGTATACTACGGATCCATGATCCCGGTATCCCAGTAAGATAGTATAGGAACCGCATACGAACTGTACATCGATATTCACGTAATATCTGCCGTATAATGTGTCTCGGCAAACTCCACTTCTCATTCACTTCACGTATACTCACGTCTCATTCACTATTATATCCACTTTTCATTTCACTTTGTCTTTTACGTCTCCTCCAACTTCCACTCGCTTCTTCCTGCAGCCCGGAACGGCACAGCCCTGCCAACGGCTGCGGCGCCGGACAAACTGCCGAATCAGTCAGCAAAACACTCAGAAACGTCAGCATCCGGATACGGCCCGAACGCAGCGGAGATGAACTGTCATGATGCGTGTAGGGCTGATGTGCCATGGACCGCTAACAGTTCCGCGTATTAGCCGGAAACAATGCCGTTCGTTGGTAATCGGATCGTGCTGGGCAGGGAAGCAGGAAGCACGCCATTACTAAGCTGTGCAGCCTGCAGCCGGAGATCTGTACGGATATAAAAGGCACCAGTCCTGCTTCACAACTGCTGTAGAAAAGGCAATTGTGCTAATCAGACTCGTACAGCTTCAGTGACACTTCATTCTGGTATCTGGCAATACAAAATGACTCAGGATATTGACGTCAAAGTGCAGGGCCACGAAGGTGAGCTTAACTCCGGTAACACCTTGATAACGCACTACTAACCAAGGCTCCGAGACCTTCATTCCGTTCCAGAAGGTGGCTCCGGGAACTGCCATCGCCAAGGAGGGTCAGACGCTTCCCAAGGCGTTCACTCCCGTCACCATTCGTGGAGTGACCTTCCAGAACCGCATCTGGGTCGCCCCCATGTGCCAGTACTCGTATGAGGACGGCTTCATGAGCGACTGGACGCTCGTGGCTATTGGCAGCTATGCCGCGCGCGGCGCTTCTCTGTCGATGATTGAGGCTACTGCTGTGTCTCCCGAGGGCCGTATCAGTCCTTACGACGCTGGTCTGTGGAAGGACGAGCATATCCCCATTGTCAAGCGCATTGCCGACTTCGTGCACGCTCACAACCAGAAGCTGGGCATCCAGATCGCTCACGCTGGCCGTCTCGCATCGACTGCTTCTCCCTACATCATCCGTGGACCTCACCCCATCGAGCAGGGCGGTCACCAGCCCGTGGGTCCTTCAGAGGGTGCCTTCACTGAGAACCACCTTGCTCCTAAGGAGCTCACCGTCGCGGAGATCCAGGAGCTCGTGCAGAAGTTCAAGGAAACCGCCATCCGCGCCGTCAAGGCTGGCGTGGATGTGATCCAGATTCACGGTGCCCACGGCTACCTTGTCAACGAGTTCCTGTCCCCTGTTACCAACAAGCGCACTGATCAGTACGGCGGCTCGTTCGAGAACCGTCTCCGCTTCCTCAAGGAGATTGTTGTCGCTGTCAAGTCCGCTATCCCCGAGCATGTCCTGCTGTTTTTGCGCATTTCCGGCAGCGATCGTCTCGAGTGGAAGCCCGAGACCGAAGAGCGCGGTCTCACTCCCCAGGATCACATCCGCATCCTCAAGGAGCTGCAGCCCCTCGGAATCGACAGCGTCGACGTCTCTTCAGGGGGTGTCTCTGCCGAAGGCCGTATTGAGTACGGACCTCTGTTCCAAGCTCCGCTCGCCTACGAGATCAAGAAGGGCGTTCCCGATCTCCACATCACTTCTGTCGGAGCCATCCACTCGAAAGACGAGATTGACGAGGCCTTTGCCAACGGCATTGATGGAGTCACTGTTGGCCGTCCGTTTTCACACAACACCAGCTACGTCCTCGACCTGGCCCAGTCCTACGGTGTCCAGGTCCAGTGGCCCCTGCAGATTGGATACACCACTGCTAACATTTCCAAGGCCAAGTAGCTCAAGAGGGATTCACTATAGACTAGATGTTCGCAGGATAGAAATGCATAACGGTATACAGGATAACAGAGAGTGAAGAGAATCGCTGCTTATACTATCTCCGTATCACCACGCATGGATACAGTCTACTCTGCATACACCTGAATTGATCCTCTATCTGCCAAAATATGAACTCGCTTTGTTATCGCAGAGTCTGAATGGAAATTCCATTCAACTCCGCATGGCAGATCGTCACTAAGCGTATCCGCCCACTAAACGCTAAATGCAATCGCTGATAGCCAACGCCGTTGCTGCATGACGCATGACGCATGACAAAGATTGCTTCAAGCGGGGACCTGCAGGGGTAGCTAGGTTCTTAGGCCGTGAGATCCGAGCCAGACAAAGGATTGAGACCGGAGGAGCCTTTCCCGAAAGGGCAGCTCACCGCAAGCAAAGATTGATAAGCCATAGTATAAAATGAGGCCGATTGCTTGCAGATCAGTTGACCATTGAAAGACCATCAGTGGATAACTATTAGTTGACAGACCATCATTGACCGACCATCAGTTGACTATTAATTGGTACACCTTCTGTTGATAGACCATCAATTGATAGCTAATACTCCATTGATCTTTGATAGACGTGGATTGGAACACCACTTGTTAGATCCATTGATTCCTTCTTGAAATGACCGACTTCCGTCTTCATGGCTATCCTGGTGAGTACCATCGTCGGCGGATCCACCTCTAACACAGGCTTGGATGTGTTCATTCCATTCCAACAGGTAGCTCCAGGCACTCCTGTTGTCAAGGAGGGCCAGAAGCTGCCCAAGGCGTTCACGCCGCTGACAATTCGGGGTGTCACGTTCCAGAACCGAGTGTGGGTCTCGCCCATGTGCCAGTACTCGTACGAGGACGGATTCATCAGCGATTGGACGCTCGTCGCTATTGGAAGCTACGCAGTCCGCGGTGCTGCTCTGTCGATGATCGAGGCCACGGCTGTATCGCCCAAGGGCCGCATCACTCCGTGGGATGCTGGTCTGTGGAAAGATGAGCATATCCACGGAGTCAAGCGAGTTGCCGAGTTCGTGCACGCACACAACCAGAAGCTGGGGATTCAGCTGGGCCACGCGGGCCGTTTGGGCTCAACGCGCCTTCCGTGGCTGCCAGCTGGACCTCAGCCCGAAGACCAGGATGGGTTTATACCGCTGGCGCCTTCGCCAGGTGCGTTCTCTGAAAAAAACGTTGCACCTAGAGAAATCACTCTTGCCGAAATCGAGGAGGTAGTCACCAACTTCCGAAAAGCTGCCGTGCGCGCTGTCAAGGCCGGTGTCGACGTCATTGAGATCCACTGCGCTCATGGCTATCTCCTCAACGAGTTTCTGTCGCCTATCACGAACAAGCGAACCGACAAGTACGGCGGTTCTTTCGAGAATCGCGTCCGGATTGTAAAGGAGGTGGTTTCCGCTATCAAGGGTGCTATTCCTGAGAAGATTCTGTTGTTCATCCGCGTCTCTGGTTCTGACCGTCTCGAGTACAAGAATGAAGGTCTTGTTCCAGAAGACTACGTCAAGATCCTCAAGGAGCTGCAGCCGCTTGGTATCGACCTCGTCGACGTGTCGTCTGGTGGCAATACGGCCGACGGTAAAATCGAATATCGTCCTGGATTCCAGGCCCCGTTTGGTTACATCATCAAGCAAGGACTCCCTTCACTGCTGGTATCTTCAGTGGGAAGCCTGCACTCCAAGGAAATCATTGATGAGGCTCTTGGTAAAGGTCTTGATGCTGTGTTTGTGGGACGGCCCTGGTCGCATGATCCGAGCTATCTCATCCAGCTGGCAGCTGAGTACGATGTCGAGGTCCAGTGGCCTCTTCAGATTGGCTACACCCAGAAGTACAGTGGCCCCCGTGGGAAGACTTAAACATGGGGGACTTAAACACGGGGTAAACGTGCCATAAATCAGGGAGAGACTCTGTTTATAAGAGTGCTGTAACCATCGGAATGTTTTACGGGATCAAATAAATTTGGCTTAGAACTCGGTATAAGTGCGTCGCGCATGCATATGCGCTTCGGTGCATTAGTGCTCGGACGTAAGTATCTCCGAGCGGAACTCAGACGGAGTTAAACAGGGATACAACCCAGCACTATAGGACAAGTGCAAACGAGAGCTTAATTGCATCCATTAAACTCGTGTCACGGATTTTACGTCGCTGCTCGGCCAATATTGCGTCTTCAGTAAGTCCGCGGATCTGACACCGCGGCTTCAGCCCGCATGCACCATGAGCCGAACTGCATCGACGCCTAGTTTTACCCCACTTTCGTTTAATATTTATCAGCAGGACCTGGACAGTGAAGTTTTGTCGAAATTAACGCAATCACAATCTACAATGTCGAAGGACCTTACCATTCATCGTGCCCCAGGTGAGTAAGAACTGTGAAGCCCACCGTGAGAACTACAGTCAAGGTTGAAGTGAGATACGAGGGTTGAGCCCAGTTGAAGACCGGTTACATCTTCTTACAACTGTCCTCTATAGACATCTGGATCAAGCGTTTTCTGGATCTGGATCAACCTCTCACTTGATCTGGCTGACCTCTGACCTGACCTTGGCTCAACAACTGCGTGTGCTGACCTCCCTAACACAGGCATCCCATCATTCCTTCCGTACCAGCAGGTGGCTCCTGGAACAGCGGTGGCTCCAAAGGACAAGCCACTGCCCAAGGCGTTCACTCCTCTCACGATCCGCGGTGTTACGTTCCAGAACCGAGTATGGGCGTCGCCAATGTGCCAGTTCTCGTACGAGGACGGGTTCATCAACGACTGGACGTTGACAGCTCTCGGCAGTTATGCGCTGCGTGGAGCTTCGCTGTCGCTCATTGAGGCCTCGGCTGTGTCGCCAGAGGGCCGAATCAGTCCGTGGGATGCCGGAATCTGGAAAGATGAGCACATTGCTGGCGTCAAGAAGGTAGCCGACTTTGTGCATGGCCAGAACCAGAAACTCGGCATTCAGATCGCGCATGCTGGCCGAATGGGCTCTACAGCTGCTCCGTGGCTTGGTGGAGGTGTTGTTCCTGTCGATCAGGGAGGGTACAAGACCGTGGCTCCGTCAGAGGGAGCTTTCTACCACAAGCGTTACTCCGAACCGCGAGCTCTTACCACGAAGGAGGTTCGCGAGCTTGTGCTCAAGTTCCGTGATGCTGCTGTACGAGCAGCTAAAGCCGGTGTCGACGTCGTCGAGATCCACGGTGCCCACGGTTACCTGATCAACGAGTTCCTGTCGCCAGTCTCGAACAAACGTACCGACGCTTATGGTGGCTCACCCGAAAACCGCATGCGCTTCCTCAAGGAGATCGTCGAGGAAATCAAGGCTGCTATTCCCGACAAGATCCTGCTGTTTCTGCGTGTGTCTGCCAGCGACCGCCTCGAGTACAAGAACGAGGGCCTCACGCCCAAGGACTACGTGGAGATCATGAAGGTTCTCAAGCCCCTCGGAGTCGACTTTCTTGACGTTTCATCTGGCGGAGTTTCTCCCCTCGGAAAGATCGAGTACACGGACGCTTTCCAGGCCAAATACGCCTACCCCATCAAGGACGCTCTTCCCGAGCTAGCTGTTGGCGCTGTCGGTGCTATCCACACACCTGAAGTTATCACAGAGGTTCTTGAGCGTGGACTCGACGCTGTCTTTGTTGGTCGTCCTTTCGCAATGAACCCCAGCTTCCTCCTCGAACTTGCCGAGAAGTACGGCCTCGATGTCCGCTGGCCCCATCAGATTGCCTACACGCGCAGGCGCCAGATAAAGCTGTGAACTGTAGTTACCGAAACCATGTCGCCAGCACCGTCTGGGAGAATCTATACAGATATACTCTGGAGTATTGATGATTTGTAGTTTGCTATTATACGGATAATAGAAGTATAGCAATAGAAATTGTTTTTTTAATTTCTACTAGAACCGGTAATATAACCCGTTACTTCACATTTCACGATCGCGACTGTAACAATAAAACTGATTCCCGCCAGCTTGGTAGAATTCACTACCGTTCCTTCACTTCACAATACAAACAAATTCATTCATGCCTAATCTATGCGTAAGGAGTGGCAGCGACAGCCGTCTAATGGCCAAATCGGAAGTCGAGACGCTTGTTACCTTTGTCCTTTGTGGTAGACAGGTAGTTGTACTTCTCTTCGTCAGTCAGTTTCGACCACTTCTCCTCGCGCGTCTTGTTACGCCACATATAGTAGCCCTTGGTGAACAGAAGAAGACCAATGACGCCGAGGTTAATGAAGAACAGCTGCAAGTTTCCGCGGTGGTACAGAGGGGCATCGTCGGCCTTGTAGATGTTGGAGCTGATGACATTGCCAGCCTGGACAAACATATTGTAAATGGCAGCAGCAACGGATCGAGTACGCACCGAATTGGCGTTTCGCGATGTCCAACCAACCGCAATGGCGTGGATGTATGGGTATCCGAGCAGTAGCGTCACAATGGTGTACGTTCCCCATGCATCGACGTTTGAACCTGGCCACCAGCGGAGAGCGGCAAGAAGCGGCACGCAATACAGCGGCTGGATGAGTCCCACCAAGCTTCGCTCGCCGAGACGGCCACTGAGCTTGGTGATAGCCAGCAAGAAGATGATATGAATGACATTGAAGGGGATCGTCAGCAAGTTGGTGTTAAAGGTGCTGAAACCGAGGTGCTTGAGCTGCAGCGTGATGTATAGAGAAGTAGGCTGCTGGGGGAGGTAGGCAAGCACACCAATAACGTAGATGGGCCACATGTCGTAATCCTTGAGCGAGTACCACAGAAGTCGAGGGGTAATGGGCTGACGGTTGTGCATGTCTCCTTTTGAAGGGTCATCGCGAAGAACACGGTTGATGACAATCTTCTCCTCGCGCTCGGTGAACCATCCATTGGGACGGAACCACTTCTTAGTCTGGACGGCCGAGGCAGGCATCATAAAGAAAGATGCAGCACCAATGGTGAAAGTGAAGAGTCCCTCAATGAGGAACAGCCACTGCCAACCGGCCCAGCCGGCGACACCACGCAAGCGCAGCAGGGCAAACGCCAGGATGGAGGTGAGGATGGTTGTGAGCGACAGGGCCGACCAGAAGAAGGACAGACGAATGGGAAGCTCCTTTGAGGTGTAAAAGAACGACAGCCACAGAACGATGTCGGGAATGAAGCCACCTTCTAGGATTCCGAGCAAGGCACGAGTAGCGTAGAAGCTGCTCTTACCCTTGAGGGCAGCCTGGGACATGGCAACAATGGACCAGAGGACAATCTGGGTGGGAATCCAGCGGTCAGGACCAAGCATCTTGGACACGAGCTGCGACGGGAGCTCAGAAGCCAGGAAGCTGACGTAGAAGATGGTGTTACCATAGTTGTACTCGTTCGTGGTCATGCCAAGGTCGTTCAGCATATTGTCAGAGACGGCTTGCACAAGGTTACCACGGTCGACCTGCAGACCAATGAACATAACACAGGCCCATAGAGTGACACGCCATTCCAAGCGCCACACGAGCTTCTTCTCCTCCTCCTTCGTCCACTCAAAGTCAGGGTCAAAGTGGTGACGGCCCTCATAAGTTGACTTTTCATAGACACCGCGGAAGTACGAGGCAATCTCGGGATCGCGGAACACATTATCCTTGATATCCTCGTTATGCAGACCAAGGATGAGTTCTCCATCCTCAGTGACGATGTTGTCGCGGGCGCTGACAAGAACAGCGTCGGCGGGGATGACCGTCTTCTCGACGAACCCCTCGCCTTCAGAAGACGAGGTGTATCGGAGGCTGTTGCCAATGGCCTCGGTGACCTCGGACTTATCCTTTGTGTCTGACATTGGTAATTAAGTCAACCGAGTCAAGTTAAACAATCGAGTCAACTAGTCAAGCAGTAACAACAGTCAAACAGAGTCAACCAGTAAACAGTGTAGTCAAACAGAGTAACCAGTTTTCAGGATATCAGGCTCAACTCTCGGGGATTCCGCCCATTTATAAGCGTCTCAGTTTATCCCGCGGTACCGGACATGCCACAGTGTGGCGGATCAACAATAATTGTCGACGATTAGGTGATTAGCTCGCGAGATTTTGCGGCAGGGCCACACGAGGGCCACAGTGGGCCACAGCGCTACGAGCCGGTGACGCCCGTCATTGGCTGATCGTAAACGCAGCCACTGCTGATGCCACATTAGCCGGGCCAATAACAGGCCCCGTAGATAGAGGAACCTTACCGGCAAGTGGCCATTTAGTGCTAGCGCCGGCCGTCAAACGGTTGAAACGCAATTGCAATTTGTGATGACGCCTAAAAATGGCCCAAAATGAGCGATCTCCGCGCATGACGAAATCTGCACACGCTGCCATGGCTGCATTAGATGCAAAGGTGCCGCAAGGGCCGATAAGGGGAGGAAGCGAAGGGAACGCCAGACGAGGAAGTAGAAGTAGGAGGTAGAGAAGTAGGAGTACAAGAGTGGTACAATGGGCTGGAAAGTGCGGTTTGCGGCCTTCTTTCAAGCTACACAGCAACTTCCAGGGGGATCTCAATTTTAGACAAGGTTTGCGATTTTTTCAGCCCACTGCGCGACCCTGGCGTTACAGTGCACTTCCCCACATGTAGCAGATAGCGTCATCGAGGAGGTGCTTCCACCATCAGCACGGCTGATGGAATCAGCAGGGCTAGGGCGTCGCACGCCATCGCCAAGCGTTTAACGCCGTAATGCTTAGTAGGGAGATAAAGGTGACAAGTGGGTGAAAGTGGGTGAAAAGTGGGGGTGAAAACTTTTCAGGGAATAGCAGTCGGGTGTATAAGCTTTCGGCCAGATGCGCGGTTAAAGGGTCGAGTGTCGTTCAGCCGAGCTGACAGGCTACCATCCTAAGGGAGTAACTCAATCCGAAAGCACGACTTATAGACTGATAGGAGGTATGTCAGGCAGGATATACAGGGATATTGACAAGTGGTAGCTGGACAAAGATAGGACGACATAAAGATAACTTGGACAACTTGACATTAATGACTCGCATGGTTTTCCAGTGCACTTTATCTCTGTCATCAGAATGGTACAGTTCTAGTCCGTGGCTCGGGGCTCCGCTTCACAGGGTACGGAGCTGCCCTGCAGCCAGCCGTGTGAAAAAATCCCCTGAGCTGAGATCACAAGTGAAAGTAGGCGGTATTTACAGAGCGTTAACGGTGGACTGCTGGGGATTGAGGGACTGGCTGACTGGAGGTGAAGGACTGGACTACGGCAGGTACGCGTTAACAGGTGTACTCGATCACATGCGTATAACTGGGCTATAATCTTCGTTTACAGTGGTGTAACTTCTACAGTACTGTGCTGTTGAAGTGTACTCGAAACAGGTACCCTTCGTCTGTAGAGCTGTGCTATTCAGTTTGTGCTCGAAAGCAGGCAACCATAGTCGATAGGTCGACTCCAAGTTACTGATCGACTCCAAGTTACTGATCAGGGTCACCCTCTAGTTTGTAACGTACAATGGCATTGAGAATGCAGGCATTGAGTGTATTAAGAACGCGAGCTTGGAGACTCTCACTTCCTCGATACAGGAACTTCTCGAGCAGCATCAGGCTAGGAAATGCCTCAGGAGATACGAAAACACGCAACATCGGCATTATTGCTCATATCGATGCTGGAAAAACCACAACGACCGAGCGCATGCTCTACTACTGCGGGCTCACTTCTCACATTGGCGATGTCGACCAGGGCGATACCGTCACTGACTACCTACAGGCCGAACGAGATCGTGGTATTACCATCACCTCAGCAGCAGTGACCTTTGGCTGGGGTGACAACAAGATCAATCTCATTGACACACCGGGTCATGCCGACTTCACGTTCGAGGTCATCCGTTCCATCCGTGTCCTTGACGGCGCCGTAACGGTGCTTGACGGTGTAGCTGGTGTCGAGGCCCAGACTGAAAAGGTGTGGCATCAGGCAGCAGCTCTCGGTATTCCGCGCATCGTCTATGTCAACAAAATGGACCGGCCTGGTGCTGGCTTTGGCCGTACGGTGCGCGAGGTTGTTGGCAAGCTCAACACTCGTGTGGCCATTGCAAACTTCCCGTACTTCTCTCCTGCCTCGCGAGAGCCCGAATTCTGCGGAGTTGTCGACGTTATTGACAAAAAAGTCATTCTATGGGATAAAGGCAGCGACGGTAAAGATGTCAACGTCATAGACATCCAATCTCCAGATATTGCGGCCGAAGTGAGAGACGAGTGCGTCAAGGCGCGCAGTGCCCTTATTGAGAGCCTGTGTGAGTTTGACGAACAGCTTCTCGAAGAGTTTCTAGCATGCGATGACGACTATATGGCTGTGCCTAGTGCAGAGATCAAACGGGCCCTTCGCCAGGCGACACTAAGCCTGGACATAACGCCCGTCGTCTGCGGGGCAAGCTTTCGTAACATCGGGGTACAGCCCCTGATCCAGGCCGTCGTGGACTATCTTCCCTCGCCTAATGAACGCCCAACACCACATGCCATCAGCAGGACTGATGGCGCTGCTATTCACCGATCCAAGAAAAGGGCTAACCTGCCTGCCAAGGCCATCAAAGAGGTGTCTGTCTCGCTCGACGATGCCAAGCTGACGTGTGCTCTGGCATTTAAAGTCATGAACGACCCTATTCGAGGAGTTTTGGTGTTTGTGCGCGTCTACTCGGGCTCTCTCCAAGCTGGCAGTACTGTGCTCAACACAACCACGGGCCAGAAGGAGCGCATCAGCAAGCTTCTACAGATGCAAGCGGACACGCAAATCGATATTCCGCGTATCGAACGCGGCAATATCGGCGTCATTGTTGGTTCCAAGGAAATCCGCACAGGCGATACTCTCGTCGCGCATGCGTTGAAAAAGGACGGCATCAATTCGCTGTCCCAGACTGACAAGGGCCTTCATCTGCATCCTATAGAAGTACCACCAGCAGTATTCTTTGCTGCCATCACGCCAAAAAGTGTTTCGGACACACGAGGAATGGAAGAAGCGCTCGATATTCTTCTGAAAGAAGACCCGAGTCTGCGTCTTAGCTATGATGAAGACAGCGGGCAATCACTTCTTGCAGGTATGGGAGAACTACATCTTGAAATTGCCCAGGACCGACTTATCAACGACTTCAAGGCACGCGTGACAATTGGAAAGATTATGATTTCATACAAGGAGAGTCTGCAGGCAGCTACGGAGACGGTTGAGAAGGAGGTTGACGAGACTGGAGGCGCTCCCATATCAGTAAAGCTGCGAGTTGAGCCATTTGTGGACGAAGAGAGCGATGCAATGGGCAGTGCTATTGAGCAGGTTCACCATGACGAGCACTATGTTGCATACCCCAGCTCTCTCGAGTCGTTCCAGCACCCGCATGTCAAGGTGTCGGACGTCTATGAGGCCATTCGAGTTGGAGTACGACCATCGCTTGCAGTCGGTGGTAAGATTGCCCGTCTACCGCTGCACTCAGTTGTTGTTCGAGTCGACGAGGTTACTGTTAGTGATGACTGCACGTCTGCTGCTGGTCTAGCAACGGCAGTCCGAATGTCTGTTCAGGAAGCGCTTCATGGGGCATCTAAACATGCTTTTACGGTGATGGAACCGATCATGGACGTCAAGGTGACGGTCAATGAGGAGGATATTGGACATGTCGTCAATGACATTTCGAGCATTCGAAGAGGTCATATAGTCTCGCTCGATGAGGGTGCTAATAGCGAGACGATCTCAGACGCATCAGTACCGGCGGGACTAAAGTTCAAAGAGATGGCGGCATCAGTCTACGTTCCGCCAGACACGACCATGTACATGTCCAAGCATGGAGATCGTGTCACTTCCAGGACAAGTGTCATTCGTGCCCGCATTCCGCTGAGATTCATGGTTGGCTACTTGACGTCGCTGCGCAGTCTCACGCAGGGCCGTGCCACGTTTGTCATGGCATTCGACCGCTACGAGGTCGTGGCTCCAGATGCAGTCGAGGAGATCGTTGCATCTGCCTGGTAAGGAGTATTAGTGTCAACGCTACTTGCAGAACTACAGCAGACACGAATACCACCTCACCCTCAGTGACTGATTATCTCTCCGATCGAGGTATCAGTTACTTGTACATAGCGCCGTTGGGCGATCTAATAATGCAAATTAATATGCATCGGCATTGTAGCTATCAGACGTCATCAGTGCATATGCGTGCGTTTAAGGTTAGCCGCACCGGAATACCCCGCAGAAGCCGCATCGGAAAGGTCACCTGCGCGTTTAGTTAAAATATCTCCTTTGTCGGTATTGGGCGTTTTACATCCATGACGATGCTTCGCTATTTTGTCGCTGCGCTGGCGTTTACCAATGCCGTCGTCTGTAGAGACTCGAGCGATCGACTAGAAGCTAGCGGGGCTGTTTTGGTTGACTCCGATGCTTCTGATACCGCCGATCTGAACGCTATCTCCGCACCGAATGAGGTTTATAATTCGACCTACGAGCGCGCAAACGCCGCCATTGTGATGATGGTGAGAAAAACACACTTGGATGACGTTGTGACCTTGGTCAACCAGATTGAGAACAACTTCAATCGCAAGTTTCACTACGACTGGATCTTTCTCGATAAGAAGGAGCTCAGCGACGAGTTCAAACAAGTCACCTCGGATCTTGTATCGGGAACTGCACAGTACGGGATCGCTCCCAGAAGGTGTATTTGTCCGCGCGACTGGCACGACAAGGATGCTAATGATTTGATCCATGACACATTCCGCGGTGTGCTTCCTTACCGCTATAATGCGACGAACTTTCGACATATAGTCCTAAAGCGCGGTCCTCATCCACTCCTCGACCAGTACAAGTACACGTGGAAAATCGAGCCCGATACTAATCTGCACATCGACCCTGACCGAGACGTGTTCAAATGGATGGAGGAACATAACGCCTTTTACGGTTCCACTCTTGAGTTCGTAAATTATGCTATCATCTCCAACCAATACTTCGACGACATTGGACAAAGTCAACGGGAGGGTGCAAGGGTTTTGACTCGTCTCATGGGGCACTTTCCAGCTGTTGAGAGGATGGAATACTCGGAGTGGAGGCAGAATCCGGCTAGGCCCAAGTTTGGAATGCACTCGCATAGCTTTGACCTTATTACTAAAGACGGGCTCTGCCCGGTGCGGGAAAACTTGGGTAAAGCCCCGGAAAACAGCATGGGGATATGCTGCGTGGGGCCCTATACATTTCTCGCGTTTGGCTCTAGCGGCTCTAAGCGAAAGGGCGCGGATTCAGGCAATGGGACCGTGCATCAATGATCATGACGAACTCTCATTGCGGTGATCCGCTGTATTTTACGGTGGCACCCTTGAGCTCCCCGGCCCTCAAGTCTCAGGATGGGACGTGGTGAGGGCTGGAATACACGGCTCATGTGTTTCAGCTGTCGATTTTTCGTCTGCTATGAGAGATTCGATTATAAGATACTCAAGACTATTATCTGGGCTTGCTGAGTCAACGAAGAATGTCATTAACTCAGTGGATGCGTTGGCTGCTGCTGCTCTGTGGATGTGCATTTGAGAGAACTACTCACGGTGCTTTCCGCTACACAGGTTCATGTAACTGAGGGTCTTCTCTCACACTCGTGCCAGCCAGGCTTGATTAGAGTATCGGTTGAACGTGTACCACTGGCTTTATACTGCGTTTGCAACCAGGTCCGATGAAACACCTCAGCGCTGTAACAGCAGGAGGCCCGCCGGAGTCAGAGCCGCTACTAATTTATCCCCATGTCTGTACTACATCTATACTACGACCTAACCCTCTTAGAGGTTAATCGATTTATATGCATACTCGGCTCACTAGTGCACTGTTACGTTATCTTGCCTACATATTCTGTGGGGATAAACGTTTATCGAGCAGGGAGCGTGAAGCTGGGACTAGGAACCGTGACAGCGGACGATTCGAGTAAATTACTGCTTGCCATCACAGCGAGTTACTCAGCATGAGCACCAGCAAACTGCTTCAGCTCTTCCTAGGGCTTACTCTGCTCAATGTCGTCTTGTGCGAACTGAATCTCAGAGACTCATCAACTGAGTCGAATGAGCTCCAGACGTCCACTACCTACGAACGCACGAACGCTGCGATTGTGATGATGGTGAGAAGAACACACTTGGACGACGTTGTGACCATAGTCAACCAGGTTGAAGACCATTTCAATGCCAAGTTCCACTACGACTGGATCTTCCTCGATAAGAAGGAGCCCAGCGACGAGTTCAAACAAGTTACCTCGGGCCTTGTATCGGGAAGTGCAAAGTACGGCATTGCTCCCAACAGGCATGTTTGCCCGCGCGACTGGCATGACAAGAGCTTTGCGTCGTTGGTCCATGACACATTCCGTGGCGTGCTTCCGTACCGCTATAACGATAGCGACTTCGAGTCGATAGTCCTAGAGCGCGATCCTCACCCTCTACTGGACCAGTATATGTACAACTGGAAAATTGAGCCGGACACCAATCTGCACTGTGACATCGAATACGACGTGTTCAAGTATATGGAGGCCGAGGGCCACCGCGACGGGTCCACTGTTATGTTTTCTCATGTTGCTTCCGATTCGCATCTTGAGCACGACAATATTGGGCAGTACCGGCGCAACACCGCATGGGAGACGAGTCGTCTGATGGGTTACTTAATAGATATTAGCGACTGGATGCACAAGTTGTGGTCGAATGACCCGGATGTTTACGAGGATGTGTTCCCTCCTGAAATGGAAGCCATTCGCCAAGAGCCGCCTTGCCCGTGGCGGTATAACAGGATAGATGTCCTGGAAGATCCTCGTCTGGTATGCAACAGGCGTCCCTTTTCGTCTTACTTTGGGCTCCAAGTTCTCAACGAGTGGGGCCAGGGACGCCGTCGACCACGCCGCTCAGGGAAAGCTCGCTGATGTGTCGGGTACTGGAATTGTGCGCCAATCATTGTGGCAAGCTGCTATTGCGGTGATCCGCTGTATTGCATCATGCTTGAACTCCCCTTGCAAACGCTTTCTACATGAGTGGATTGTCCTGGTCATGAATGTTCAGGCTCTCGGGCCTTCTTGGTAAACTACCCAGCGTCCCGTGCTCATTAGTGGCCCAAGCTTGGTTGTTCTTTGGCAGCCTACGCCCTGATTTCGGTTGGGTATTAAAGTTTACCTCAGGTCATATATCATCATTTAGGAGTGTGCATTTCCATTCTGACAGCTCCAAGTCAGCAGCTCCTGGAGGCAATCAAGTGCAAGAAGTGTTGTGTCAGGACCTTCTTACGCAACTCACCTGGAACGGCAGCAGTTTAGTACAGTTCATGTTAAGTTCGCTGTACTCACATGACAGGATAGTTAAGCGTGTTGACAAATGACAGGATGGTTAAGCGTATTGACCTGTATGGACGGGTCTGTCCATGCGTTAGTACCAGCAGAACGGTCCAACTTTATTTGATAGTCTACAGTAGTGATATACGGGCCGCAGGCTCCTGCAAATGAGCAGAGAAAGCCATGAGTGGATGGGATGTAGTGAGAAGTGGATGGGAAGAAGTGGATGGGAGATGAATAAGGAAGTGACCGGCGTGACCAGCGTGACCAATGGAGTCAGAATCAGAGTAATAGCTGTTTGAGCACGAGCCAGGATTCCCAATTCAGCAGAATGCAACCGAATGCAGCAGTTGTGCCAGCACTCATCTCTGACACTACTCTAACATGAAACCCGCATCTTAGTAATTAGCCAGATTCCATTACAGTGGTAGAGTTAGTTGACTAAAGGTTTCACCAGCTGCGCAGTCTCACGCAGGGCCGTGCCACGTTTGTCATGGCATTCGACCGCTACGAGGTCGTGGCTCCAGATGCAGTCGAGGAGATCGTTGCATCTGCCTGGTAAGGAGTATTAGTGTCAACGCTACTTGCAGAACTACAGCAGACACGAATACCACCTCACCCTCAGTGACTGATTATCTCTCCGATCGAGGTATCAGTTACTTGTACATAGCGCCGTTGGGCGATCTAATAATGCAAATTAATATGCATCGGCATTGTAGCTATCAGACGTCATCAGTGCATATGCGTGCGTTTAGGGTTAGCCGCACCGGAATACCCCGCAGATGCCGCATCGGAAAGGTCACCTGCGCGTTAAGTTAAAATATCTCCTTTGTCGGTATTGGGCGTTTTACATCCATGACGATGCTTCGCTATTTTGTCGCTGCGCTGGCGCTTGCCAATGCCGTCGTCTGTAAAGACTCGAGCGATCGCTTAGAAGCTAGCGGGGCCGTTTTGGTTGACTCCGATGCTTTGGATACCGCCGATCTGAACGCTATCTCCGCACCGAATGAGGTTCATAATTCGACCTACGAGCGCGTAAACGCCGCCATTGTGATGATGGTGAGACGAACTCACTTAGATGATGTTGTGACCTTGGTCAACCAGATTGAGAACAACTTCAATCGCAAGTTTCACTACGACTGGATCTTCCTCGATAAACAGGAGCCCAGCGACGAGTTCAAACAGGTCACCTCGGATCTTGTATCGGGAACTGCACTGTACGGGATCGCTCCCAGAAGGTGTATTTGCCCGCGCGACTGGCATGACAAGGATCATAATGATTTGATCCATGACACATTCCGCGGCGTGCTTCCGTACCGCTATAACGCGACGAACTTTCGATACATCGTTTTAAAGCGCGGCCCTCACCCGCTACTCGACCAGTACAAGTATACGTGGAAAATCGAGCCCGATACTAATCTGCACACCGACCCTGACCGCGACGTGTTCAAATGGATGGAGGAACGTAACGCCTTTTACGGTTCCACTCTTGAGTTCGAAAATGTTGCTATGATCCCAGAGCTCTACTACGACGACATTGGACAGAGCCAACGGAGGGGAGCATCGGTCTTGATGCGCCTGATGGGGTATTTTCCAGCTGTCGAAGAGAAGGAATACTCTGAGTGGTTGGAGAATCCCGCTACGCCCAAGTTTGGAAAGCGCTCGCGTAGTTTTGATCTTATTAGAAAAGACGGGTACTGTTCCGTGCGGGAGAACTTGGGTAAAGCCCCGGAAAACAGCATGGGGATATGCTGCATGGAGCCCTATACATTTCAAGTGTTTGGCTCCAGCGGCTCTAAGCGAAAGCTTGGGGATTCGGGCAATGGAACCGTGCATTAATGGTGATGACAAGCTGCTATTGTGGTGATCTGCTGTATTGTACGGTGGTGTACTTGACCTCCCCTCACCAGTGCTTTCTACATTAGTGGATTGTCCTAGTCATGGGGTGTTCAGGCTCTCTGGTCTTCTTGGTCAACTACCCAGCGTCTGTTCTCACTCGTGGTCCAAGCTTGGGTTGTTGTTTGGCAGGCTAAGCTCTGAGTTCGGTTGGGTATTAAAGTTTGTCTCAGGTCATACATGCCGTTGAGGATAGTGCACTTCCATCCTGACAGCTCGAAGTTCAGCAGCTCCTGGAGGCAATCAAGCGACTTGGGTACTGTATCGGGACCTTTTTACGCAACTCACCCGGAACTGCAGCAGTTCAATGATAGTTCATGCTATAGTTCGCTGTATTCAAATGACAGGATAGTTAAGCGTGATGACCTGTATGGACGGGTTTGTACGGTCATGCGGTAGTACCAGCAGAACGGTCCAACTTTATTTGATAGTCTAAAGTAGTGATATACGGGCCGCAGGCTCCTGCAAATGAGCAGAGAAAGCCATGAGTGGATGGGATGTAGTGAGAAGTGGAAGGGAAGAAGTGGATGGGAGATGAATAAGGAAGTGACCAGCGTGACCAGCGTGACCAATGGAGTCAGAATCAGAGTAATAGCTGTTTGAGCACGAGCCAGGATTCCCAATTCAGCAGAATGCAACCGAATGCAGCAGTTGTGCCAGCACTCATCTCTGACACTACTCTAATATGAAACCCGCATCTTAGTAGTTAGCCAGATTCCATTACAGTGGTAGAGTTAGTTGACTAGAGGTTTCACCAGAATGACTACACTACACGCACAGAGCTGAAGTGAGACTTTGAAGTGAGACTGACTTGGTCTACCAGGACTGGATGCTGTCCTCCACTTACAGTCATCCACTTACAGTCATCCTATACAGATTAACTCGGTTTCAGCTCTCATCGAGGCTGCTCACTGCCGGGTATGCTAGGGTATACCAGAAGCATAGAAGAACTTAAGGTTGCCGAGGCTTGCAGGTGCAGGGTCCAGTGGATCCGTGGCAGAGCTGGTAGTCCAATTCAACTGGTGGCAGTGCAAATTAGCTGGTGGCAAGTTGATGTCCATCGGAGTGCGTTCCCTAGCCACTATCTAGGACGCGAGCGGGGTCCAATGGCAGGACGCAACGCGCGGCAATCACACATGCTCGAAGTGGGTCATCCCAGCAGCGATCGCTGGATCGGGCAGGAATGGACTAGCTAGGCAGGAGAATTGGCAGAATTGGGAGGGAGAATCGTGGGCGTGAAATGGAGTCAGAGTACAGAATAGAAGTACCTTTAGGAATACAGTACAGAATACAGAGTACACCAGTACACCAGTATAGAATACGGGATTAGTGCACTCCTCTAACATCTATTCCTTTAAGCCTATATTCCTTTAATCCTATACTCCTTGACTGTCTCCTTACTTGCGGTAACCCGGGACTAACGCAGGGCGCCGGAACAACCGCCTGGGATGCAGCGCCCATGAACGGCCAGCGGCCAATGGCATGTGAGCAAAGGGGTTTCCAAAGCGCGCGAGGCTGCTGACAGCGTGAAGCGCGGTCTGCTCGAGCCACGTGCGACGCAGCCGCGAGCAGCCCCGAAGCAGCCACACAAAAGCAGCCAAACGTGCCGCTAAACAGGAAAGTGCCAAACCGGGAAGCAGACGAGCCGGACCGCCGCGAAAGCAGTCACAGTGGATCACGAGAGCTTGGCGGGATCGTGCCCTGTGGGGTATAACAGCTATCACTCCATGGTTATTGTTTGATTGTTTACTTCTTACTTTATTTCTTACCTTTATCTCTTAGCTTTATTTGTTAACATCTTCGATTCTTCCATTATCTCTCATCTCCCTGTTATCTGCTCACTGCCACTGGCCTCCTTAGCCCCTGCCATTTTTTGGGTTCGTGTCAGGAACCCCGGGCTTGCTTTTTCCCACACAAGGCGTGAGCCCTCGCTGGCTTTTATCAAACTCACTTTGAAATTTGACCTTTCTCTTCTAGTGTGTGATCAAGTTTGAGTGGAGCTGTTGACGTACAAGCTGTTGACGTATAAGCTGTTGACATATAAGCCGTTGACGTCTAAGCTGTTGACGTAGTTACTTTGTGTCTGCTTGATATTCCCTGCTATTTGCTGCTTACACTCTGCTTACCTGCCTTGCCCCTACGCTGTGATCGCACTGAACGCGCCGTTTTTGTTCGCGCCGATTTTCCTTCTGTCATTGCCGCTGGTGCTCCTTTGACGATCCATCTCGACGGTCTCGATCACCGCTACCGCGTTTCCGGTGACTTGTTCCGCTAGCTTCTAGGCTTCACGTCTTGCTAGGCCCTTGTTAGGCTTGTTCAAAGTCTTCTCAGACTCGCTTCTCAGACTCGCTCATCGTCTTTGTAGGCCCGCTCATCGCATCACCATGTCAAGAAGCGGCCTTCGCGTTCTGCGCTTCGTCGTGGTCGCGACTCTGCTCATTGTCGTCATCTACAAGCTCTCAACTGAGCGCCTCGACCTCTCCGACTACGTCTCGGTTCACACGCCTGATGGCTTGAAAGCGCCTGCTGCCGGTGATGCCGGCGTGCCAGCTGCTGTGGCGACAACGGGAGCCACCGTCACATCTGGTGGCCTTCTCGTCGACACCAGCGCTCCTCTCGCGCCTGGAATCGCCGACGCGGCATTGGGCAACCCGCTCGTCGTGCCCGGCGCGCCCCAGTCGGCACTACCTTACCAGCGTGCCAACGCCGTGTTCGTCACACTGGCCCGTAACTCGGACCTCAAGGGCCTTATGGGCTCGATCCGCCAAGTCGAGGACCGTTTCAACGACAAGTACCACTACGATTGGGTCTTCTTCAATGACGAGGAGTTCAGCGAGGAGTTTAAGAAGCTCACTTCTGCAATCGTGTCGGGAACCACGAAGTACGGTCTCATCCCTAAAGAGCACTGGAGCATCCCCGACTTCATTGACAGGGATAAGGCGGCGCTGGCTCGCGAGAAGATGGAGAGTGACGGAATCATCTACGGTGGCTCCCTCCCATACCGCCATATGTGCCGCTTTGAGTCGGGCTTCTTTTGGCGTCACCCGCTGCTCGACGAGTACAAGTACTACTGGCGTGTCGAGCCCGACATCAGACTTCACTGCGACATTGACTATGACCTGTTCAAGTACATGGAGGAGAACAAAAAGCGCTACGGCTTCGCTGTCTCGCTCTACGAATACGTATCCACCATTGAGACTCTGTGGGACACCACAAAGGCATTCCTCGGCGAGAACCCACAGTACGTGTCTGCGGACCCGATGATGGACTTCATTTCCGACGACGGCGGTGAGTCTTACAACCTGTGCCACTTCTGGTCCAACTTTGAGATTGCTGATCTTGATCTGTGGCGTGGAGAGGCCTACACAAAATACTTCGAATACCTTGACCAGACCGGTGGCTTCTTCTACGAGCGATGGGGTGATGCGCCAGTGCACTCAATTGCCGCGGCGCTGTTCCTCAACCGCACCGAAATCCACTTCTTCGACGACGTTGGGTACTTCCACAACCCCTTCAACAACTGTCCTACCCGCGAGGAGGACCGCTTGCGTCTGAAGTGTCTGTGCTACCCCGAGGAGAACTTCACCTGGAACGGATACAGCTGCATGCCTCGTTACTACGACATCATGAAGATGGACCGTCCCAAGGGCTGGTCCGACCAGGCCTGATCGTGTACAGCACCTAGCAGAACTGCAAAACAGGACTGCCAAACAGGATTGCCGAAAACAGAACTGCTCTATGGCAGACCTGCTCATAGACGAGCCTGTGCAAAGACAAGCTGTTGCAACCTCGAATGGGGTGCAAACTGCAACGCTGTAGTTATGTAGATATCCAGTACAGCAGGGTATTACGTTTCGGTATTGTAGAGAAGCTGATCCCGGGCTGGTATGGACTCGCAGTCTAAACTGGCTGAAACACAACCGTCTATCTCTTTATCTTAATATTATAATTGACTGTAACTTAGTTGCTAACTACTCTTAATTTTTGTAGCTGTGTGCACCCTGGATATCGTATTGCGTGGCTTGCACAGCCGTTCCTTAAGTCACTTCCTCAAGTACACTTCACCACTAATCATACCTTGACTTTATACTGCAATGGCTGTCAAGTACCTGCTGCTGCTGTCAAGGCAGGGCAAAGTACGTCTTGCCAAATGGTTCGAGACGTCGGGAACAAAGGACAAGGCCAAGATCGTCAAGGAGGTGACGACGTTGGTGCTGGGCCGCCGCCCCAAGATGTGCAACTTCCTTGAATACCGCGACTCAAAGGTCGTATACCGACGATACGCGTCGCTTTTCTTCATCACAGGCATTGACTCGGAGGACAATGAGCTGCTGGGCCTCGAAATCATCCACCGTTACGTCGAACAAATGGACAAGTACTACGGCAACGTTTGCGAGCTCGACATCATCTTCAACTTCCAAAAGGCCTACTACATTCTCGACGAGCTGCTGATAGCAGGAGAGCTACAGGAATCGTCGAAACGAGACGTGTTGCGTCGTATTGGTCAGCAGGACGCGCTCGAAGCTGCCGAGGCCGAGGATGAAGGTATTTCACGCTTGCTCGCCTAGTGGAATGAGTTTGAGCAGAGCTGTAATGGCTCGGCGGTGCATCTTGATAGAAACTCCGTTACTACATACGAGGCTGTTGTTACACGATGGTCAGTTGAGATTATATATTGAACGGCTCTAGTTCCCGACAAGCCTGAAGTCTACATTTAGAGAGTCTACATGAAGAGGAGTTCGCCCTAAGAGAACTAGAAGAGCTCAGAGTAAGATAGATCGATTTCAAGTGCGCTTCAAGTCAAGTGAGGCCAATGTCAAGTGAGCTCCAGTTCAGGTGAGCTCCAGTTCGGGTGACCTTTAGTTCGAGATATGCCTGGTTAGACCTGACATTTCTAACACATTTGATCTTACTGTACCTTCATCGTACAGCTGTCCTCTTCTAGTTTTACCTCGACATCTACCTCTCATCTCCTTGGCCTCTCTATACCCAGTTTCTACGCAGCTCTAGTGATTCAAAACTCTATTATATACTAATCTTCAGCTCTTCTACGAGCTTCTTCTACTAAGCATTCTCGTTGAGTTCGCTCACGCTCACCTTGCCTTCGTACACAGCCTTGGTACGCTCGAGAATGTCCGCAAATGACTTGAACACCGTGAAGGGAATCTTCTCGCGCTGGCAGTATGTGACCAGGTCGCGTCCCTCCTTCGCAAACAACAGGTCGGTCTCACGCGCAGCAGACAGGTCGGACACTCCATCACCGCAGTACAGCAGAGTGGGACGTGTCTCCTTGGGCAGCTGACCGTAGGGACGAATTGCACGCGACTTGTCGTGGCCAAAGCTCGACTCATCTCGGTACACAATGTTCCACGACCCGTCTTCGCGAACGTCGACGTGATTTGAAACAATCTGGATCTCGTGAGCCGCCTCCTCGCCAACGAGCTTGGTAAGCAGCGCGCGGATGATGGGCTCCATACCACTCGACACAACAATGACAGGCACATTGTGCTCCTTGGCCCAGTTGTAAAAGTCAACGAAGCCGGGATCGAGATGCACATGCTTCTTGAGGTACTCAATGCACTCGGGAAACGGCGTGTGAATGGAGTCGAGCATCTCGGAGAACCCGTCTCGGAACGACGTCTTCTCAACGAGCATGTCTTCGTTGATGGCTCGTCGCTTTTCAACACCAAATCCAAGGTTGTCGGTGAGGTAGTCGTTGGAGTCCTGCAGCGTGACAGTTCCGTCCCAGTCGGTGAACACAATCATCTTGGGAGCCGTCTTCATGGCAGGTAGCGAGCTCGGCGTTGCGTGTGACATGATGAACGATGAGTAACTTGCGTTCAATTGGCAACGATGAGTCTGACTCGAAGGAAGTTCGCGGCTTCCATTTAGTGTAACATCGCCGCGCACGCCGCGAATAGTGCGGCTACTCAGGGGTATATCGATCGGGATTCCGATGTTAAATGCATCGAAGCTGGAGTCAGAAGAGTGCCAGCCAGGATAGAAAACTTCGTGCTTGTACCATGGCGAGCGTGCAAGACTTCTATGCCTTCACTCAGGGTGTAGCTTTTTTGGCCGCCTGTTCCTCAGATATACAGCCATCTGTAGCCATCGTAGCCAATCGTTACAGGACTACAGGGACATAATGCGTAGAATGGTCTGTTCGAGGCTGGCCGGATCGTATCTTGTTGTAGAGCCATGTGAGTGAGGTACGTGGTGACAGCGTACGCCCTTGGCTTCAATGCGTGCAGTGTCGACAAGGATTCCTGCTGGTTCCGTGAGATGGATGGCATCTGTCACAAACTCTGTCCACAGAGAGGCGCTCGGTTTATTGTACGGCCAGTGCGAAAGGCCGAGGACAGGACCAGGCGTAGAGGCCATTGTCGGCTCGGGGCCTGTAGATGCCGGCTCCGCGCGACTGTATTCACAGGCATTCACAAGAGCTTGCAGATAGTCAAAAGCAGTCATGAACTGGACCTTGGACGGGTTCATTGGGTCGAGGTAGCTCGTTTCCCGGTCTGACTCACCGTTGAGAATAATGATTTTTGTCCGACAATTCTTAGTGTGTCGTGCAAACCCCTCGACGACGACGACTGGCAGTACTGACGTGTAGAGACTTCCAATAGAATAGATGACAGCGTCTGCCGTGTCGAGTTCCTGAAGCACGCGAGTACTGGCCTTTGGGTGGATCTCCTGGCCGTAGGGGTTGATGTAGAAGATGCGCCGGATGGGCGATGCAAGGGGGGCCACGCCAGTCTTGGAGAAGACGATTTGGCTGGCGGCGAGGTCGGGATGTGAAAACGGCAGCTGCGCATCTTCAAATTGTGAGGCAACGCTGGGGTGCCGAGATCCCGCCCAGTCTGTTCCCATCGTATGTTGAGACGGATGCGAAATTTGCGATTGGCCCGTGATGATAGTTCCATTAGCCAGCTCGGCCGAGATGTGGTAGCTGAAGTTGGTGTTCAACACTGGAACGACCTGGACACTCGATGGCACGCTTGTGATCTTGCACAGCAGCTCAATAGCCGAGTCAAGCGAACCACAGAACAGACGTGCTCCACTTAGAAATAGATTGCCAATGCTGGCTCGCTCGAATCGGAACTCGCGGCCTGGCCGGCTCTTTTTGAGCAGCTCTACATGCATCGTCACGAAAAACGGCCGGATCATCTCCTTATACCGAGGCTCAATGCCGTCCCATAGCGCATGCTTGCCATCAACAATGTGGTTCCACTCGGCTTCGGCCTCGTCATTATCATCCGACAGCCGGTACGAGAATAGTCGAGCCATGGCTGCGCTGAGTGCATCTCCAGTTGGCATCAGTTTCGTGATTCGTGACCGGATATCGCCTATAGCGGGCCCTCCAATAACGCGCATTACCTCGCTTGTTGACCCTCCATTGTCGGATATGGGAATGACGTACGTGACCTGCGAGAACAGCACTGAGTAGAGGTCAACGAGCGAGTTTGTCGCGGTACCGCCGCTCACTACCACTGCCTTCATGGCGGCCAGTTGACTGTACACGTGGTAGACGTATACGTCGTGTGTCTGTCGGCTAAACGCTCCTCAGTTCCGTCTAAAACCTACTCAAAGCAGCTGCTCAGGATCGCTTGCCTCCTCCTTCGTTGTTGATATGGTGGCTGTGGTGGCTTTCCACGTATGCACCCCGCCATCACGATATCCGGGGATCATATACGTTACCCTGTAGTTAGCACTGGGTGAACGCTGGAAAGCTGGTAAAATACAGGGTAAGTTTGTAGTTCCGACCGCAGACTACTATTCTAGTTTGAGCTCAACTGCAGGGTAAGTGCTACTGACTATCTACACCCCTCTCCTTGGTCAGGGTAAATCCTCGCTTAGGTTATTATTGTGCTGTCGCGTGAAGTTTATCCATACTACAAGTTTGAGGCTCGAGTATGATCCGCGGTCGGCGCCTGTAACTAGCCTGACGACTGATTATGTCTACGCCTCGTCGTACCTACGGGCGCAAGGGTCGCAAGTTTGGCGCGCCTGGTGCTGCCTCACATCACAGCTATCAGATACAATCATCACCAGATCTGCGTCAACAGCAGTCCCTGATATTCGATACTCCCTCGAAGCCTGGGCCATTGGCATCACCCAAAACTACTGACATTAAGAATGAGTCTGTATCCACGTTTGCAAACGCTGTGGGTCAAGCAGTGGGTGAGTCTCATTCAGACTCTTCCCTTGGCCTCAAACGGCCTCTCGACAACATTACTCGAGAAACACCTTCAAGGAGCAATGCTCTAGAGTCTCCTGTAGCTGACGGGTCACGGACACCAAATCGTAATGCTACACCGTCGCAGGACGTTTCACCCTCAAAACTCACTCGAGAAGAATCAGACGCGTGGGACCTGCTTGATGAGATCTCTACGACACAGCACAAGTCGCGGCGACTGTTCGGAGAAAGCATAGAAAGGACATCTACTGAAGGATCTGAAGGTTCGTTGGTAGACTCGTTGCTGTCGGAAACTCCAGGTCACTCCCTCAACTCTGCCCAATCCATGTCGTCTGGTTTATCTGACGAGACGGCTCACATCTCAACTAAACCGCCGCCAGAAACACCTGCTCTGTCAAATCGTATCATGACACACTCGGCGTTACGAAATCGCAGTTACCGCGTTGCACGGACAATCTTGGAGACTCCTCAATCGGAACAACCTTCTCTTCTTGCTTCCTTGGTACCAGGAGACACAGATGATGATGAGTCAAGCTCAGACTCCAGTTCTGACGGTGGCCCCACGCGTGCAAAGAGCATGAAGAACTTTGACGATCTCCGCGCTCGTGGAGACAACATGCTGTTTATCGACTCAGTCGGTTACATAATGGAAGGCCTCGAGCAAGCTCCTTCTATCAAGCTGGGCAGTCTGCTTCAGCTAGCTCAAAAATGCTTTGAGGACGACTTTTCCAAACGATTCAAAGCGACAAACTTTCCTACTCAACTAATATCTGCCATGAAAGACTCGGCCACGGACTCTGGTAATCACGAAAGTTTTCTCTTTGCCGTGATCCTTTGCAAACTACTCCAGGACGGGAGTGGAATCGCTGCTTCAATCCTTGGCGCACCCTGGCTGATGCCTCTGTTGATTCGTATGTTGCCGCATATTCAGAACATTAGATCTGTCGAGTTTCCCCCAGGAACCTCGACGCGGGGTTTCAAAGAACCTTTTGGTGCTCTCGTCACTATGCTCGAGAAAAGGATCTCAAGTGATTATTCTACAGTTCCGACAGATGAGACCTTCGCTGTGTCCTCGTCTCTGATGTCAGGCTCTGCGTTGATCATGCTGCAAAAAGCTGGCCCTCGGATCTGCAGCGCACTAATCGACTCGCTTACAGGGCATCTCGAACTGCTTCTAACCATGACCAAGGACTCAGTTGAGAGGGTGTCATCCGAGCCTACGAAGCATAACCTCGAACTGCTCTATATGCTTCTGTCGCAGCTTGACTTCCTTGCCGAAGGTGACAAATTGGGGTCAGTGTTATCGACTTTAGGAGATGGATCCCGCCCCATTCTGAGTGTCAGGGACCTGGTCAAGACATACTTGGATGGGCAAGCGTCGGAACTGTCATGCCTGGTCGTTCTAACTCTGCGTATTTTGATTTCGCTGACCACGCACTGCCCTCGTGATCTGGAGGGTCTCGATGAAGTGCTGGATTCCGGATTTTCCAAATCTCTTGTCTCTTTCATCTCTCGTCGCCCAGACGGCAACAGTGAATCTTCGGCTCGGTCCAAAGGAGCGGGCGACTCCTCCGATAGACTCATTGAGATTTCATCTCATACCATCGCTGAGGAGTACCTGTATGCTAGTGGCCTTCTCGTGCACATGTGCGAAAGCGAAGCAGTCACGGATGCGCTTCTGTCAGAACCAAGTCTCTCTCTACTGAAAGCACTCGTTCTGACCCCCAAGGATTCTGCCCCCTCAGGGCTCGATGCCGGATGCTTGTACCTTGTGCTCGGGCTCCTAGTGCTGCGAGAGCGAGGGTCGGACAAACGTGAACTGTCCGAATCAGACGTTGTAAATGTTTTGGAAGGCCTGGCCAAGTTCCAGAACTCACTCGAGACGAAGTGGGCGCGCGGTCTTCAGAGCCAACTTACCAGAGTCTTGGAGATTCTCAAGACTGACAACTCAGAGGGTGCTCCGCCATGAACAGCGGGGTCCATGTAATGATTATGATTGACGTACTAACTATTTAATTCACTCGCCAGATTGTCTGTAGCAGCGCGCATCCATGAATCTTCAACTGAAGAGCTGGCATTAAATGTTATTTATATGGTCAAAGTACAATGTAAAGTATACGATCCGGTTATTGGACTTGTTCTCATGAGGCCAGTCTGTCGATGGTCCATTCACCAGTCGATTCGTTTCCGGTGTAGCGGAATCTATCGTGGACTCGGTTGGGTCGGCCCTGGAAGAACTCGTACTCAATCGGTTTGATGCGTAGACCTCCCCAGAACGGCGGGCACGGGATCTGTTCCACACCCTCGAAGCGCTTCTCGTACTCAGCAACCAGACCGTCGAGTTCAGTGCGGTGCGTAGGCTGGCTTTGTGGTGAAGCCCAAGCGCCGATACGCGACTTGCGTGGTCGAGTATCGAAGTAGATTTGCGATTCCTCGGTAGAAAGAAGTTCTGAGATGCCCTCCACACGGACCTGGCGCTCCAGCTCCTTCCAGAAGAAAGTGAGAGCCACATATTTGTTGCTCTCCACGTCACGAGCCTTTTTGGAAGTCCTCCAGTTGGAGTAGACGACGAAGTTGCCGTTGGTGTCTAGCTCCTTCATGAGAACGACGCGAGATGACACACGGCCAGAAGGCAGTGACGCTGTGGACAGGTTAACAGCCTCAGGTAGTGCAATGTGAGCGTTGCGTGCTTCGGTGAACCAAGCATTGAACTGCTTCGCTGGGTCATTGTTGAGGTCCTCTCGGTCGAGGCTCATGATCCCATACTGTTCCGTGTCAGGAGCGACTTTGTTAGTGATCTGAGGACAAGCAAATAGAATTGCCAACTAACACAGTCAGGTAGAAGTAGTAGAAGTAGGACATGAAAGTGGGAAAGATAAAGAACTGAACAACTTGCGGATATGACTCCTCAATCTCTTTATCCGTGTCAATTCATTTGCGTCATCAGCACCATAGGAACCAATTGCTCCAGAAGATCTCGACGAATACCTCATTCTCATCTCTCCACATCCTTTATCATTCACTCCATTGGATCCTTGAGGCATTCACCGGAATCCCGGGAATCAGCTCTGTAGCCCAATGAGAGTTCAGCGAACCCCTCGTTACCAATGGGTCAAGTTCGGGTAGTTCCAGCATTTACTTTACACCTTCCTCCCATATTTACTTACAGATGACCGTCTCCTCTTTCTTTGGTTGTGACATTGTTGGTTGTGCGGTGAATGGCGTCGAGTCCTTAATATAACCGCTGCGATGAGGTAAACCTGATTTACTCGGGTCCATGGGTGACACGGGTTTACCCTGACCTGATATGTGGGGTACATTTGCAAGATTGCTGGTTAGCATGCCAACCTATGATGAGATTGTGCGGCCGGATTTCGTTGCTCTCGCAGCCAAGTACTCCGAGTTAGTGCCTCTCGTGCTGTCTGATGGCAGCTTCGACTTCTCGCATCCTGAATCGGCCTATGTGTTGAACTGCGCGCTGCTTCGTGAGTTTTTCGGACTTGATGTGCACCTCGATAGAAGCCATTTGTGCCCTCGACTAGCGAATCGCTTGGACTACGCCCAGTGGATAGTGGATATCGTAAAGGAGAGTCAGCCAGTCGAATCAGGTGAGCATTCGACACGTTCTACGTCAAATGAACCGGCTACGGGCCTCGACATCGGAGTCGGAGCCTCAGCTATTTATCCTCTCCTCGTGTGCTCACTGTGTCCGGAATGGCGTATGGTCGGCACAGATATCAATCCACGATCCATTGAAACTGCCAGATCCAACGTTGTGCTTAACTCGCTTGACTCGAGAATCGACATCATAGCCGTCGACAACTCTGACTCGCCTTTACACGTTATTGAATCAGCCACTGCTCGAGGCACTAATATCGACTTCACGATGTGCAATCCACCGTTTTATTCGTCCCTCGACGAAATGATGAGACTGCGAGCCGCCAAGCAGATGGACTCCCGACCTGATCTCAGCGCCGTAGACAGCGAGCTCTTCACTGCAGGCGGTGAGGAGCTGTTTGTAGAGCGCATCTTCCAGGACTCACTCAAGGTCAAACATGCCGTCCTGTGGTACACAACAATGGTAGGAAAAAAGGACACTGCCGTCAAGCTTGTCGAACTCATAGGCACCAGTGGTGTCTCGAACTACATTCTTCACGAGATTGCACCAGCGGGATCCAAGACTCGCCGGTGGGTTGTGGGCTGGTCGTTCCGTGCTCTTCATCCTCGAGATGTCAACTGCCGTATTCGCGGTTCGGGTCTTCGTCTTCAGAACCGGCAGCCAGTGGAGATTGCCTTCCCTGTCCAGCCAGAGTATGCTATGGGCTCTAGTCTCCACGATCTGCTGCCATCAGTTCTCTCCAGTTACTCCCCAGAAGTGACGTGGTCGTTTGTTGATGAGAACACCGCCATTGTGCGGTTCTCACGCAACGTGTGGTCACGAGCAGCTCGTCGTGCCCATCAAACTCCGTCAGATCCTACTGCCCAGAACGCCGTCGTTGAGACTATAGTCCAGCTCGAGTTCGCCGAACAGCAAGTTAACGCATGGTGGCGCCATGGCGTGGACTACAAACTCTTCGAGAGCTTTGTCACTAAACTATCGAAGACTTTGAAGTGAGTAGATGGTCAGTGATACGAGAAAGAGAGCTATAGCAGGAGCGGAGTACTGATTTGGTGCATTGTAACAATAGCCCTGTAGCCTTGTATATAGCATGAGTTGGCTCAATTGCATTTGTAACATTATCGCATTGTAGCATTGTATATAGTATTGGTCAACTGCATTTGTAACTAATAATCTCATTAGTGTAATTCGGCAGAAGTCATATTGAGCCTCAGGATTTTAGTCTCATATGCAGGCTCTATTTAATATGCGCATACAACGCATTTAACGCGACGTGAAGTTTCGCGCCGTTGCTTTAATTGAATAGTCGAATTACGGACTTGACTTTACATTTTCGTTGATTTGACAACTCCAGCGCTGTTACATGCCATGAAAGCGAAACCGAAACAGGCGTCCATCTCCTCCTTCTTCCAGAGACGACCCGCCAAGGACACAGGTGTAGCAAGCCTACCAGATGAGCCCTTCGAGTCAACGAACGGTTCTGCCGTGGAGCTGGAAGATGAACCTACGAAGAAACGACAGAAGACGACAACAAGCAGCAAAAAGACATCCCTCGCGGCAGATTTGGGCTCACAGGCTACTGTAAAGGAAGCAGAAGAAATACCAGTTGCTCTACAACAAACTACTCTACCCGACACCTCAGAGCCGCCAGAACCGCCGAAGTCTGCTCGAAGGAAGGAAAACTACACTTCGCGGCAGCGGATCAAGCTCTACGGGTACAATGTGGGTTCTCCTGCGGATGCAGGCATTGGTCAGCCCGACAAGGCCCAAGAAGAACTACACCGATTGTTCGTGGCTAAGCTGGGACGACCCGGAAGCATAGAGGCTATCAAGCGACGAATGGGCACCTTGACTCCTCAGGAGACGGGTGGAGAAGACAATGATGAGGTCGAAGAAGTAGACGAGCCCGAGAAGTCGGGCTTGACTGACGTGGTCAAGAAGTTTGCGGCCAAGGGGGCAAAGAAACAGACCCCGAAGAAGAAAATGACGCCAATGGACGCACAGTACGTGGCTCTCAAGCAGAAGTACATGGAGACTATTCTCATTGTCGAGGTTGGATACAAATATCGTATCTACGGATACGACGCGGCAACCGCTTGCAAGGAGTTTGGTTGGGCGCTGATCCCAGGTCGCATGTCCATCGACGACAGCAACCCGACAGATGCGCTCTACGACAAGTTCGCGACATGCTCCTTTCCCACCCAGCGCCTACATGTCTATGTCAAGAAGCTGGTGGACAGGGGCCACAAGGTCGGAGTTGTGAGCCAAATGGAGACTGCCGCCATCAAGTCTGTCGGTGACAACCGCAGTGGTCCATTCCAGCGCGAAGTAACTGCAATGCACACAAAGGGAACGTACATCGAGGACGTTCAGTACGACGTGAGCAGTAAACCCACTGAGGAGAACTCGTTCGGCTACATTTTGACTCTCTGCGAGGGTCCCAAGGCCAGCTCTGGCCTTACCAGCTTTGGAATCGTGGCCCTTCAGGCATCTACAGGAGATGTGATTACAGATGAGTTTGAAGATTCTCCCATGCTCTCTGAGCTCGAGACACGCCTTCTGCATATTCAACCCTGCGAAGTTCTCCTCGTAGGCCCCGCATCTCCTACAGTCAAGAAGATGCTTGACAATCTCGGCTCCAAGGGCACGAGAATACGTCTAGAACAGGTTTCAAAACCCTCTGCGGACGATTCACGAACTTTCATCCAACGGGTCTGCCAGTCAAATACTGGTGACAAATGGATTGAGCAGAACGAAGCTCTAACTTCGCTTGGAACGCTCACCTCCACATGCATCTATTCCACATACGAATATCTCAAGCAGTTCAAGCTTCAGCATATTTTCGACTTGACGGGGAACTTCTCGTCATTTACCAGCAGGTCACATATGCTATTGAATGCCAACGCGCTCAGGAGCCTCGAGGTATTTGAAAATCAGACCGACTACAAAGAAAAGGGATCGTTATTTTGGATCATGGACCACACCCGAACGCCATTTGGCAAGCGTCTCTTAAGGAAGTGGATTGGAAAGCCCCTGGTGGACAGGCAGCAGATCGAAACACGCCTGCAGGCAGTCACAGAGCTTACCTCCAACTACAATAAACCCCTTGAGACGCTCATTGGCATCATACGCAAAGTTCCCGACCTGGAGAAGGGACTCATTAGGATTCACTATCGACGCTGTACCAGAAAGCAGCTTTTCTGGGTACTCGTTTCGCTTCATCGTGTTGCATCAGCATTCTCTTCTGGGGGTGGTGACTTTAAATCTGAGCTCCTCAATGATTTATTTGCACTGCTGCCGCAGTTCCGCGAGTCTCTGGGAGGATTTATGCAGCACATCAACGAGGAGGCTGCGAAGAACAACCTCGATGAAGATTTCTTTATCGAAAGCGCATCCGAAGAGTACTCCAAGATTTCTCAATGTAAAGTGGTGAGTACCAGATTCTGCTAGCATGGATGAGACTAACCCAGGACATCGAGGAAACTGAAGTTTTTTTGCAAAGTCATTTGAGTGAAGTCAAGCGTCAACTCAAAATGCCCAAGCTCCAATATACGACTGTGGCTGGTTTAACTGTATGTGCCGCCTCTCCTATCCTTTCCATTCCTAACACAGCACCTCATCGAAATACGTCAGGCAGAAGTTAAAAAGGTTCCCCAAGACTGGATAAAGATCAACGGCACTAAAGCAGTGTCGCGGTTCCGAACTCCAGAAACTACTCGGCTGCTCCGCGATCTCAATCTACACAAAGAGAAGCTCGGTGTGGCCTGCAATCAGGCATTCGACTCCTTTATCTCTAAGATTGCCGAGCATTACGAGGAGTACAGACAGCTTGTGAGTGCGCTGGCGCAGCTCGACTGTCTCATGTCTCTTGCAGCTCTGGCAACGATACCTGGCTACTGTCGACCCGACTTTGTTGACTCTTCGCACATCAATGTTGAGAAGGGACGGCATCCAATGGTTGAGGAGCTTCTACTCGAGAATTATGTGCCCAACGACATCGATATGGGTACCTCTGAGAACCGAACTCTCGTCATTACGGGACCCAACATGGGCGGAAAGAGCTCGTACGTCCGTCAGGTCGCTCTTATCTGTATAATGGCACAGCTAGGATCCTATGTTCCAGCTGCAAAAGCAGAGCTTGGAATTGTTGACGCCATATTCACACGTATGGGAGCATACGACAACATGCTGGCTGGCGAGTCAACTTTTATGGTTGAGCTCAAGGAGTGCTCTGACATCATGAGATCGGCCACCGACCGCTCATTGGTAATTCTAGACGAGATTGGTCGTGGAACAGGTACCATGGATGGTGTGGCCATTGCTCATTCCGTGCTTGCTCATTTTGTGGAGAACGTACAATCCTTGACTCTATTTGTCACCCATTATCCCCTGCTGGCGGCGTTTGAGAACGTCTATCCCGGGAAGGTTGCAAACTGTCATATGTCATTTATGGAGGCTGAAGGCGAGAAAAGTAACAGGGAGAAGATAACCTTCTTGTACACGCTCGCTCGGGGCGTTGCTCACAGATCATACGGCCTCAACGTGGCCCGTCTTGCTGACTTGCCGAGCTCCGTGCTAAATCAAGCTCAGCACAAGTCTGCTGAGCTGGAAACACGTCTCGACGCGCGTCGACAACAGCGCCGGTTGATACAGTTCGTACGACTACTTGGACGAGCACAGGATGGCCTGAGCATTTCTGGGCCTTTAGATCAGGATTTCGCTGATGCTATACGTGATCTTCAATTTATGGGGTAGACTCGGTGGAGCGATCTAACCGGACAAGTGGATATACGGGCGGTCGTTTTCACTTCCAGATACTTCGGTACTAATTGTACATTATATAGATATTTTCTGGAATGTACCTACGAGATAAAGGCTCCACTATTGGAAGTGTGTCTTTACACGGGCTACTCATCCGACCTCATACTCTATGCTTTTAAGTGGCGATATCATCACACATAAATGCATATAAGCGCCAATCAAACCAACGATTTACCCGGGTATGTAGTATGAGATCTGATATTTTGTCACTGTAGAGTGAAGACTATTGCAACCAAAATAGACTGTACATCGCTCTCGTTGTAGATTGCTATGAGTACAGAGGTGGAAGGTTCCTACCCTCATCAGGGGGTTCTGCAACCCGGACCTGACTCGGCAGAGTTCGAGATCAAGGAGACATACTTAAAATTCCTGAAAGATGATCCGGAAATGACGATGCCTATTGCTGCTATCGAGAGTCTCGTGGCGCTTCTTCGCTACACGCAGCGTAAGTAGAGCACTTCTTGGTCTAGCGGGCGTCTGCTCAAAGTTGGAGCCTCGATTTTGGTTGATCTATCATTGAAATACTAACATAGCGTCGACTTCATCAGAGCTGATCCAGGTGCTACAGCGCGCCAGCGACACCCTCAAGAGATCCGTCAAGAACTCAATCAGTTTATCTGCTGGTTGCGACCTGTTTTTGCGGTTTGTTCTCCGAAATATTCACGAGTACCAGGACTGGGAAGCCTGCAAACGTAATCTGGTTGAGAATGGCCGTCTTTTCGCTGAGAGAGCCCGGGAAGCTCGACACAAGATCGCAGAGACGGGCTTGCCGTTTATTCGTGATGATGACGTAATTTTGGTGCATGGACGGTCACGCGCTGTGAGTGCTCTATTGCTCAACGCTGCAGCACACTTTGTGCGGTTTCGCGTCTATGTGACCGAAGCCCGTGTTTCCAACGAGGGCCCTAAGATGGCTCGAATCCTCCGTGAAAAGGGCATTCCTGTTTGCCAGATCGCTGACTCTGCAGTCGGATATGTCATTGACAAGGTTGATAAGGTCTTGTTTGGAGCCGAAGGTGTTGCTGAGAGTGGTGGAGTCATCAACCAGATGGGAAGTTATCAGATTGCCGTGCTTGCGAGAACCACAAATAAGCCCGTCTACGTCCTTGCCGAGAGTCATAAGTTTGTGCGTCTGTATCCATTGTCACAAACTGACCTGCCTACTGAGCATCCTCTCGAGTTTACCAGCGATCTGCGCGACACAGATGTGTCCGAGTCTCCACAAGTCGATTTCACTCCTCACCAATATGTGACAGCTCTTATCACGGACCTGGGTACTCTGACACCGTCGGGTGTATCCGAAGAGCTTATCAAGATCTGGTTTGACTGAGCCTCGCCAGTGGTGTGATGTGAACTCAGCGATGTTGAATCACAAGTTGAGGCTCAGGACAGGGACTCTTCCCTGAATGCATTCTCGCTATGGCGAACTACAGGTCTATATGGCGATATCTACTCGTTTCAAGCCTGTTATTTAATAGGGCCATGAGGACAATAGTCAATTCAAGATTTCGATTTTGGACTAGCGGTCTACCACCAGTCACGTATAAATAGATCCGTGTACACGGAAGTTGAGTCGTGTTGAAGGCGTGAGTAGTAGCTCAGTCGTCCTCAAAGAGTTTAGTAGCCAGTAGGTCGCAGTAACCTATCAGGCAGTACCACTGCCTTCAAACATATTAGTGTACTCGTCGAGTGTCGTTGATGACTCGAGAATAACATCCGTTTTCGAGCTCACCAGCTTATCTGCGATTTCCCAAGACTCGTCACTCGCACGATCGTACCAGTCAAGAGGAGTGAAGGACTCCTCGTCTGCGAGCTTGCGGGCAGTCAATGCTCCAGAGAACTTGGGTGCGAATTCACCGGACGATTTGGCCGACAGTTGCACCGAACGTGCCTCACGTGGTTTACTCGTTTCCGCAGAGTTCTTGATGGCCTTTGTTGCTTCCTTCTCGGCCGAAATATGGCGGTCAAAATACTTGAACTGCGGTCGCAGTTGCGCTACAGAGGAGATACTCGTCAGGTGTAGAGCTCCATTGTTGAAAACACCCACCATGTACCGTCCCTGGCCTTTCTTCATGACTCCTGAAAACGTCTGTCTATCGGCATTCTCCCATCGCTGGCCCTTCTCTTCGTCGTAGTATCGGGATGTCTCAATTGGCACGTCCACTTCGACGATACCAGCCTTGGTTTTCATACGCGCCGCGACAACAGCAGACTGGCCCGTCAGAGGACGTGACGCTGCTCGTGTCGGATATTGCAGCAATCGCAGTTTGGCTCCGAGTTCAGCGGAGCTGTAAACGGGGAACTCGCGAACCACGGGGTCATCATCTTCTTCCTCTTCAGGTCCAGATTCGCTAGCTTCACCAACCGGCGCACTCGACTCCTGATCCTCGGCAGTCACACTCTCCTCTACTCCATCCATCACCACATCGTCATCGTCGCGAACAAACAGATTCTCGTCCTCCATGGCGCTTTGGCTCGTGTGTGGTGGAGGCTGGCTAGGAAAATTTCAGGGGTTAGGCACGATGTACCCCTGAAAAAAATATTGGCCCAACCCCAAGTCTACAGAAGCAGTTTTCCAGCTTTGAGTCTCCAGTCTACTCTTCAGTTTATTCTCTTCTTTTTTGGCATTATTTTGAATAGAGCTAGTATATCCATGTCAGAAGACGGCTTACTGCTCAACTTCAGCACAGAGGGCCCTGCCCGTGCTGCTACGAAAGTTCAGGGCGGACGATGGAAAGACCGCTTGAAGGCCAAAAAAGCTCAGATTCGACGAGATGAGAAAGCGAACCCAGAGCTGAAGGCTCAACGACAGGCAAAACAAGCTCCTAGAGGACCTCCAGCACGTCCTGTGAAGAGAAAAGCCGATAGCGCTGAGGATCAAGACAGAACACCCAAAACTGCCAGACCAAACAACACAACCACTGAACAGCCTGAGGCATCAAATGCGACTGCCGTGAAGCACACAAGAGAGGAACCTGCACCTCGTACTGGACTTAATGGACGTCCTCTTAATGTTAATATCCAGGACGGATCTACCTTTGTGTCTTCCTTGTTCTCATCGAACCCTCAGACAGTTCAGGAACAAGAGCCGGAAGAAGAGATGGCTCCCCAAGTTGCTTCAAACGCTCCTCTCAAAGACGACACTACCTTTGAAGGCCTCGGTATCAACGACTCACTGATCAATATTCTGTCGACGAAAATGAACATCCCGACACCAACTCGCATTCAACGGGCTTCACTGCCCCCAATCATTTCGACCGATGATGACTTATTTATTCAGGCCCAGACTGGTTCTGGTAAAACCCTAGCTTACGCGCTGCCTATTGTCCAACGGTTGATGGAAGTCAAGCACCTTGACCGTACCTCGGGCCTTTTCGCGCTCATCTTGACACCTACTCGCGAACTGTCCAACCAGATCTATGCGGCCCTCGAGATTCTTTGTCGTGCCTGTCACCGGATTGTGCCTGGAATTGTTATTGGAGGTGAAAAGAAGAAGTCCGAGAAAGCCCGTATTCGAAAGGGAGTCAACATCCTCGTTGCAACTCCTGGTCGTCTGGCGGATCACTTTGACAACACCGAATCGCTCGACCTATCCAATATCCGGTGGATCGTGCTCGACGAGGGTGACCGTCTTATGGAGTTGGGATTTGAGGAGACTATCACGAAGATTCTAACAATGATTGGGAAGCGCTCGCGCATCAAGGAGACAAGATCACTGTATCCAGAGCTTCCGAGAAAGCGTGTCAACTTGCTATGCTCGGCAACAATGAAGGACGACGTGAAACGACTAGAGGAGCTCTCGTTGTCTCATGCCAAGTGGATCACAGCTGATGATGTCAGTGAGTCGAGCACTGTCCTCACTACTCATGAGGTTCCCGCTCAGCTGGTTCAGAATAGTCTCATTGTGCCGGCAAAGCTGCGATTAGTGACTCTGGCTGCTATGCTGAAGAAGCAGATTTCCAGGCGTCCAAACTCGAGAATTATTGTGTTTTTCTCGTGCTCTGATTCAGTCGACTTCCATTTCTCTGCATTTACTCGAGGGGGCGAGGCAGTCGATGGAAAGAAGAAGCCAGAACCTGTTGAGGATGACGAAGGCTCTGGCTCTGATTCTGAAGAAAGTGAAGCTGAAGATAAGCCCCAAGGAGCTGTGACCTCGAAGACGGCCCCGCTGCTCTCCGATTCTCGAACCGTCATTCATCGTCTTCATGGATCCCTCACTCAGCAATTGCGAACGTCGACACTCTCTCTTTTCACGAAGAAGCACGAGGACGAGACAGCCATTCTGTTTTGCACGGATGTGGCTTCGCGAGGACTTGACCTGCCTCTTATCACCGAGGTTCTTGAGTTTGATCCTCCATTTGCTGTCGACGATCACCTTCACCGAGTCGGTCGAACTGCACGTGCTGGTAAAGATGGAACTTCAACTATCTTCTTGCTTCCGGGCAAGGAGGAGGCCTACGTTGAAGCTATCAAGCCTCACCATCCCTCAGGAATACATTCTGAAGCATTTGAGCCTGTGCTCCGAGACGGATTTGGCTCCAAATGGGAGGTTGATGCAACGACATGGCATCTTAACATTGAGCGTTGGCTTCTTGAAGATTCGGCAGCATTGTCGTTGGCTAAGCGAGGTTTCACGAGTCATGTTCGCGCTTACACAACTCATTTGTCCAGCGAGCGAGAGATCTTCAACATTCGGACATTGCACCTGGGTCATTTGGCCAAGAGTTTTGGACTGAGAGAGGCTCCTGGATCTATGAAGGGTTCACACGCAACTGCAAAGAAAGAGAAGACAATGAAGAGAGATATGAAGAGGACAGTCTTGGACCCCAACAAGAAGAAGCTCTACGCTGCTGCTCAGGCACAGACTGGCATGAGTGAGTTCAACATTGGTTGAAGGGCTACAGCATACACGAACCTGGATAAAACATATAATATCATATTAAACTTATAAATGAACTGTCCACGAAACAGAAGACGCATAGAGAATCATTGCGAGTTCGTTCGACAGAAGTACCGGGGCCGCATTAACGGGATGTAGCTTACAGCTTCACATCGAGCATGAGCTTCGAGGCCGGTCGACCAATGTAGGCGTCGGTGCCTTCATGGTTCTTGACAAATCTCGCTGCTGCCCTCGCGTAGAAGCCAGTCTTGTCATCAGAGAACGACTCAGCTACAAGCAGAGCTCTTACAGCTTTGACCAAGTGAGCATCAAGGCGCGCGGGACCTGTCAAAGCCCTATCAATGGTATCTTTCCAAGACTCTTCCACGGAGGAAATCTGCTCGGTGTTGACGAGTTCATGATCAAGAGAGGGTCGAAGCTGGTTGATATAAACGGCCAAGGACATTATCCACAGGTGCTTGAGGAACTCTGGATGAAGCGATTCCGGGATGACTTTCTTTCCGTTTTCAGAAAACAGAATCTCAATAGTTTCAGCGCTGGCGGTGAGGATATGGAGAATGAAGAAGTCAAAATGAGGCAGCTGTTCGTCTGGTTTCTGCGATCCAGAGAGCAAGAGAGCCCCAGCATAAAGGAGGCTCTTCATTGTCTCTCGGGGGTCAGAGATATCGAGCCTGCAAGCATAGTAACCAACTCTGTCAGAGAACCGCTCGACGAGAGATTCAGTACTGATAGAATAGCAACCTTTGAGCTCTCCATCAAGCGACTTGTCGGCACGGATCTCCCTGAAAATCTCAGCAGCATCTACTGTTTGAGGAACGGGCTCTGTAGGAAACTTGACATTCTGCGTGATGTCGTAGTACTCTGTGCAGGACATTCCAAGCGCTTCAATGGCTAGATAAGAGCTGTCCATCTCAATAGCGTAGCCGAGGTGAATAAGAGGATGCAGAACTGTGTTAGAGATTGCTCGATCTGTCATGATTATCCCGGTACTCACTGCCTCCAAAAATTCCAGGCAGAAGGCCATGCGACTTTGCAGCTATGAACTCTGCGGCGATGGGCTTCCAGTCCCGCTGACTCTCATTTATCTTGTCAGAGAAGTAATTCTGGAAGCTCCGAACATAGCTCCTGTCGCCCAAATGGGTATACCAGTCGTCGTCTGTCAGCACAGAAGGCGTGTCATCTTGCCATTTGTCCAGCCTTGTGCCACCATAGTCGTAGATCTCGCTTATATGTTCTGGCGAAGCACCCAAGTATGCCGCCGAAACAAGAAACTAGTTAGCATCACACTGACCAGATCACGACACTCACATGAGGAAGATGATTGTGGAACCGACGCTTATTGAACAGGAACTCGTAGTTGACGTGGTTTCCCTTGATGAAGTACTCGAGCTGCTTAGCGGCACTCTCGGTATGTTTGATGCCGTAGTCTCCGCGGCACTCGAGCCCAAGCCCATCAATGCCCGAAGGCATTAGGAAAGTTGATGCACCCATACTGAAGTATCGAACAAGAGACCTTATCTGAACTGCCTTTTATAGTTGAGGCGAAGAATTGTGGTTCGTATAGGTTCGTAAAGCAACTACTGTTGGGTCGCTGGTGTTTTGCCTACGTCTGGTCACTGACTCGAGTCGAGCCCAAGCCAGTCAATGCCCGAAGGTATTCGGGAAATTGACGCACTCATACTGAAGTATTGAACGAGAGACCTTGAACTGAACTGCCTTTTATAGTTGAGGCGATGAATTGCAGTTCGTATAGAATCGTAAAGCAAACTACTGTTGGGTCGCAGATCTAGTGACTAGCGCTAGTCACTTGCTCAAGTCAACACAACCTCACCCTGAGACTACCCTACCGCGATGACCGCAGCATTTCACACAGCATTGCTTTCGAGGCACAAATTGAACGTTGCAAAGGACCCCAGCACTACTTTCGAGACACAAATTGAACGTTGTGAAGGCTCACTAGATCTCACAGTTACCCGGTAGTGAATCTGTAGACAGATACGCGAACTCCATAGCCGGAGCTAACACCCGTTGCTGCAACTTTAACGAGAGGGCTGAAGGACTACAGGACGAACAACGAATGGGCACATAATAATTCCTTAATAACTTATACTAAACAGTCCACGAAACAGACACGCAGAGAGTGATTGGATCCGTTCAATGGAACAGCGGTCAGTTGAACAGCGGTCAGTTGAACTTCAAAACGGTTAGAGCTTCACGTTGAGCATATGTTTGTAGTCGATCCGACCACCGGTGTAAGCGTCGGCTACTTCGTGGTTCTTGACAAATCTCGCTGCTGCCTTCGCATAAAAGCCAGTCTTGTCATCAGATAAAGACTCAGCTACAAGCAGAGCTCTTACGGCTTTGACCAAGTGAGAATCATGGCGCTTCGGACCTGTCAAAGCCCTATCAATAGTATCTTTCCAGGACTCTTCCACGGAGGAAATCTGCTCGGTGTTGATAAGTGAATGCTCAAGAGATGGTCGAAGCTGGTTGATATAAATGGCCACCGACATTATCCACAGGTGTTTGAGGAACTCTGGATGGAGCGATTCCGGGATTACCTGCCTTCCATTTTCAGAAAATAGAATCTCAACAGTTTCAGCGCTGGCGGTGAGGATGTGAAGAAGGAAGAAGTCAAAATGAGGCTGCGGTTCGTCTGGTTTCTGCGATCCAGAGAGCAAGAGAGCCCCAGCGTAAAGGAGGCTCTTCATTGTCTCTCGGGGGTCAGAGATATCGAGCCTGCTCGCATAGTAGCCAACTCTGTCGGCAAACCGCTCGACGAGAGATTCGGTACTGATAGAAAAGCAAGCCTTAAGCTCTCCATCAAGCGACTTGTCGGCACGGATCTCTCTGAAAATCTCAGCAGCATCTACCGTCTTAGGAACCGGCTCTGTAGGGAACTTGACGTTCTGCGTGATGTCGTAGTACTCTGTGCAGGACATTCCCAGCGCTTCAATGGCAAGGTAGGAGCTGTCCATCTCAATAGCGTAACCGAGGTGAATAAGAGGATGCAAAACTGTGTTAGAACGCCCTGAATCTGTCATGGTTATACCGGTACTCACGACCTCCAAAAACTCCGGGCAGAAGACCATGCGACTTTGCAGCTATGAACTCTGCGGCGATGGGCTTCCAGTCCCGCTGACTCTCATTGATCTTATCAGAGAAGTAATCGTGGAACCCGCGAATATACTTCCTGTCACCCAAGTGAGTATACCAATCGTCGTCTGTCAGAACAGAAGGCGTGTCCTCTTTCCATTCCTCCAGCTCTTTGGTCCCCTCATCGTAGATCTCGCCGATCTGGTTTGGCGAAGCACCCAAATACGCAGCTGACACAAGAATCTAGTTAGCACAGCACACTGGACAAACCATGTCACTCACATGTGGAAGATGATTGTGGAATCGACGCTTATTGGACAGGAACTCGTAGTTGACGTGGTTTCCCTTGATGAAGTACTCGAGCTGTTTAGCGGCACTCTCGGTATGTTTGATGCCGTAGTCTCCGCGGCACTCGAGCCCAAGCCCATCAATGCCCGAAGGTAGTCGTGAGGTTGACGCACCCATACTGAAGCATCGAACGAGAAACCTCGTATTCAAAGGCCTTTTATAGTTGAGGCGGAAAATTGTTGCTGGTAAGTAGCAACTGTGGGGTAGCCTGATCTGGTGATGCACCAGTCGAGTCCCAACCGTTACTAAGGTTACCCTGTCGATGAGCTGGACGAGCTTTAATCCTTGCTGTCAAAAGTTGATCTCAGATAAAAACAATGTAAATGTTGGCTCAATGTCAGACTTACCCGGGTGTGAGCCAGATTCCTGGAACCTTTAACTCCACGATGAGCCGGAGATAACGCCCGTAGCTGCAACTTTATCGTAAATTTTGTAGATTTGATTTAACTCATTACCAATATCAACAGATCGGGCTGTTAATGGCCGGGCTGTTTGTCACCACGGCTGACTCAGCGTGCTGGTCCGTAGACATTGCATACTGAGCTGTAGCAAGCTCAGGGCAACCCTGGTAGATCCAAAATATAGAGTCTTACAGGACTCGTAGGCACGTTACCGTGATACTCAACGTTGCTCTCTGCCATACTACCTTATTTAGTCGAATCAACTTGCACCCCACAGTTCATATTTAACTTCGTATATCGACAACCCCAGATTTTCCAGGGTTAGGTCCGAGTCCAGCCCTACGTACAATCAGTCCTACATTCTACGGTCCTAATCACCGCCGATTCTGGTGATAGATTACACTCGCCGGGTTCAGGACAGTCTCTACGGCTCATGGGTCTGGCGTGATGTCAAGTCCGTCATCTCCTCCCCGCAAAAAGAAGCTCCGGCGCTATGTGCCCGGCCAGCCCCGCTACGAGTGCGATGAGCCAGAGTGTATGAGTTCCTTTACTCGGCTGGAACATCTCAAGCGTCACCAAACCATACGTAAGTCTAGTTCTGCTTCCCGTCAATCACTTCTAACTCAGACCGCAGCGTTCTGCCGTACCAGTGCGATGTGTGTATGCGATCCTTCTCACGTAAGGACATTCTTCAACGACATGTGAAGCGCCAGCATTCGGAGCCGGGCTCCGGAGGATCAGCTGAGGATCAATCACGATCACACGCAACGTCCGATACACGACAGCACAGCCTAAGCGAATCACCTGCTGAGAGCCTTGATGCTCTTGACACTCTTGCCGACAGCAGCCAAAATCAGCTCCACACAGCAGTGCCTGTTCAAAATGTACAAGCTCAGCTCCAAACTGCACCAGTGCCGGTTCAGAATGTACAACCGTCCAACATACCCACGCACGGAATACAGTCCGATCAGGGCCTGCCAGCGCAGGTCCAGAACCTTCGCCAGGGCCTCATTGCGTCTGGCATCGCCAACATCTCGGGCGTCCCGCGGACCGACCAGGCTGGATTCGCTATTAGTGAAGCTTCGCCGGACTTTGGTACGGCCCCACCCGTCGGCCCGTTCAGTGGGTCGCCTCAGAAACTCGAGTATCTGTCTCCTGGGTTCAGCGATAACACTCATGAGAGTCCCGAGGCGGTACTCGGCAACACGAACCAGGCAGTGTCACATCTGCTCAATGAAGATTTCATGACATGGTTACTGACGCGTGATGCGTCTCCGTCTCTCCAAGGCGCGCAGGGCGAGCTGGGATTTGAACTGGGTAGCCCATTTCCTCCAGATACCCAGCAGGCAGGAGCAGCCTATCAGCGCCATGTCCCGACATCGACTCAGTTTCAACCCGCTCCACGCGTGGGCGCTCAGAATAGCATTCACAACGGATCACATGTTCCCCCTACAGGACAGAATGGTGGCCCTCATACCATCCCGCCAGAAATGCCCGTTGTTGCCGACGACCCCGGACTTTCTCTCGAAGACATTTACAATTTTGAGCTCCCAGAGTACGACGGGGAGAAAATGGCTGCTCCGCCTATTCTATCTGAGCAGGATCAGCAGATCCTAACCGACTCATTCAAGGGTAACGCCATTGTTAATGTCATACAGCCCCATGATGACCTCGACAACCCTGCAAACCCGCAGCAGTGCAGCGTGGCTACTTGCCAGCGGATACGCGAGGCCCTTGGTATTCCTGCCAACGATCCTCTCGTCCTTAAATTCATCCATCCACAGTACATCACCTACGCGGTTGATGTCTATTGGAGTGTTCACAACCGCTGGCCCATTCTCCACAAGCCATCATTTCAAATCAACAACGCGCCAGCTCCGCTTCTAGTGTCGATGATCACGCTGGCAATGTATCTGACACAGGATGATGATGCCATCTCGCTATCAACAAGAGTTCACGAGACCTTTCGCTACTCTGTATACATGCTTCCAGAATTCCGGGCTCCCACAACTGCGATCTGGGTTTTTCAAACTCTGCTACTGGCAGAGATATTCGAGATGATGATCAGCACTGAAGAGCAGCACGACATGGCCACCCGATTTTACCAGGTTCTCGTCGCATCGATGAGAAAAGGTGGCACGATGGGTGGTTTTGACGACAATCTCGATGAATCAAATGGTTCGCTGACGCCAAATGGCAGACTGACTGGTGAGGAAGCGGAATGGCGCAAATTCATCACTCACGAAGGAAAGAAGCGCATCGCGTTTTTTGCATTCGTTCTAGATACCCAGCACTGCGCATTCTTCAACCAGCCGCCGTCGGTTTTCATCTCGGATCTGCCGTTCCGTCTGCCCTGCGAGGAGGCGGTCTGGGAAGCTGTTGATGCAAAAGCGTGGGCGCAAAAGCGCCATATGTTTCCCCCCGGACCTTTCTTTACTCCTACAATTTCGTCGTTCTTGAGACTTGAGAACAACTCTTATCAGCTTTCTCCGTGGAACATGATGATTATCCTCCACGGATTGGTGTCAGTTGGATGGAACACAAGACTGAGAGAAAGCATCGTTACGGGAAGCGGTGGAGCCGGACCTTCAGGGCTTCAGTCGGGCGTGCAATCTGGTCTACAGCCGTCAAATAACGGGAAGCTTGGGTCTTCCTCAAGCTCGACACAGTTAGCCTCATCAGCCTCCGATAGCGGGCGGCACCACACCAACTGGGTCCGCATCATTTCGGAATCGTATGCTGGTTGGTTCCGATGCTACCGCATTGCGTTTATCATCTCTGGACGTCTACCGTTTAACCATGCTTATGTTTTCGGATGCCTGACAACATACGAGTTTGCTCACGTTATCCTCAATGCTGATATTCAGCGAAGCCAACAACTTATCTCATTATTGGCGTCCATTGCTTCGTCGTCGTCGTCGTCGGGTACGCTGACCCCGCGCCTACGTGCCTATGGCCGAGGCAGAGCAGAGTCTACCTTTAACATATTGAACCAGTGGACTCAAAGCCCCAGTGCAGTCGAAGCAGTTACCCATGCGCTTGATCTTATCGACATGTTCTCAGTTATTGACGGTAAGTACGATGTGGCCAAGGACACAGCTTTCCACCGACCTTGGTGCTTATACATTGCGAGTATCGTCGTGTGGGTGTACCAGTACTTCACGAATCTTGCCCAGCATCATCAGAACTCGGCGCTTCTCAGTCGAAAGCTGCAGCCAATCCCAGTAACACCGGCGTCGCTATCTCAATACCTAGGCCGTGTTCGGGCTGGCATAGCTAAGCGGTCGCTAGACACGGAAAGTGCTTCTGACGACAACTCTGGTGCGCGGTCTCGCTCACTGCAGGAGACGTTTGTTCCTCTCATTGAGCCTGGCCTGCCATTGCGACTAATGTCCGATCGCCGACATGTGGCTGCTTGCGAGGCGAATGTCCTTCTTCACCGCGTGCACGAGATGCTAGGGCCATCTCGGTGGGGTGTAATGAGAGGAAGGCTGCGAATGGTCGGCGACTTACTTGGTCTTCGAGACCATTAAACGGCCGAAGACGAATGACACTATGATTGAATGAGTGGTATTAGTAAATTAATGTACTATAATAGACCTTGAGGTTTGCAATTGTTAGGTTGCTGTATGACATCTAAACAGGTCACATACGAGCGGCTCACTTCTCAACGTGAATAAGCAGCAGTAATCCACAGAAATCTCTAAGTTTGATCCTGTTCATTTGTGTTGGTTGTCTACCTGGGCAATCATTCTATACAATCCAGCAATTCATTAATTTACATGATATTGGCCAGCAAAACCTAGTATATGATTTCACAGCCTTAAAACTTCTCACCGCGGGCGATCTTGGCGTCACCGTACTTCTTGATACGGATAGACTGCACAGCAATGAAACCAGTAGTGTCAGTGGGGTCAAAGTCGGTGAGCTCGTCCATCGAGGCCTCGGTGGCATCGTAGAGCTTCTCAGTCTCCGACGAACGTCCAAGGATAGTGAGGCTGCCCTTGTAGGCGCGGACACGGACCTGACCGTTGACAGAGATCTGCGACGGGTCAATCAGAGCACGAGTGTACTCACCCTCGGGCGAGAAGTACAGACCGTTGTAGAGGATTCGGGAGAAGGTGGGGGTGACAAAGGTGTCACGAATGGCACGCACCTCACGGTCGAGCACAAGACCCTCGAGGTCAATGTGGGCCGTGCGGAGAATGGTGAGACCGGGGGTCTCATAGCAGCCACGAGACTTGATACCGATGAAACGGTTCTCGACAATGTCGATACGGCCGACACCGTTGCGACGGGCAATGGCATTAGCAGTGAGGAACAGCTCGACGGCCTCGGTGACGACTGAACCGTCGTTGAGGGTGATCTTGGTGGGAATACCCTTGGCGAACTCAACGGTGAAGTCCTCGGGGGTGTTGGGAGCGTCCAGGGGGTCGACAGTCAGCTTCCACATGTCCTTGGGAGGAGTGGTGTCGGGGTCCTCGAGGATTCCGGCCTCAAACGAAATGTGAGCAAGGTTCTCGTCAGTGGACCAGGGCTTGGCCTTGGTCTGGGCAACGGGGATGCCCTTCTCGGCCGAGTACTCGAGCAGGTCATTGCGGCCGACAAAGCGGTTGATGAACTCAGGTAGACGCCAAGGTGCAATGACCTTGATGTCGGGCTTGAGAGCGTAGAAAGCCAGCTCAAAACGGACCTGGTCGTTTCCCTTACCGGTGCATCCGTGCGAGACGGCGAAGCAGCCCTCACGCTCGGCAACAGCGATTTGAGCACGAGCAATGACAGGACGGGCCAGCGAGGTACCGAGCAGGTAGACGTTCTCGTAAATGGCGTTGGTCTGAACGGCGGGGAAGCACAGCTCCTTGACAAACTCCTCACGGACATCCTCGACGACGAACTTGGTGGCACCGATCTTGATGGCCTTCTCACGAGCGGCCTCGAAGTCCTCCTCCTGGCCAACATTGGCGAGGAAGGCAATGACTTCGTATCCCTGCTCCAGCAGCCAGGCGAGGATCACCGACGTATCGAGACCGCCCGAGTAGGCGAGGCAGACTTTTCCCTTTGACATTGTGTGAATTGCGGTGGATCAGAACAATTGAGTATACCAATTGAGTGAGAGGGAAGTAGACAAGTGAGCGTGAATTTATAGATAAAGAAATAGTCATCGCGGAAAAAGCAAAAACGTGAAAATTCGGCAGCCAGGGCAGGGGCCTATAATGACTGTGTTAAAAAAAGAGTGAGACTTCCAACAGGGAGAGACGGAGTCAGCTAGATATAATAGATCAAAATGAAAGAGGCACATTCACTATGTGGTGAAGTGCTATCAAACTGTATAGTAACATCTTGCACCTCGCTGGCTTTCTGGTTGATGAATCATGGTACATCGAATTCTGGTCTGAGTGTCAACGGTTTAAGCCGAGCGGATCTACACAGACTGCCTCAGCGCTGCGGAAATGTGCTTTATAACTTTCTGTGCAACTAGACAAGAACTTAAGGTTGTTTCTGTAAGGAGACGGCCCATTTAGTATGGCTTCTAGGATGGGTAATGTGAAGTCACGGGATCAGGGCTGCTAACAGACGAAAGGTTCGTAGTTCCTGTCCACAACGAGCCATTGGCACTCAACTACTTGCCTGAGCCCAACCTCAATGACTCTTTGCACCTCGACGCACCTTTCCCCTGCATGTCGGAGTTACATCGGAGCCGCCAACCTCCGTCAGCAGCCGACTAGCTACACGGCTGGATGCACGATAGTGATAGCCGTACCCCTGAGTTCCCGTAATGAGGCTTAAACGTGTAAAAGGAGTAATACCAGATTCGCACCACCACATCCTTGGAGTTGTATTCTCTCCTAGCTGCATTCTCACTGAGTTCTGTACTCGTTGTATCCTAAGTGTGTCCCCACTGGATTCTGTATTCTGTATCACTGTATCCTCAGTATCCTCTGTATCCTCACTGAATCTATACTCTCTACATCAAGTGCATCTTCACTGAATTCTGCATTGTTACTGTTCTCTTATTCTCGTCGATTCTGAATCCTCATCGACTACTATGACGCCGGATCAATTCTGCGATTGGGCCGTAGTCGCACTGTGCGTTTGCTTGCTGCTCATGTGCGCGATTGCGTTGGTCCTCGCATTCTCAGACCCGCAAGCAAAGCCTCATCTAGAGGGCCACCTCAAGTACCGCGCCCGCGACATGCTGGTTATCGCCTATTCTGCAGAGCTCGCTGACCGGTTCAAGTACGGCGGAACCGACTTGAAAGCTCTCGCCTGTGCAAAGGGTGGCCAAAAACAGCTCGCTTGTCTGTCATTCTACCAGGGAGCTAAAGTCGACGTCAACGCCGTGATATCAGGCTGGCATCAGGAGTTCATGGACTCGATCGTGCTCTCACAAAACGTCCGCTGCATCGCACTTCTTCGCCAGTACCTTGTTCGTCATATACAGACTATCCCTGTCCTGTACTCTTCCCATCTCGACACCGACTGTGAGCTTAAAGATCTGGAAACGGTGACTATGGCAATGATAAACCAGCGCGAAGAGCTCGTCGAAACAAGCCTGGCGGTAACCCGCCTTGAGGCCGCCGTACAGACACTCAACTGTTGGGGTGAGGTACAACAATGCGTCGAAGCCTGCCGCAACGTTCTCAATTGGTCCCTCGTGCGCCAGTCTCTCACGGAAATGTCGTGCCTCAGTCTGGCATCGCTACGTTTGACCCTCGTCTGTGCTGTGCTGCTGCCCACTGAAATGGTAGCGCAACTCACGAAGCTTGTGCCCCTCATTCTACGACTTCTCACGTCACTCGGAACCAACGCAGACTCACTGTCGGTGGTCCGTCTACGTCACACCGCAATGCTCACTCTCATGGCCATCGTCACAAACACCCACGAAACAGATGATATCGATGAACTCTTGTCCATCATCACGGGAACTATTAACAATTTCGTGAGTGCGCAGCTGGAACTTCCAAACCCCTTCTCCGAGACTCAGACGGGCTCGTCGCTAACTGCATACTTTACTGCGTACCGTTTGATGCCACTATTGATTGAAAGTCAGTATAGTGTTACGAATGGGCAAATGGAGCAGTTCAGGCTCCTCACTCGCCGCGACTGGAAGGATGAGCGCCTCATGCGGTCGGCAGCGGTAATCCGCGAGACCTTCAGCATCTGACCGCTTCGTGTTGCTCAGTAGTATCATGCCAAGGCTGAACCCACATTGTCTATGAGAAACCCCATTTGCTCGACACGAAAGTCGTCTAAACTCAGTCCAAGGGATGACTGACCCAGGATGAGATTAGAATCGGACTCAGCATATGAGGGCCAATATGGAAGACTGGTTACAGCATTCGGGTCGTGGTAGTTAGCGAATGAAATCCAATATTGTCTGTAAGCCTTTGCTGCAACTATCGAGTTATCAAGCTGGAACCCAAACAGTAGATCCGAGGAATGAAGAGTGCCAAGATATGGGAGTCCATGAAGGTAAGTAGAAAGATACGAGTAGGAAGGAACGCCATCCGTGTTTTTCAGCAGAAACCGCCTTCCTGTTTGAAAGACGTAATCGCCTAACAAAGATGCCAACCTCTTGTACCCCGAGTAGAGCTCATTATAGTGGCCTGTTCGATACGGAGACCCCTGTGGAGCGTCATCCGGGTACAGCTCCATGACCCTGTTTACAGTCTCCACGCCAGAGTTGCTGAGTAAACCTTGGATATACTCCTCTGCCTCAGCAATTGTTGTGACGTTGCATTGCGTTAGCGCAAAGAGAGTTCCTTCATCTTCCTGATTTCCTATGATAAATGGTACCTTGGCGTATTTCCCTTGCTTTACAAGGTAGAAAGGTTGATCCGAAACGACTTTGTAGTCAAAGCGGGGCATAAACGGGAGAACAAGAGACTGGTAGGAGAATATACCAGGAAGTCTATTCATCGCTTCGTTAAACCTGTGAGCAGATAAACCTCGTAGACATTCCAGGCTATTGTCTGAATCTTGACATCCAGAGTAGCTTAGAAGGTCGCCATAAGTTTTGGCAGGAGCCGATGAGTTGAGAGCGTCGACGGGAATCAGAGAACCGCTCTGCATGATAGCAGCATGGAACAGCGGGTTTCCTTTATAGGTGTTATTGCCGTCGTTTATGACAAGATGATGCGCAACACTGATGCTTCCTGCCGACTCACCGAATATTGTTACATTATCAGGATCTCCACCGAAAGCAGCAATATTGTCAGCGACCCATTGAAGAGCCAGCCTTTGATCTAGAAGTCCAGAGTTACCGGATCCTTCTTTCACGATATCATCTCCCCCAAGGAACCCGTAAGCCCCAAGCCTGTAGTTGAGAGAAACAAAGATTATTGGATGCCCCAAGGCTTCGCTTTCCTTTATTATCATGCTCGGATCGTACATGTTTGCGCTACCAAACTGAAACCCACCTCCGTATATCCAGACCATGATGGGAAGACTGTCGGATGATTGAGTTCCTACGGGACGAAACACATTCAAATTGAGACAGTCTTCACTGAACGCAGAACCGGGCGCATTGAAGTAGTCGGCAACGACTTCGTCGAGCCAGATCTCAGCATCCGACGGCAGTTTGCTCGTGTCTATAGTAATAAAGCGTTCCTGGAAGCATTGATGTCCGTAATTGTCGGCTGTGAATCCGTGAAGACTCCCCTCGTATGGAATGGGATGCCTAAACCTCAGCTCGCCCAACGGCGGTTGAGCATATGGAATGCCGCGAAACGACTCAAAGCTATTGAGTCGTGAGTAGTAGCCAAATATGGTGGACCCATCTGGTAGAGTAACAGTAGGAGTGGCCTTGCAGCCAATGCAGATGAACAAGACTAGAAAGTATATCGACAGGCATGCGTCCAGTTTGTTCATTTCAACCACTAGAGATAGTCGATCAGCGCCATATCGAACCCGTCTCCAGCAGCCCTCTGAGACGGGTGATATTGAATTCGAGGTGACTACGCAGGAAAGCTCGGGCAATTGAGTTGTTTACGAGTTTGTCTGTTACGCAAAGACCATAATCGAGGATATACTGGAGGGATCAGGTCACGGGATCACAGCGAAAGGCATGAGCGTGCAGACGGAACGACCAAAGCACCAAAGAGCACTTGTAAGAGCAACTTGTAAATTAGTTAAATACGCTCTTAATCGCTCTAAGTACATTTTGGTTCGGATGATCGCACAATCGAAGCGCCTACTGAGGAAGAGCGGCAATGCACTCGATCTCAACGTCGGTGTGCAGAGGAAGCTGGTGCACAGCAACGCAGGTACGCACGGGCTTGGGCTCCTTGAAGTACTGGGCGTACACCTCGTTGACCTTGGCGAAGTTCTCAATGTCATCAAGGAAGATGTTGACCTTGATGGTGTTGTCGATGTTAGTGCCAGCAGCCTTGAGCACGGCAGACAGGTTTTCGAGAATTTGTTTCTGAGTTAGTCAAGTGACTCGCAAAATCACCAACAGATGAATTGACTCACAGTACGGGCAGCAACATCGCCCTCGACGAGCTTGCCGGTCTTGGGATCAGCTCCAACCTGGCCTGAGCAGTAGACAATGCCGTTGTGAACCAGTGCCTGGGACAGCACGGGAATGGGGGCCGGGGCCTCGGTGGTGAGAATCTGCTGGCGGTATGCGGGCATTGTTAAGATCTTAAATGCAAAGAGGTTGTAAGAAGACAAGTTGTGAGAAGACAAGTTAGAGCCAGGGGGAAATGAGTATAAGAGGTTCCTGGTGGGGGCAGCCCCCGCCAGACCCCGCCATGAGCCCTAGCCCACCAGGACCCCCGTTGGGACCCCCGTTGGGACCCTAGCCCGCTACCCCAGCCCCGTCCCGGACCCCCGCCAGAGATAATGCAGGGTTGGGCGGGGGTGCCGTTTATCGGCAATGCAACCTCCGGCTACCAACGCCGATTTGGCCTTGGCGGGGCGACTGTGGTTGTTATAAAGGAATCGTGTGCCGCTGGATTGCTCCTAGTAACCAGAAAACATACACCAACGCAATTGCCGCGATCGAAACCGTTGAACTCGGCCCGCGACTTTAACTTTAACGGCTATTTCATCTCCGTCTTCTCCTTATATCGCCTTTACACCCATACTTCTACTATGACCGTCGAGACAATGACGCTTGCTGGAGTGCCAGCCCCTCCCTACAGCATAGACAAGTCGGTGGTTGGCCGTTTGGACCCCGAGTACATTGACTTCTTCAACAAGCACGTCAACACGGCCACGAACCTGCTGTACACGCATCTCATTCCTGTCAATGCGCTTCGCCAGGGCGGCAATGTCATGCCTGGCCAGAGCCCGTTGGCGAAGCTCGCGTCCATCAAAGACGAAGCTGTTCCTCGCAAGTACACAAAGGCGGATTCGTCCGTGCCAGTGAGAATATTCACCCCGGAAGGTGAGCGCCCCGAGCAGGGCTGGCCCTGCACCGTGTGGTTCCACGGCGGCGGCTGGGTTCTCGGCAACATCACGACCGAGAACTCGTTCTGCTCGCATGTGGCCGAGCTCGCAAAGTGCATTGTCGTATCCGTCGACTACCGGCTGGCCCCGGAGTTTCCGTTCCCGTCGTGCATCGACGACGGCTACGAAGTGCTGCTGTGGGTCTACGAGACGGCATCCAAGACGCTTGGCATCAACCCGGCTCGTCTGGCCGTCGCTGGATCCTCGGCTGGCGGCAACATCTCTGCTGTGCTGACGCACAAGCTGGCCAACGATGCGCGCTTCTCGCATCTGCCTCCTCTCGCATACCAGCTGCTTGTTGTGCCCGTGTGCGACAACACCGCCAACAAGGACACGCACCTGTCATGGAAGGAGTTTGAAAACACTCCCCAGCTGCCGTCGGCCAAAATGCTCTGGTACCGCGAGCACTACCTGCCCAACAAGAACGACTACACCAACCCCGAGGCGTCTCCGTACTTCTACCCCGACGCGAGCTTCAAAAAGTGCCCTCCTGCGTTTGTTGCTGTTGCTGAGTGCGATGTTCTGCGCACAGAGGGCGAGAACTACGCGGCCAAACTGCGCGAAGCCGGCGTCAGCACCGAGCTCGTCATCTACCCGGGCGTCCCGCACCCGGTCATGGCCATGGACGAGGTGCTCACTCAGGGCAAGATCCTCATGAAGGAGTCCACCCAGGCTCTGCTTGCCGCATTCTATAACTAGACAGTCATAAACATATCTAATATAAAGCTGCCTAAACTGGATGCCCTGCGTACATGCTGCATGAAAAGCAAGTCCCACTAGTAGACGCAAGTCGAGTTTATACTATAGTGAAGGTTATTCAATAGAAGTATAACATTGAACATCTGTCCAGCATTCTTCAATTGACAGTATATCATTACTTGATCAGTAATACTAGGTGCTCTTGTTATTCTAGCTGTATTATATCGCAGGTGTCCCATTCGATTGTCAACGTTTGTTCTGGTATTATACTATGGATGCAGTCTTCTCGACTGTGCAGTATTGATGATGCTAATCGTATATTTAGTCTATAGAATACAATTGGGGAGTTAGAGAAGAGCAGCAACGCCAGCGACAGCGGCAAATAGAGCCACGACGCCAACCTGGTACTGGCTGCCAGAGTTGGAAGCAGCAGCCGAGCCGGCAGCCGAACCAGAGGCAGCACCCGAGGCACCAGCCTCACCCGAGGCACTAGCAGCAGGAGGAGTACCACCGGTGGTGATGTTCGACGACGAGGTAGAGTTGCTACCAGCGGCACCAGCGGCACCGCCAGCAGAGCCGCTGTCGTCAGCGATGGCACAGGTACCAGTGTGGTTCTTGAACAGCGTGGCGGTGTCGATGACGGAACCGTTGCTGGCAGACACAAACTCGTGGGTCAGATGTGTACAGTTGTGGACGGTGAATCGCGACCAGCCGTAGTCTGTGGCCTGAGCGAAGGCAACGTAGTCGGGAATGGGAGGCACCAGAGGGTCAATACCATCGTAGTGACCACCAATACCGTTGACAATGTACCAGGGGAAACTGGGGTTGTTGAGACCGTTGGGGTCCGACTGGTTAAAGGCAGTGGGGTTCATGCGCTCGTAGTTGTGGACGTGACCGTGCAGGACAACGTCGACGTTGCTGTCGAGCAAAATCTGCTCAAAAGCGACCTGGTCCTCCCAGTTGACCGCCTGCACGGCCTGGTACCAGGGACGGTGACCACCGACAATGACCCAGGGGGTCTCGGTACGGTTGACGCCTCCGAGGTCATTTTTGAGCCACTCGATCTGGGTGTTGGGGGCAGCAAAGGGGCCGCTGTTGGCCTCCTGCGAACCGCCAAGCTCATCAGGAGCGATGATGCCGTCACCGAGATCAGTCTCGGTGTTGAGCTGGATAAAGTGCACGTTGCCGTAGTTGAACGAGTACCACATGGCCTCGAAACCGCTCGACTCGTCACCGGGCATGCGCCAGTGGTTGAGGTAGCCGGTGAAGTTCTTCTGGCCAGGCACACACACCGAGGTGTTGAAGCTAGCATCCCATACCGAGGCGCTGGTAGTTCCGTCCACACAGTCACCGTCGTGGTTACCAGGACCAACCATGTAAGGAACTGAAGCAGCAATGGGAGTGATCTCATCGTAAAAGGCGTTGAGAATCTCGTTATAGATGGCAAAACCGCCCTCAATCGTCGAGTTGGGCAGGTACAGCTGGTTTTCCTCCTTCAGCCAGTAGTCAGCGTAGGCAATGTCACCAATGTGCCACACAAACTTGTACTCGGGCAGGAACTGGACGAGCGAGTCAATGGTGGTCAACTCGCCAGGCGTGAGCACACCGCCCTCACCTTTGCCCTTTTTGTCGCTGAGTCCGAGAGGACCGAACGTACCCATGTCGTTGACCATGGCGAACACGAACTCGTCGTTGGTTCCGTCAACAGGAGCAGTGGTGAAGTTGAAGACCTGCGACGAGTTCGAGTTGGACACGGCGTAGAAGTAGGTGGTGTTAGGCTGGAGACCGTCTACAACAACCTTGTTGTCCCACAGCGTGTAGCTGTCGTAGGTGCTCGAGACACCCTGAGCCGACTGCGACAGGTCCGAAGGCGACGAGCCGAACTGGACCTGGGGAGGACTGAGCTCAGACTGAGAGCTCCAGGAGATGGAGAACTTGCCGGGACCAGCATAGGCGAGACGCTGCTGGGAAGGCACATCTGAGGTGTTTGACGAAGCAACGAGCTGCTGAGCGGCCGCAGGGCTAATAGCCAGCAGCGCCAGAGCCAATTGAGCAAGGCTCTTAAGCGACAGCATTGTGGAACTTTGAGTTAAGAACTTTGAGTTACAGACTCGATAGGACGGCCCAGTCTTTTATACTCTTGCATTTTGCAGCTTCTGGCGTGGGACGACCAGTAGAAACGTGGTGTTTGTCATCTGGGGCAGTCCCAAACAGGCAACGGCCAACGGCAGCGGGTCCAACCCTGCAGGAAACAACCCCTGGAAGGAGTTTATCATGCAGGAGATCTGCACGGTTAAGTGAGGCACGGCCAATCAGAGGCAGTCAAAACAGGCGTGCCAGCAGCAGTACAATGTAAGAGGCGCACCACATAACGAGATAGACATTCCACAGTCAATTGAACAGTTACACAATGGCAGTATGGCATATCACACTTGTCTGCCCAGTGGGTCTGTATGCACTGGTCAACCTTTGGGGTTTCGGGTTTGCATCGGGGTTCCCCCATACGGCACTGCTGCCACTCCTGCACAGCGCTCTGCAGCTTTGTGGCCACTATCCGCCGATATCTGACGCACGTGTGCGCTTGTCGTGCAGTACACGTGGGAATCCCCGCGCTCGCCGCTAAAGCAGATTGGCGCACCTCCCGTTGAGCTTATAACCCGCTAGTTTCAGCTCCGCTAGGGGCTTCAGACGCAACGGGTACAACTGCTCGACCAGGCTAGTCCCGCGCTAAGACCACGGAGATACTGGGCCAGCCAGGGAGAAAGCGTGACTGTAAAGAGCCCAGTGGTTGGCGTAGGCGAGTGTGAATTGTAGTCGAGAGTGAATAGTCAGGCCCAGTTGAACTGCAGGGGCCAATAGTACTGTAAGGTGATTAGTTCTGTGGGGAGATTAGTACTTCAGGCTAATAGAACTTCAGGCCAATTGTACTTCAGGACCTGTACTTTGTAATAATACAACCCGCTCATCATTCGGCTAAGGTCTAGTCCGATCGCAGGCATGCCATTTACCCAGCGGTTTACCAGACTCAGCTGCCGTGTACTAACCACTGTTTAGCCGCTGCTACTGAATTGTCGCTGCTAAGCCGCTGCTCATCCAACTCTTAGTTCCGCCTAGCTTAACTACTGCATGTTTAGTCTTTGATGCCGTGCTCAAGAGTCATCTTAGCTGAAATGGTGTAATAAAAACGAGTCACAACAGAAACACGATGTAGCAAAACGAGTCACAAACTGAAACAGGAGTCGGAAGACTATCCAGACGCTAATAGTTAGGCGTTAACTAACTGCGTACTCGCTGTGGCTCTCACTGTGCTCAAGCTGGATTCATTCAGCCTTTCGTTACTCACTACAGCTGATATCCGGGAGCTACTGAGTTTCAGCATGCTCAGTTCCTTCGCTCATCTAGCCTTCAACCTCCAACCTCTAGCTGCTAACCCAACTATGTTGTCCCTCCATTGAACTCCACTAACGACCTGCCATTCTGTAACCACGACTTTTGAGGACTTCTCACTTGCGTACACCACTTTGTAATCGCGTTCTCACAGCTCTGCTGCCTTACCGGTTCTCACAACCCTACCTCTCACCCTGCCTTCTACCCTGCTTTCTTCCTGCATCTACGACGTCTCAGGCTGCCTGTCATGGAACTGAAACTTGGGTGCAGACCCTGAAACGGCTACCCCACTTGATCCTTGTAACCGCAAGCTCTTAACCGCATATCCGCTACACTGCCTAAACGCATATCCATCCCCGATTTCTACCACTTACCCGCATACTACGCCCTCATATCCGGCTTACCCGGCGGGCTAGGCAGTGTAACGAAGCTCCACATACCAACTCCACCAACATCCATTGATACTCGCAGCAATTGGTCGTGGGTGCTGCGGACGTAGGGAAAGACGCTGCTTTGTATACTAGCGACCTCGACTGAAAATGGTATGTGTTTTGCGCTGTTCATAGGTCCATTGGCGTCATTCGGCTTGCTCGGAATGCGTTTGTCTCGATATCTCGATGTGGGGCAGTCAATGCTACTTGTGCAATTGCCCGGTCGTACGCAATCCGGTAGTCCATGTGTTGCTTCACCAGTGCTCAATCTGTCCAGATTTACCAGTCTCTTTGTGGATCCACTCACTGACATCGCTCCCTCACTTTACTAACGCAGTCTCAATCACTGAAGCCGTACTTGACGGCTGTGCGCACGTCGCTGACGGCGGCTCTATGTCTCGAGGACTTTGCGTCAGAGCTGGTCGAGCGACACAACACACCCGAGGTCGAGTCGGGCAAAAACCTCGAAGCGCTGCTCAACCCCATGACAATTGCTCGTAACGAGAACGAGCGTGTTCTTATTGAGCCCAGCATCAACAGTGTTCGAGTCAGCATCAAGATCAAGCAGGCCGACGAGATCGAGGCCATTCTCGTGCACCAGTTCACGCGGTTCCTCACTGGCCGAGCCGAGGCTTTTTACATTCTACGACGGAAACCCATTCAGGTCAGTCCTCTTTCTTGTTATTGTGACTACCGCTAACCCAGGGATACGACATCTCGTTCCTCGTCACAAACTTCCACACGGAGCAGATGCTCAAGCACAAGCTCGTCGACTTCATCATTGAGGTGGGTATCTCTATTCGAGTCGATTTGCGGCACTAACAAAGTTCATGGAGGAGGTCGACAAGGAGATCTCGGAGATGAAGCTGTTCCTCAACGCGCGCGCCCGCTTTGTCGCCGAGGCGTACCTGACGCCATTTGACTAGATGCATAGCGCCGGAAATCGATGTATTGATGACACAGTCCAACAGACCAATCCATGTACAATTAGAGGGGCACTCGAGACCCAACGTCTATAATGTCGACAACCAGTGAGTCGCACAATGAATGAGTTTGCTGTGTATGAATAGATATTCTTTGCACTGGGTATAAATATGTAGTTGGACTACGGATAAATATATAGTTTTGAGCCTGCAGATCTTGGCTTTAAAGCTCCTCTTCTGGAAAGAGCATGGGATCTGGCGCTGCCTCTTCGATGTCGGTTCCCGCGAACAGCTGCTGGTAACAGTCGGATCTGAAGTCACCGTAGTGATTGTACGGGTTCTCGCGCTCCAAAACCATAGAACACCGGAAGCAAAAGTATGTGTTACACACTGTGCAGCTCATCTTGTTGCAGCCAGATACCTTTTCAATGGGAGCCTTGCATTTGGGGCACTGGCAAATGCCTTTCTGTTGCAGATACTCCTGGAACTGCTTGTCGGCCAAGTACTGACTGACCTGCCGCTCCATATTCTTCTTTCCCCAGTCGAACACAACCTGCTCACGGAACTCATCTGTGCCATTGATGTAGTCCTCAATCAGCGATACGGGTGGTGCCTGCCATGTGCACTCTGCGTATTTGCCATGCCACGAGCGGAAGCAGAAAGAGCAAAACGCAAAATCGCATTTAGGACACACGGCCAGCAGGTCGTCAGGCTTGCGCTTCACGAGTCCTAGGCACACATCCCGCGGGCAAAGAAGGTATGCGCGCGGATTCGACTCGGCCTTGAGCTTGTGCGAAAGGCGCACGAACCGCGCTGTCAACTCGGCTCCAATGAGTTCCTGCAGCTGAGACTCAACGAGCTCGGGACGGTCGCACCCTGGATGCGGACAGATGACCTGGGGTATATAACCCTGGTCAACACAGGCCGTGAAGTAGTCCTGGAGGCAGTCTGTACAAAAGACATGGCTGCAGCCGACCAATTGTGTGCACACAGAGCCTCGTTTGGAGTACTGGCAGATCTCGCACTGAAAGACCTGGGCTTCAAACTCACTGACGACAGCCTTTTTGTCAAACCGTAGAATGTCCCGTAGAGCTGCCATTGGCACGAAAACTGATTTTTTCCGCCAGTCATCCGACAGCTCGGAGCGCAGCAGATCTACCATCGCGAAGAGCACCTGGTCTTGGCTGTCGGTCCATAGACGGAGCAGTTTTTCGCGCAGCTGCTCAGTGAACCGCCGTGAGGCCCATGATGATGTGATAGTGAGTTTCGGCGGTTCTTCCAGGGGGTACTTGGCAGGAAGCTCGAATTTGAGAGTCATGGGCGGTAGATGGCTGACTAAGTAGTGTGTAGCTTGTGGCTCGGCTGGAAGTGGCTCTTTCGGTTTGGGTGTGAAACCTACAACCGAGTGCCGAGCTCTCTGTGGTGCTTCTTTTGTTGGTTCGAGCGCGTTAGTTGGATCCTCCACCTCAGATCTCGAGTTGGAAGCGCGGAGTACGACATTGACGGCCTCTGGTGGCTGTACCGGTACTTCAAGACGCCCGCTGTACAGCTTCAGGTCGACCTCAGCTTCGGGGAAGATGGCGCATAGCGTGTTGAGCTCCTCACCGCGTATATCCTCGTCCACACTACTGTCTTCCGCCTCCATCTGTCAAGACGCAAGGATGCTACTTCACGAAGACCTAGCCCCGATATATGGCCCACGCTAGTGAAGCTAGCCTCTAAAGCTGGTGTACGACTACACCTCGATTACACGCATTCACAGCTACAGATTGTGTGGTATTGCAATGTACGTATGGTGTCGTATCCCACAACTGTCTCTACAACACTTAGCAACCTCACTTTTCTCTCCCCCCACCGCCCCCACTCTCCACCAATCGCTTCCTGCACCCGTTATCTGCTGCGGTGGTTAGGGCGCAACGTCTTATCGTCTGGTTGCCGAATCAAGCAAAGATTCAGCCAGCGACTCGACGCCAGATCCACCGCAGGAGAAAGCGCCATCGGAGGATCGAGGTTTGCAGGGTGTTTTGAGATCTGAAATCCGAGCATTTCGTACTGGCGTGCCGAATCAGCTGTGAAGCAAACGACAATCTCATCTACCGCCCACCCTGTCACTTTTGCGCTGTTAATGCCGACTCAATGCTGACTCGTATTTGCGCTTGGAATAATCAGTTGCCAATCTACCTGCACGCTTATCCGTCCGTCACTATCGCTTGATTTCCATCTGCCATTGGCATATTTATATTGGCATATAGCCATTTGTCCTAGTTGGATTGTCATATTTGGATCATTTTGAACTGTGGTTGGAATTGTCATATTTGATTTGCATTTCCCTTTGGATTCACCCCTCTCTCTACCCCGCACATGGAAAGATTCCAGGACGGCGACGCCCTGAAGGTCGAGCAGGCCGGCCAGCGTGGAGCTACCACGCCTCAGGATGCGCTCTACGCTGATCCAGCCATGAGCTTTCTGTCGTACGGAGAAGCTGCCTCGGTCGCTTCGAACTCTCCGCAGCACTCGACGCTCGACGACTACAGCCACTTTGGCCCTCAGCCTTCGTTTGCCTCGATAGCGGGCAATGCACCGATGTTTCTATCAGATGGCCCTCAGGCACTCGAACCAACGAGCTCGGCTCCGACAGGACCGACGGCAGAGCAGTCGTCGACAGCTGGTTCTCGCCAGGCTGCCAAACTCACCAAAATGCGTCCGTGTGACGAATGCCGGCGTCGTAAGTCCGGCAGTATTATGCTCCAGGACTCGAATACGTGCCTGACATGTCAAGTGCACAATGTTCCCTGTACTTTTCTCGGCCCCAAGCCGCCAAAACCACGCAAGAAGGCTGCCTCGACCTCGGCAAGCTCGGACTGGATGGGAACAGCCACCGCCGATGCGTCGTCGTCGAGCAAAAAACGCCGCCATGACTCAGATGGCAACGCTCCACCCGCAGCTAGCGACCATCCGACAGGAGATGTCGATGGAATTCGGTACGTGAGCCCTGTGCAAGACTACAATCAAATCCGAGGCCACTCGCTGCTGAAAAAGACTCTGAGTCTGCAGTTCCCGCGCTCCTCGGTATATCTGGGTGATACGTCGGTATTGGACAACCTTCTGTTCGACCCCACAGCGTTTGGCAAGCAGGAACAGGCCCAATTAGCCGGAAACCTGTTTGTCAGAAAAGCAGGACCCGACACTGTATTTTTGTTGACAAAGGATGACAGCCCGCGGGAGAGCGTCGAGGCTGCAGACGCCATTGAGCGACTCGTTGCACCCCATGGAAGCAAACTCATCTCCCTTTATTTCCGAGTCGTGCATCCGGTGTTCCCTGTTCTCGACAAGGAAGTCTTTCTCGAAAAGTATGCACGCACGCACCGCGAATTCATGCCTTGCCTGCTTGCCTCCGTCTACATGCTTGCTCTCCGATGGTGGTATTACGACGACCTTCTCTCTACGCTGCCCAAGCCAAACATCTTCCCGCAGCTGCACGAACTGGCCATATCGAGCTTCTTTAAGAACTGCGGTCACCCAAAAATCCCAATTGTACAAGCAGGCGTCCTACTTATTCACTGCCAGCACTCTGACGACCGAAACTGGATTGTTGCCTCGCAGGTAGTATCCTGTGCGGAACGGATCGGTCTTGGCCTCAACTGCCAGAACTGGAAGATCCCCAAATGGGAGCGTGGTCTTCGCAAGCGACTGGCATGGGCTGTCTTTCTGCTTGACAAATGGCAGGCACTCATCGAGTCCCAGCCGTCGCACATTACCGATGATTTCTGGCTTGTGGGCAATCTTCAAATGGATGACATTGGCGAACCCTCGGGGTTCTCTCGAACGGCCGACTCGCCTGCGAGCGTCCCAGATGAGTTCGAGTATGCCATCAGCGGGTCTCTTCACCAGGGCTTCCAGGTATACCTCGAGATGGTTCATCTGGGCCAGATTGTCAGCGAAATCCTCGATACGCTCTTCACTTACCGATCCAAGGTCACCATCACAGACACCGAGAAGATCCTTGAACTGGCAAAGCCCATCCAAATCAAGCTTCGCCAGTGGTATATTCATCTCCCTGAAAGTCTTCAGATGAACTCACACGGATCTGGAGGTCGGCAGCTATCTGTCGTCGGATACCTGCACCTGGCGTACTTCGGTGCCGAAGTGACACTGCATAGGCGCATCATCCGGTCCCTCCACGCTGGATCGCACCCTGAACTGGTAAAAGTGTGCCGTGAAGCAGCAAAGGCGCGTTTGTCGGCGTCTCTCGAGTTCATCAATTCTCTCACTGACGAGCACACCCAGAGCTTCTGGCACTTTTCTGCGGCCGCGAACTTCTCCCTGATAGGCTCGTTTGCAGCGCTGCTGTACGTCACGTCCAGAGAACCTTCTGAGGCCGAGTACTTTCGCAGTCAGCTGCAGAGCTACATGTGGAAGCTTCGCACCTCTAGTGGCTTTGACGAGATGACGTCGGCTCTGAAGCTGTTTGGCATCACCATGAGTCGGATCTCGGCACTGGGCCGCCGACCGAGTGCGTAACCCTGCTTTTTTTTTGTATTTATAGCTCAAGCTTGTTAGCTTTCTGGTGTATCGCACCTAGTAATTTAATGTGATCAGACAAGAGGGAGGTGGAACGATGGCCAAAGGTAAGCCGTAGTCGACACGAATGCAGTCAAACAGAAGCGTAAACGATGCAGAGAAGTCAAATGAGATTCATGAGTTCTTCGGAAGGTATGCCGAAGGCTATTTACAGGTATTTGGAGGGAGTTGGCTTGGCTGGAGTAGGCTCTGGCGTAGAAGTAGGCTCTGGAGTCACAGGAACTTCCGGTACCTCCTCTGGAGCCTCTTCTGGAGCCTCTGCATTCTGAGAAGTTTTAGAAACTACCCACGTGTTCTCCGTAGACTCAATGTCGGCCAGAATCTCCTCGAGTGTACGCGACAGGTTCTGTTCCTCGGCAGAAGGCGCCTCTTTGGTGATGTCCACGGACTCACCAGCCTCAGCTCGTCGTATTAGCTCGTTGAGGGTCGATATCCGAGTCGACGTCCTGTTCTCAAACAGCTCCTTCTCGTTGTTGAGTTTGATGATGTACATGAGCTCGGACGAGGCAATACCGAGCAGAAACAGAATAGCGGTTGTAGGAGCGCGCAGGTATGCTCCGAGACTCGAGTGGGTCGAGTTGGTCCGTGTCCCTGCTCTCTGCAGCACAAACCGACTCGGGACCGCTCCCAGACGGAGCAGTGGCCGAGATCTCAGCATCTGCAATTAAGCGTTATAGTAGAGCAGTTGAAGAGATATCGAGGTGTAGAGAGCAGGAAATATTGAGGTGTAATTGAGCTGCAGTTCCCCCTGAGCCCAAGCCCAGATCTGCAGTAAGTGAACGAGACGAGGTGAGACGGAATCAAGTCACAACTGAAGTAGAACAGTAGTATTCAATTAATTAGTAATATGAATGTAAGTTCTTCACATAAATGGAGTAATCAGGATTGAGGCTAACAGTTATGTCGCTCCTGTAAGCGAGATGGACTGTAACGCTACCCATAATGGGGTACCCTGCCAAATCTTGTTTAACCGTCAAATAGATAGCACCAACTCCATGACTATGCGTACCTTTTTCATTCTCGAAACTACATTACCCCTTTACTCCTCATTTGCGTCTTGTCATTCGTGTCTTGTCATTTGCGTCTTGTCATTTGTTGTCCTCTCACTTGCGTCTTAGAACCCCAGCATCGTCGGGTTAGGTATCGTGCATATCACGCCGTGTTCAGTTGCCAGTAATCTCCACCTTTAGCTTTAACTCGGTTTGATGATCCGAGCGCGCTGAAGTCGCTGAGCGCTGAATTAGAGCTTGTCCGGCATTTGCAGAGTCGCAGTATCCTTTTGCGTATAATCTCCGTGATCCACTGAGGCGTTTCGGCCCGCGATTTGTCGTTTTGGCAGTTTTGCCGTTTTTGATTTCGATTCTATCAAGTACTTGATCAGTTCATTGTCCCCTTCTCTCCTTCACGCATTCCCTAATGGTTCGCCTCGTTATCCCTCCAGTCACAAAGTACGCACTCGTGGTGCTGTTTGTGCTGTCGTGGTCCGTGTTCTTCCTGCGATACTACACGTACATTGTACTTGTATCACGGTCTGGCGACAACAACAGCGAAGGCGTCAATGAACCCATCTCACCCGACGTGCCACATCCAGGCGAGATCCTCGTGCCGCTGCTGACTCTCGTCCCTCAGGGTCTCGGCGCGTTTTACCCGTGGACACTCGTCACCTCGGCCTTTGTAGAGCCGAGCCCGCTGCCGTTCTTCCTGGTGGCTACAACTCTCTTCTATGGGGGCAGATACTGCGAACACGTGTGGGGTTCGGCCGAGCTAGCCCGATTCCTGCTCATTCTGAGCATTGTGCCCTCGACAGTCGTCTACCTCTTCTACACAATCATGCATTGGGCCATGTTCTCGCCCACCGATGAAGACGGGCCAACTCCAGGACTACAGCGGTTCCAGCAGACGGTGTGCGGGTCTGCGGCTATTCTCACGGGATTCCTCGTTGCCTTCAAGCAACTTGTCCCGGAACACATGATCTTTCTGTTCAAGGGCCGCCTAAAGGTGCGCGTCAAGCGTCTGCCAGCACTGTTTCTGCTCTTCTCGACTCTGGGAGGCATTCTCGGCTCAGATGTGTATGCTATTCTTACATGGACAGGCTTCTTCGTGAGCTGGGTGTACCTTCGGTTCTACCGTGTCAGCTACGTGGATCCGCTGCTGCCGTTTTCAACATCGCTCATTGGCAGCATTGCGTCGCCATCAGCGGCGGGCGGTGCATCCCTGACGGGCTCCAGCATCACAGGCATCCGCGTACAAGGCGATGCCTCGGACGCCTTTTCCATGTCATCGTTTTTCCCTGAACCGGTATCTTTTGTTGTGGAAACTGTGTCTGAAAAAGTGTTTGGCACTATGGTGCTGCTTGGCGCCTGCACCGCGTTTACGACGCTTGAAATCGACAATGCCAACTCGCGCGCTGCCACCCGCATGGCTTCTGGAACACCGTTGCGCACGGGTTCCCTGTACGGCCGGGCCGGTCTGGCATCGGCTGGACCTGCCGGCTCTGAGCCATCGTTCATGCCGCCGCTGTCTTCGCGGTTCACAGATATGCCGCGGGGAAGTGCCCGCGTCGAAGCCGAGCGTCGGCGTACTCTTGCGTTGCGGGCTCTTGGCTCTGAAGACCTTCCTCTTGCTCCTGGGCCTGCTGTTCTTCCTCATCCCATGGCCGGAAAGGATTAGTAGTGTAAGTCGTGCATCCATCATGAGTTAAGCTATGAAGGCCATGATCAGAGGGCCATGAACCCCAAGGCCAAGGAGCCATGGGTAGGCTTAAACCAGGCCATGAAGCCAAACCTCGGGAGGCCAGAAGCACCAAACCATGAGGCCATTGAGCCGAGCAGCTAAGACAGCTGGCAAGTGCCATGAGCAGCTAAGATAGCTCGGCAACCATACTGGTATCTACTGGCATCAAGGCAGATCCGCTGCCAAATCCCGCCGCTGGCTCCGCCGAACCTGCTTACTGGCATATATATTGTAATTTAGCATTGTGAACATCACACCATGTGGAGCGTAGGAAGAAGATATCAGCTAGCACGCTAACAGCCTGTAAACAGTGATATCTGCAATAATGCCTGCTAGGGTTCCTACTCATTATAGCAAGGATTTAACTGACGGATCTACGCTTCCGAGCCTAAACTCGACAAAGTTCACGGACGCGGCATTCCATGCATATTGCTGCATTCCATGCAGCTTGAGCCAAACTCAAACAGGCGATGTCGGTTTGGTCGTCTGACCTGTCGAATGCCGGTTGAGCTGAAGCGACAACTATCATTGCCGCTGCAATGACTCTGGTGGTGGTTGTCAAACTTCAGCTATCAATGAGTTGCCGGCTCCGAGATTCCGCATATGCTGGAGGGGGTTCTAGCGGCTATCAAGTTCCGAACCTGATAAACTTCACCACAACATACTACAATCTCATCGTATCGCAGTTACGGTATCTGGTTAGAGCCCATGTAGATTAGACGTTAGAACCCGTTGGTGTGCCGATATGGCAGATATGGCATCGCTAAGGCGGGGGTCTACGAAGTGGAGGGGGTACTCTACATTACCGGTGGTACATTCCCGTTAGCTGACTTACGGCAATAGCCTATCGACGGCACCCCACCAGACAGTAGCCGAGCGCGCTTCGATTGTAAGCGACAGTCGCGTGTGTGGCATTCCGTTTGACAAGACCCAATGTCTGTACTACGGGTTTCAGATGGGCCCTGGTGGGGGTGCCGGGGCCGGCGGGGGTTGCGGCGGGGGCACTGCCCATCTATCCTTCTCCCCTCAATATGGCACTTCTCCGCAGATCTAGATAAGCCGGGCGAGGAAGACTCGTGTGGCCGACAAAAGTAATCAGAGGGTCTGCGGGGAGTGCAGGCTGATAAGCAGGTGCGTGCCGGGGTATAAAGAGCTCAAGGTTGGCCTTGCTGAGTTCCAGTTTCTCCAGTGACCTGCCTTAGTATCTAGATCTCGCCTTTAGATCTTCTCTTTCGATCTTCAGATCTCGGTTCTTACTAGCAACATCACAAGTTGTGACTCTACTTCGGTTGACCTTCGTCTCCAGCTTATAGTTGAGATACTTCTCATCTGTTCACTCATCTGATCAATCTGATCATTCATCTGGCTTTCATCTGGATCTCCTCGCTTCACCACCATGAGCGACACTAAGGAAATGTACACGGGAACCGTCGAGGAGGTGTCAAAGGGCGAAATCACCGATGCTCGCGTGCACGACCGCGTCGCAGAACGCCGTCTGTGCCGCAAGCTCGACTTCCACATCCTGCCCTTCATCACCATCATGTACCTGTTCAACGCTCTCGATAAGGGCAACATCTCAAACGCAAAGACAGACGGTATTGAGGCCGATTTGAACATGCAGGACTCGCAGTGGAACCTGCTTCTGTCCATCTTCTACATCCCATTTGTGCTGTGTGCTTTCCCCATCACATTTGTCATCAAGAAGTACAGCGCTGCTACCGTTATCCCCATTCTCATGTTCGGATTCGGCTCTCTGTCGCTCATCTGCGCTGGTGTCACCAACTTTGGCGGTCTTATGACGGTGCGTTGGTTCCTGGGAATGTGCGAAAGTGCCTTCTTCCCTGGTATCATCTACTACCTCTCAACCTTTTACCGACGAACGGAGCTTGCCCGTCGTCTGGCCGTTTTCTACGCCGCTGCCAACATGGCAAACGCCTTTTCTGGTCTGCTCGCCTTTGGTGTGTTCCAGCTGAAGAACAGTGCTCTCGAGGGCTGGCAGTACCTGTTCCTCATTGAAGGTTCCTGCACTGTCGTCTTCTCCATCATTGCCTTCATCTACCTACCCCGCTCGCCTGCCGAGGCCAAGTTCCTCAATGAGGAGGAGAAGGAGCTCGCTTTCTACCGTATCCAGACTGATTCTACCGCTGTCGTTGGCGAGAAGATCAACTTCAAGGACGCCGTCAAGGTCTTTGCCCACCCTGTCACTCTCGGATGGCTCTTCCTTGAAATCTGTCTTGGTGTGCCCCTGAACTCCATCAACAACTGGTTCCCCCAGATTGTCGGCTCGCTCGGTAAGGGCACTGTGCAGACAAACCTGTACACTGTGGCTCCCAATATCTCGGGTGCAGTCTGCCTCATCATCCTTGCCTTCAGCTCCGATTTCACGGGAGTTCGTTCGCCCTTCATCATGCTGTCCCTGCTCATCTCCATTGTTGGCTTTGCCGTCTTTGGAGCCATTGACACTCAGGCCCACATTGGTGTGGCCTACTTTACGTGCTTCCTCATGACTGCTGGAGGCTCGGCCAGTTCTGTGCTGACGTCGACGTGGTACAACAACAACACCCCCGGTGAGACTCGTCGTGCTGTGTTGTCGGCTGTTGGTGTTCCTCTCGCCAACGCAGCCGGTCTCATCTCCTCCAACATCTTCCTCGCCAAGGACGCTCCCAAGTACGTTCCCGCGCTTGGAATCACCGCTGGTTTCGGTGGACTCGGAATCATTGTCACTGGTGGCATCTACGCCTTCATGTTCTTTGACAACCGCAAGCGTAACAAGCTGCAGGGCGTCAACTGGACCTACAAGGATGTGTCGACCTCTATTATGGGTGATGGTCCCAAGAACCCCAGCTTCCGCTGGATGCTGTAGCTTGTCGTTATTTTTTTTTATTGAATTGCTGTTATTATGGAATGTTAGTAGAATGGGCAGTTAAGAGTGACTTCCCATATTCGGTTACATATAAAGCGATGGAACAGTTGCCTGGAAGCAGAACACTTTAGCTCGACAGTGCTTCCAATTAGTAAACAGTGAGGGTAACTTGTCACTCTTGATTAATTGTGATATACTTTTACTAGTGGTTATATTCTGGATCTGTAAGCACTTTGTCTGAGTTAATCTAAAACTCATTTCATGGAAAAGAAAACTGTGTGATTTCTTCCAGTCAACTCTGCAATTTAACAGACACTAGAAAACTCTCAGAGGATATCTAGATTGTTGAGTCTTCTGCTATTCCGTTGGTGCACTCAACGTCATATTGCTGCTGATCGTCCTCCAACAGTTTACCGCTGAGAATGTAATGAGTTTATATTTCTATATTGAATTGCTTTAGTTGAAAAGAGCCGAATTACGGTGGGACATACTAGTCAATAATTCCTGTCATCCAGCTAACAATTGACTGATTCCTCTATCAGTCTACTGGTTATCTCGTATCACTTCGGATCGCGCCGTTGGGCCGAGGCGGCTAGTGCCCTGACATCTGCACGCCGATTACCCCACAGGGCCGGTTGAGCGGGCGGGTATGCACACCACTGGCCCGCCATCTCCTGCCGCGGAACGCTCCATCCGCCCGGCGCAATTTCCCCTCATTAAAGCGGCGTTTGGTGGAGGTTCCGCTCGATAGCCTGGTGGGGTGCCTGGTGGGGTGGGCATGGGTGGGCGCTGGCGGGGGTGCGATTCGATCTTGGCGGGGGCGCCGCGCTATCGCATCTCCACACTACATTTGTATATAGCGGTTTTGTATATATCGGTTACCGTGTACTCAATTGCCGAGTATTCAGTTTGTGATAATGACAACACATCCTTGCGACTTCTATGCGTCGCCCGACGTCAAGGCGCTTCGTGCCGAGTATGTGGGAAAGACGCTGGCCGATATCCCGACGCCTGCTTTCGTCGTGAACCGCCAGATCGTGAAAGACAACTGCCAGCGAATGCTGCTGCGCGCTGAGCGCCTCGGAGCCAACTTTCGCGCCCACGTCAAGACGCACAAGTGCAACGAGGGCGTTGAATTGCAGCTTGGCGGCAAGTGTGAGCGTGTCGTGGTGTCAACGCTGATGGAGGCCTGGAAGATGATGCCCTTCTACAAGTCTGGCCAGATCATCGACGTGCTGTACGGCCTGCCCGTCGTCAAGTCACGGCTTCCTGAACTCGTGGAGCTCAAGAAGCATGTGCCGAATGTTCGTCTCATGGTCGACCATCCGAGCCAGATCGACCTGCTGACTTCGCTGCCTGCTGGCCAGCCCTGGTCCGTGTTCGTCAAGGTCAACATGGGAACGAACCGAGCTGGTTTGGCTGCTGGTACAGACGATCTCGAGGTCATGATCTCCAAGATTGTCCACGACAAGGGCGTCCATGTGTCGCTGTATGGTTTCTACTGCCACGCAGGTCACTCATATGCTTCTGCTACCGAGAAGGAGGCTGCCGAGTTTCTCTACAAAGAGATTGAGGCCGCTAACGAGGCTGCTATCCTTGCCAAGTGTCTTGACTCGTCCCTTGATCTTGTCCTGTCCGTCGGCTCGACACCAACAAGCCATGCGTCGGAAATTGCCGACCTCTCACGACTCGCCAACCTCTCGGGCAAAGTCGAGCTCCACGGAGGTAACTACCCCTTCTGCGATCTCCAGCAGATGGCCACTCAATGCATTACCCAGGACAACGTAGCGTGCTCTGTTGTTGCTGAAGTCGCTTCATGCTACCCGTCGCGAGGCGCCAGTGCTCCCGGTGAGGTTCTCATCAACGCTGGTGTCATCGCTATGGCCCGTGAACCAGGTCCTGTTCCTGGTTTTGGCAAGGTCATTACTCCTGGTCTCGACGGCTGGTCCGTCGGCCGTCTTTCTCAGGAGCATGGCATTCTCGTCCCCACCTCCGGCAAAGAGACTCTACCGGAACTCGGCTCGCGTGTGCGAATCATTCCCCAGCACTCGTGCATCACTGCGAACGCGTATCAGTGGTACTACGTCACTGACGGAGACGAGAAAGTGGTTGATATCTGGGTCACTTGGCGAGGGTGGTAACAGAACTTTGTCCATGACCCACATGAACCGACTTCATCACTATAGGCATGCCATCCTAAGGCAACCTCATCGGCCCCTGGCTCAGCTAGCTCTGCCAGTCATTATAAAAGTGATCTTGTTAATAAATACGTAGATATCGTCGTTGACATGCTTTTCATAAGTTCCTCTGAGGATACCCCAAATGCTGTACGATCATCGCTGTGGTGGAAACTGGTATCGAACTCCAGAACCCTTGGTGGAAGTACTCGTTGGCGACGGGAAAGAGGGCGACTTGCGTCCGTACAGTCCCGAGGATGAACTAAGTCTGCCATTATGACTGCGGCTGCGTTCCTTCGATCGCTCTTTCTCCTTCTTGCGTTCCTTTAATTCCTTAGAATCCCGTCGTCCCTCCTCGCCTGAAGCCTCGTTTGTTGCCTTCGGCTTCTTTTTGCCTTTCCGGATATTTGAAGCGCCTCGTAGGAGACTCTCGAGACGGAAGGTTCCTTCGTTGGGAGCTGCAGACTTAGCTGGTTTAGGAGATACCTTGTCACGCTTGTTACTTAGGGATGTGGGAGATACAGGAGTATCTTCTTGACGTACACCAAGGCCCTGGATGGCGCCATGATATGCGTATTCCTCCGTTGCACTGCTTGACATTTTGCGGTGTGTAGCTTCATCGTCGAGTGACAATTGAGTTCCACTCCCGTTGCTGCTTGAGTCCGAACGAGAGTGCCCAAACTCGACAATCTCCCGCCGTCGCGCAAGAGCAGAGCCCCCTGTGTAGATTGTACGGAGCGAAGAGTTCGAGGCTTCACTAGTGAGCCCACCAAACGCAGGTGTAGCTGGCGAGTTTCCAAATGAGTCACCAAGCGTCGTCTTAAAGGACGTTGTAGACGGTGTCCGAGCAAGAGAACGGTTAAGAATGAGAGAAACCTTCTTATCATATAGCTGCGGCACAGACTCGATTGGATCGATCGCATTGTCAGTGCTCATGTCAGTGTCAGTGACAGAAGTATTGTGTTGATGGTGTCGGGTGTCGAGGTCGTCATGCATATGTCTTCCATATCCCCGCGAATGATGATCCCGACCTCGTCCCTCAGACTCTGCCATGTAGGCACGAACACTAGCAACGTTACTGTCGCTCCTACCATTCCAATGACCTCCGCCAATGTCAATGCTGCCTCCACCATCACTGCTTCCCATGCGTCCATCTCGCATTCCTCTATGGCGACCTCGCTCATTCACGCGAGTCCTCTTCATGTCCCTGGTGAAAAATGAGTCCAGATTATCAAGGGCTGTCCACATGGTGCTCATTGAGCCGTTCACTCCTCCAGGAGGGCCCTCAAGCTCCTCCACAACGGAAATGCTGTCCATACGATCGAGCATAGGGCCAAAGTAGCCACCATACTCTTCCTTGTGGAATTGAAACTCGTCAACAACCGCGCCTCCACTCGTCTCAACCTCTGGTGCATCGGTTCCATATGAGCTGTTGCAAGTGTATAGAACAGAGTGCACGTTGTTCCGGGTCATGGCGGTAGCAATAGCAGGCATCGGGATTGCCCATCCGCTCTCCTCGGGGATACCAAAAAGCGTTGCAGTCTTCTCAAACTCCCCACGCAGGTAATCCGTGCCCATACTCATCCGCAATACAGGACCGTCCATAGCACCTGCCGGAATGCTCACCATTTCATCAAGGACACGCATGGCCTGTTCAGCATAGTCTGTACGGAGTAACCTCAGTAAAGGCGAAATGAAATCGGCTCCAACGCCTGAGAACTCCTCCTGCTGAAGGTCCACCATCGGCAGTAGCGCCTTTAGGATATTCATAACTTCCTTCTTCACCCAACGGATCTTATTAGGAAGAATACCAAGCAGAAAATGGAGAACGGATAATTGACACTGCGGGAAAAAGTTAGTGAACAGCGAGTTCACAGACTGCGTAAGGAAATCTTGCTTGGCACGGAAGCGAGACTTTGCAAAGGATGTGAGAATACGAGACAATCCTACGAATTGCTCGCCCTCAGCGTCACACATGTCGCGCAATCGAAGAGCAACTGCCTCCAGCTCTGGCGAAACCTCGCCGGAATCAAACGAATGCAAAAACCGGGGAAGACTGGACGCGATCGCCAGAGCAAGGCGATCCGGCCCAGCAATAATTTCCGAGCCCTGGAGCAGGTTAAGTCGATCGAGCAGCTGATGTGTCTGTTCCCAAGCCAAGCATGATCTAAGCCCAGGAATCAGAGCTTGCTGGAGACCAGAAAAGTGTTTACCTCCAGAGGGAGTATTCCAACGCGGGGGGAAAACTGCCATCAGCGCTGCAACAGTCTCAGGGGAGTCGAGGTCAATCTTCGAGATAAACTTTCCCAAAATGGAAAGGACTTCAATGAACTCCTGCTCGACTGGCGTTCCGAGGCACCCTACACTGGTCCAGAATAACTGTGGATAGTTTATAAGTTCCTGAGGATCCAGTTCTGCCGTAATGGCATTCAGTGTCATAAGAATCTGCATCGCAAACTCCTGAATGTCTGTCTTGGGGTCCGAAATAGTGTTCGAAAGACGTGAGAGCATATCCGACAACATCCCCAAATCAATGCTAGAAAGCAGGCATCGAAATATCTGGTATGAACGGCAGGCAATATGGCGGACAGGACAAGTGGTCGCCCACAGCAGGGCTTCCCGTGCCCATTGCTCTTGCAGTCCTGGCCAAAGATCCATCTCGGCAGGTTCATTCTCATCTGTCTCCTTTGTAGAATCTCCTCGGATAACACCGAGAATGTCCTGCACAAGCTGCACCATTGGCTTTGGAACCCGACCTCCCTGGCCTCCATTGCGCTCGCTGTTTAGGTCGTCGTAAGCCCAACTCAGCTGACTAGATGATGCATTTGACATTCCGAACGGTCCCTGGGGTTGTCGTTTCTTCTTGAGGCTTTCACACAGTTTGAGTGCCTGCACATTGTGAGGAAGACTGGGGCCCGCAAACTGATAGATAATGTGGATGAGAAGTTCTCTGGCTCTATCACGTACAATTGGCATGTACTGGTCAAAGAGGGAGAGGACGACGTGCAGAATTAGCGGAAGTCGCGGTCGCACCGACTCCCGAGGAGTCGACAGCAAATCCACAAGCATGATCATGGCCAACTGCCCCCTTGAAAACGAAACCTCCTTTGAATGATTTGGAGGCAGAATAGTCGAGATGTTGGCAATATACGGGAAGACAGATTCCGCAATAGTAGTGTCGTATGGCTCTGGATGCGCCGTTATCATATTCTTCGGAGTCAGGTACGCAAGAAGGAAGTCCACGAGCTCACCTCCAGCAGGCGTATTCGACAGATAAAGTAAGATTTTGCGCGAAAGTTCAACAAAAGCCGGATCACGACGCTCCAAACTATGATGGAAAACAAAATCCATAACAACCTTGACGTTGCCAGGATACATTCCGTTTCCGAGGGCAACCCACAATGCTTCGACTTCATTCTGAATACGATCACTGAAATTGATGGTGATCTCGAACAAGTTTGCAAGAACCATAGATGTTGAAGGAGATGGAAGGTCCGTCACATCCACCTGAAGCTCAACAGTTTGAATCCATGGGAGCAACACAGCTAATATGTCTCGACGTGACATGTCATTCACCACGTTGAAGTACTTCGTCAGCTCTGAAAACACATAGTATGCCTCTTCAGGATGGTCTGTAGCAAATCGAGTCGACAAATTGAACATTGCACGTTTGTATACCGCCCTAGTCCGGTTGGTGATCGTGACCTGGTATTCCATGAGACATGTTTCGCCGTAGAACCTGAGCTCTGTAGCTTTAAGGAGGTCAACTGCAAGACTGCGAACCGAAAGGTCCTCATCTCCAGTTTTGAACAAACCCAGTGCCAAAAGCTGTCTCATGTTACAGGGATAGTCCGGGACTTCCAGCAGAAGTTCGGCCAAAGCAACGAAGTAGCTTTTTGAAGCTTTGGGCTTCGAGTGCTCAGTATACCCGCTAGCAACTGCCTCTTGGAAGATTGTCGGTAAGTCCGGGTTAGCCTTCAGCAGATTTTTCAAGGCTTTCCGCCCATAAACGTGCATATCATCGTTTGAACTGTCAAACATGGCAGCGATCCACTTAAGAACAACAGGGACATTAAAGCTCGTATTGGACTTCCGGCGACCAGAAGCATCAGCAGGCTGCACCATTGGCCCACAGCAAAGAGCGGCCAAAGAGCTGTAGATCGAGTTGTCAAACTTCTTTTTCTCAAGCTCCATGGATGCAACGACAATGTTGTGGTCGCCCATATCCTTAGTGCTGGTGAGCACGGTGCGCTTCATCTGAGCCTCTCGTTCACGGGCTAGCATCCAGTTCTCCCCAACAGGAGACCATTCATCAATAAGCAAGAAGAAGCGTAAGCGCGACTCAAACGAAATAGGCGAGTTGCGCTTGCTACTGAGCCCAACGGCGAGATAGACGCCTTCGAGCAGCCCGCAGAAATAGCGGCGCAGCTTTTGGAAACTGTAAGTGAGTTGTACATGCTGCAGAGAAAGAAAAGAACGGAGCGAATTCAGAAATCCAACAAGCTCAGCCACAATCCACTCATCATCAGCAATCTCAGGCACTTCCAAATAGTGTACTGTAACTTTCAACAGATGGGCAGCTTCAGTAATAAGGCGATCCTGGCGTACTGCTGCAGATGCGTTCAAGGCAGCTGCGTCACGCCGAGTTATTCCAGAGCTGCCTTGCCCGGTCAACATCCAGGCCGCGGTAGAGCTCCCGCTTAGTGAATCTTCCTTCCATGACTCAATAACAGGGTGAAGGCACTCCAATAATGTCTTGTAGATGTTAACATTAATGCAGGTAATTCCCGACACAATTGCATCACGAATAACAGGGTGATCAACTCCTAGAAGAGGAATGACCATGCGGAAGACAGATCGCACAGACGTGATTCGCTGGTGATGAATCGTGATCTTCTGGGCCGACTTTTTACGGCCATGCTGGTATTGACTGTTGTCGGGAATATGCAATTTCTGCTCGTCGGTAAGAGTGAGTGTAGAGCACGCAACCATCAGGTAGATTCTCCATTGTTCCACAACGACCTCAGGATGTGTTCTCATCGGATGTTTCAAAATGAATGCCTTAGAGGCCACACTAATCGAGCTTTCTTGGCGAGCAAAATCAACGACAACATCGTACATTCGCACCAGGCGGATGCACACAATGTTGCGACAGATTGCCACAGGCATTGGGTAGGACTCGAAGCATTTCTTGATAAACGACGGAAATGCCTTTATCCACAGAGCTGTGTCCACTCCATAGTCTGACTCAGTGAGTGCAGCCAAATTATCATCTCGCTTCTTAGTATGCAACTTAGCCAACCGGCTACGTTCAGGCATGCTAAGGCTCACCTGAGGCTTGAATGCCTCTAGTAAAGAGGTAACTTCAGCAGTCTCCATGAATTGAATCAACCGGGATGGCGGAGTCAGATCGCTCTTCGATGGCTTACGAGAGTGATTTCCACCCTTTGAGCTCAGCGAGACACCATATGAACAAATTGCTTTATCAAAATCCACTGTCAGTTGTAGAATCCGAACGGCAAGGGATCTTACAGTTCTGTCCTGCGAGCATAGGAAGAAAAGTCCGTTTCCCTCGATTTCTTCAACCGCACCCCACAGTGCGCTCATAGAGTGTTCATTGCGGCCCGATGCGAGCGTCGATGTGTCATCGCTACTCGCCGGAATATCCACTCTTAAAGTCGACTCTGACGATGCAGGTTGATGTTCCTTCGGAGACATCCTGTTGACTTTGTCGATCCAGATCACAATCAAAGATAAGTACAGTCTTAAAAGTCGCTCAAACTCTGACGTCTTCGATGGCGGGCAATCAGAACTAGTGAACATCTTCTCATCGAAGGCAAACATGAGTTTCGTGTACACATTGAGCACGGCGCGCGTATCAGCAATCCGGGCGAGATACTTGAGCGACCGAATGGAGACCTGAGCAATAGACGTGATCGAATGCGTGACATTGCGACTGAGAATCTCGACGGCCTTGGCGAGATGTGGCGAGCCCTGAGAGGAGCCTCCGGGGTATGTAGACCCACCGGGAACTTCGCCCATGCACCAAGGAAGTGTCTGGAGGACAACGATGAACAGCTCAATCGACGCCTGGCGCTGCGCTTGACTGGATGAGTTGTCAGATCCAAAAGAAAAAGATACTGTTGGCTTCAACTGGATGGGTTTCTCATCAGGCATCGCAACATGGGCACCAAACTGAGCGTCATACATTACAGCAAGGCGTAGTATCGCCTTACAGAACGTGTCATAAAACTGACCGAGGCTTCCAGCAGGATTTGGAAGCTGCTTGGGTTCAAGCATAGGGGGCACCAGGTAGTCCGGAAGCTGGGGTATTGCTCGGGATGACCTCGACAGAGAAGGCGATGAAGATCTGGGGGACGAAGGCTGGAAGGCAGATCTGCCACGTGAATACGATCGTGGATATGCACCAAGCTCTTCAAGGACCTCTTCATTAGGGAAACCTGGCTTCTTCACTGGCGAAGAACTTCCACCGGCAAAATCGTGAAGTATCTGAACAAATGCGCGGATGGCGACGCTAGCACGTTCAGGAACAATGTTGTCGAGGTACATTGCGCTCACATTCTTGGTCGTGGATGCACCTCCCCACAGCATCTGAGGCAGCACACTTTCAAGGACATACTCAAGGTAACCATGAGCTCCAATGCGAATCATATACGCGCAGGCACAGCTAACAGCAGGGTCTACTGATAGCCACTGCTTTCTGGCGCTGCTGCCGGATTGGTTACTACTGTTGTTGAAAAGTAGTGCCTTGCAGACTTCGTCCAGTTTCTTCGTGGTGCTGTTAAGGGACTCAGTCCATCTGAATACAAATACCCAAAGAAGACGTACTGCACCAACATAAAAGACCGCTCGGTTCGCACGCGACTTCTCCTTTATCTTAGACAAGTTGCCCTCAATGATGTGAACCCAGTTTGCAAGAAAGAGCTGCTGCGGCGCCACACTCAGTACGACCGATGACAACTCGTAAGCCACAGCCCAGTATTTGGGCTTGCGGGCCATTAACTCAGCTTTGGCAAATAGCTTCTCTATTGAGCTGATCCACATAGGATGGTTGAGCTCAGCGGATGCGAACCCGGACAGCGGAAGAAGAATCTGGGACAGGGCCTGTGCATATTCTTCTTTCACGATAATATTCCGAGACCCCATCGCTGAGCTTCCCGATCCGAGACTGTTACCGATGGCACCACTCACAGTGGAGGAGCTAGAGCCAGATCCCACAAAGGTTTGTGAGAAGAACTTTACAAGCGAGTCTAAAAACTCTGCAGATTCCTCCAACGCATCGATAGGATAGATCTTCAATCTCAAATAGCGCATTCCTCGAATAATCAACGCCATATAAGCAGTGTCACTGTCACGCGTGATAGACGCCGGGAACTTCTCGAACTCAGCGATAAAGCGATCACCAACACTGACAAAGCGCTCTTCAGACATTTCACCCACGATCTTGGCTACAAGATCCCAGTTTGCCTGCTGAAGGATGCTCTGGGATAGCGTGCGTGGGTCAGCTGTTCTCAGGTGCTTGAAGCAAGTGTCCTCAAGTTTCTCGGTTGCCTCCTCACCCAGCACGTTGGGTGGGCACTGTTTCACAACCTCCATGAGCACCCGATATAACAAGTATGTGCTGATGAGCTTGTTCTGCTCAACGGCCATTCCCGAGGTTCGCGCCTGGTCTATGCGAGCTTCCTGCCACATTTTGACTGAGTCAAAGACAGCCTTTGGCTTGCGACGGGCCACACCACCAAACGAGGCAATGATTTTGTCAAACGAGGGATCCACACCTTCACCGAGAATGCTCGTTACATCCGGCTCGGCATTGTACGAATAGCTGGCGCACAGGTTCAACTTACGCTCGGCGTCACGTACAAACTGAGTTAGCAAACTGCAAGCAGCGACTAGGGGGGAGACATACCTGAGTGAATAAAACGTGAAATGCATACTCGGCCGGGGTCTTTGGGTCGGATTTTGATTTCATTGCAGCGTTTTGTCGTTCCGGCATCGGCGGTAGAGGTTGTCCTGACATGCCCATAGCGCTGAGGGATTCCATTGCTTCGAGGGACGGAATGGCTATTGATGTCTGAGGGTCAGCTTCCGGTGGGATTGCAGATGACGATGCTGCTGCCGGTAAAAGGGCTTCTTCGGTCATCTGTCGAGAAGCCTGCAGAGAACCAGCTCTGCTCAGTGGGGAAACCGGTGAGATGACATTCGATTCAGGGATGACAACCGTCACCGAGTGCATATCAGATTCTGGAGTTGGCGTTGCACCAGACCCAGCTTCGGGCATGCCAGCGGGCATGCTGTGAGACGCATTCTGCTGTCCTCCGTACAGGTCTGCCGGATTGTGGTTCGGTACATTGCTCTCGGATTGAGTGGTTGATAGAGGCGCCAGAGGCATTAGCTGAGGAGCGACGAGTGCTGGCGGTTGCGGCACCTTGAGCTGTCTGAGGCGGTTTATGGGCGGTGCAATGGGCGTTGTAGTCGGAAGCTGGCCAATTGGAGCGGTAAGGTTGGCTCGCGCTGCTGGTCGTGACACAGTCGCTGCGCGAGTTGGGCGTGCTCCAGCAGTCGGTGCCGATGGGTCTCGTACGATGGCTGTTGTCGGCAACGATTGATTGCGGTCGTGATGAGGTCGTTGAGAACTCATTTCGCTCCCGTCTGGTTTCTTACGACTGTCCGAGAAGCTGTCATCGAAGCGGAACTCCTCCATTGCAAAGGCAGCCTAGCGGAAACCTAGCGGTGGCCTGGAGAGACTATAAATCGGGGCAACACAGTTACTCGCTAACCGGAAAAGTCTCCAAATACAAGTCAAAACCTGTACCTTGGGCACAAGAGAAAGCCAATTGTACTCTCGACTGATAGATCCCAATCTGATTGATGGGCTCACGCCGGTCAAGTGTAAAATAGCGCGGAATTGCGACTATCGTCGAGTCTGCGAGAAGCGCGACGTTGTGTTGGACCAAGAGACTCCTAAGATGAAACTTCAATTTGGCAATATTTGGGGTGCGGAAGCACCAAAATCGACTCCTGGCTAGGGTAGGGGCTGCGCTGGCGGGTGGAGATTTGGATGGGTCTGAAGGAGTTGTAGCGCCGCCGAAATGGGAATAAAACACGACGGGTAGAGGGGTGCTAAACAGTAAAGAGTGGGTTAAGAGTCTGGTTGTTTTCTGAACGCGGATGCTGGAGATCCTGCCGGCTAGAGAGGCAGATTTCGAGTTCCAGCAGGTTAGAAGCAGCTGACTTCATGACGAGCCAGCGAATCCGACGCCACGATCGACTTCTTGCCTTCTGTTTACACTCTACTGAAGAATGACGCGCCATGTGCATTACCAAAGTACTTCACAGATCAATGCTTGCGATGCAGGGCCGCCTGATGGCGGATCGCAAACGCAGGGGTACCCTTGCCGCTATCGTCGACCTCAATGAGGAAAAATGGGCATCTAGATTACTGAAGTGAATGCATTAAACAGACACGAAGGTACTATACTGAGTGTAGTAATCGAAAGATAGTAACCTGGTGCACTGAACCGTGGCAGTGAATAGTGATCACTCTGTATTGAACCGAATCTACTTCACAGTCCATCCAGGCTAAACGACAAATCCGCCATTGACGCGAATGTTCTGACCGTTGACCCAGCTGGACTCGGGAAGAGTCAACAGCGAGATTGCATTGGCAATGTCCTCGGGGGCACCTAGGCGCTTGCCAGGCGTGAGGCCCGAGATCATCGCAATGGCCTGCTCACTATTGTTCTTCATAAACAGATCGGTGGACGTGGGGCCAGGAGAGATAATATTGACGTTGATGCCCTGGGTAAACAGCTCACGTGCAGCGGCACGCGCGTACTGCTCTATGGCACCCTTGGACATGATGTAGGGAGCATAGTGCGGAAGCACAGTAGACAGTCCACAAAGCGACGAAGACAAGAAGACGATTCTGCCTCCCTTAGGAATGTGCGGAACGGCATACTGGGTCAGCAGAATGGGACCGCGCACGTTGATCTGGTACGAGAGATCGATATCACGGGCAGTGATATCGGAGGGGTTGTTGTTGATCATGATTCCAGCATTGTGGACGATAATGTCGATTTTGCTAAACTTGCGGACAGTCTCGTCGACGAGTTCGTGGATATCCTCCTCTTTGGAACTGTCGCTCTTCAGAACGAGGTGATCGCTGCCGAGAAGCTCCTTTGTCTGCTTAGCCGACTGCTCATCTGAGCTGTACGTCACCACAAGAGTCGCACCAAGCTCCTGGAACTTCTTAACAATGGCAGCACCGATTCCTTTAGTGCCGCCGGTGACAATGGCCACTTTTCCGTTGAGAGACATTGCGAAGTACGGTAGAAACAACAGTAGAAAGTAACAGTAGAAAGCAGAAGCTGAACTCGTAGCTTGCTCTTTTGTTGCTACATACTGACTTGCTCTGGCATTTATATACTAGCGTGGAGTTAAGGTCAGCCTCGGGATCTAACTCGGGGTAATGGCACGCCGCATCGCATTTATGTCAGCCGCCGGACTTAAGGAGGATATAACGCACGGAAAACATGAGTGCTGAGTAACGAAATGCCGGCAACTTCGGGTGAATAAAAACAGACTGTCTATTGGAGTGTCTAATCTATGGTCTAGACCCTGTCAGCGCATATGTCGGCTTTTAGGTCGACCTGAAATGCCGACAGCTAAGAAGTGAGGCACGTGACCTTTGCCGGAGATATCAGTTCCGGCTACTACTAACCGTTGGGGAGTCGTTTGAGCATGCTCTAGTCGTGTTTAGGCAGGAAACCCCACTCTCTGCTGATGACTACGCAGGGTGGTATTCTTAGTAATATCTGGTGTGACAGCTGACTGTTGTGACGTGATTAACCCGTCGGATATGCCGGTGATCTGATAAGCCAACCACGGGAATCCCGAAGCTGGCTCTACACAGCAGTTCCATCTGCTTGGGCCCATCATCGTGGCAATCAAATAGATCTACAAGACGCAATATCACTGCTTAGTCTCCTGAACGTCTGAGTTCCTGAATACCTGATTCTACTACGGGTTTCTGTCTGATTCCAGTTCGTGAGTATCAGATCACGTGCGCACAACTAGTTCGGGTTAGTTTTCATTTAGTTCACCGTTGGCTTTAGTTAGCGGCCATAAACTGGCTAGTACGAGGGTGTGCCACTTTATTGACCCTCCTTGATACCACTCTTTGATTGACCTTCTTGATTGGCTCCTTGATCGGCTCCTTGTATGGCCCTTGATTCCAGTTGTCTCAGATTGGCGCTCCTGAATTTCAGCCGCGGAGTGTCGGAAGTGAATACCCGCAGTGTCAATTCACGAAGCTGCGCAAACGAGCAATTTGTCTCACTTCTACCGCTAGCCTCGGTATCTCGTGCCGTTCACTCGCTTGACAGCTCGCAGATATCACTGATATCCGTTAAACCCGCGGTTTTAGAGCCTCGTTTCGACTGTAATACCGATCCCCCTGCCGCAGCCTGGCTCGCGAAGCTGCAGCGTTAAGCCCGCGGCTTTGGTGTTCTGCCACGATCTGTGCCGTGCCTTGCGGTAGCACGGGGCCGTGCAGCTACTGCACTCTACACGTTGGCCTATCAATTGACAGCCCCCATATTGACATGCCCACTGTTTCTCCTGCCTGATGCAACCTCCTTCGCTGATTGCCCACTCTCGTTTACCGACAGCCGATCCTAGGGTAGAGGTATGCCAAACGATCTCGACCTCTAAGGTGCGATGTCAGATGTGGGATTTGACATAAACTGGGGTTCCGACGGGTTTTCGCAACATGAGCTCTGTTAGATGACCATCGTTGAGACTGACGAGCCGTAGTGGGTTCTGCGCATGTTCGTGTACCTGTCTGCGCTTCTGGTTGCTTACGCCCAACACGAGACTTAAACGACGCGCCTTCGTATCTGACGTGCGACCAGGAATCTGCCCCCAAATCCAGCAACCTGACTAACAGCGGCGCCGTGTGTTAATGCACAGTCACGGAGATGATACGGATTACTTTGACACGATGTGACGAACGCACCGCGTCGTTTCCGCTCGTCTATATAATGGCAGCCGATTCCTCACTGATCCGTAGCAATCCCACTCATATCAGGCTCTCAAGATCGCAATGACGGCTACTATTCTGACTCCTCCTCCTCCTCCTCCTCCTCCTATGGAGGTGACTCTTGAGAACATTGAAGAAGTGCTCAAGGACGATGCAGCCATTGAGATCATGGTCGTGACCATTGACGGCCAGATCCGCTGCCGCAATGTGTCCAAGACCAAGTTCCTCGCGGGAATCGAGAAGGGAATTCCATTCAACAGGTGAGTCAATTGAGTGGTAGGGTATTGTGAAATGTGCCCATAATGGTCTCATTTTGCAGTCGATCCGGATTGTTCAATCTGGATTGTTCACTCTGGACTGTGCAACTGTCAATTGTCATCTGCTTACCTTCAATACTAATGCAGTGCTGTGTTCATCATTGACCCCGTTGGAGGCTTCTACGGCCCCGAATTCTTCAAGGACTTCCGCTGCAAGGTTGATCTTATCCAGGGTGCCGGCGACTTTCTGTTCAAGCCAGACCTGTCAACCTTCCGCCGAAAGCCCTGGGCTGACGACCACCCCGTTGTGTTTGGCCGTGTCTATGAAGAAGACATGACACCGCTGCTGCTGGACACCCGAAACGTCATGTCTGGTGTAATGGACAAGTTCAAGACTGCTGGTCTAACGCCTTACGTTGGAACTGAGGTCGAGTTCGTCACATACAAGGAGACAACCGCGACGATGAAAGAGAAGATGTCCAAGCCGGGTGGTGCTCTGACTCCGTTGCGAATCGGATCTGCTCCCTACAGCTTCGGCGAGCACAGCTCTCCATTCTACCAGGATATCATTGAGAATGCAGTCAAGTTCCGTGTGCCTGTCGAGGCAGTCGGAACCGAGGGCGGTTTGTCGGTCGAGGAGACGTCGTTGGAATTCTCGCGAGCCGACGAACAAGCCGACCGAGTCATCTTGTACAAGCACATGCTGCGCGGAGTTGGCGAGAAGCACGGAATCCTCCCTGTTTTCATGGCAGTCACCCATGAGGGTCTCCAGGGCAGCCACTTTCACATTTCGCTTGTTGATGACGAGGGCAAGAATGTCTTCTACTCTGAGAAGGCCCTAGAGGGACCCGAGGAGCTGGAGCACTTCTCCGAGGTTGGACGCCACTTCCTTGCTGGTATCATCGAGAAGGCCACTGAGGTTTCGTGCTTGATCTCGCCGACGATTAACTCGTACAGAAGAAGCGGAATCATGCGACCATTCGGAAACCTGACGTGGGGATTCGAGCACCGTGGTTCAGCATTGCGGGTCATCTACGGTGATGAACCGAAGAACACACGTGTCGAGGTCCGTTTGGCACCTGCTGACACCAACCCACAGCTGTCGCTGGCTGCCATTCTCTCCATTGGTCTGCGCGGCGTTGAGAAGAAGTTGCCGCTGACAACCCCGCCGGTGAGTAGCTACTACAACTACGAGGACAAGTATCCCAAGTCCCTCGCTGAGCTGGCGACTCACCTTCCTGACACTGTTGAGCACATGCCCGACACTCTTGAGGCTGCTGTGGTCAAGTTCCGGGCCGAGGGCAGCGTTTCGCACGAGCTGTTTGACGACAACTTTGTCGAGCACTTTGCCCGCACGCGTGACCACGAGACTGGCACCTTTAACAAGGAAGTGGCAGCGCAAGTTAGCGGCTGGGAGTTCATCCGCTACGGTGTGAGCTTTTAGATGTCGCTCGATTGATGACTAGATAATTGATACAAGTGGAATTGTTCTGGCTGGTGACAATAGCTGAACACTAGATCCCCTAAGTTTTAACCCTAGATCACGTAGATTGTTGAACAGATCCTCCGGTATTAATTACTGGCGAGTTGTATTCAGCGATGTAAGCTACAAGTATTTTTTCATGAACCAATATTAATAACCTGTGAAGTGTGACATGGGTGATGTTGTAAATTGGCCTGAAATGCAGATGATTCGCATATGCAGCTAATTTAAGGTACTTATTGTGCATGTTATTAGGACTCGGAGTGGGACGCCAGTGTCATCTAGTGACAAATAGTAGAGATACGGTAAATACGGATACCAGCTCCATTAGATACTGCAACGGTTGAATAAACTTGAATGACCCTTGGCATTCAGGTTCAGGTCGGATTTCGTCCAACGGCAAAGGCCACGCAGGCGGAAGTCAGAGTGCAGCCGCCGCGCCGATTGTGCAGGAAAGCCGCCCTGAGTCGAAAGTCGAGAAGCCGAGATGGCATGGAGTGAAAAGTAGGTATTAGAAGCAGAGAAGTGGATCGATGACACCAGTAGCTTCATTTCATCACGCGGACATTAGCACCAACAAGCAGTCCATCAGTTTCTAGTAGAATCGCTACTGTGAAGCCCGCTTTAAGCTAACTCAAAGCCCTAAGCCACTGCATCTTGCTGTGGTGCCCCTACCCTGTTTCACCCAAATGGTGACATGTCGGGCCCACTAAATTGACACGTTTGTTTTACAACCTGGTACAAATCAGCCAGAGTCCGGTGGTCTGCTAACACTTGCACCGTTGTGTTGTACTTTGGTAGGTGATTTGATTCCGTGACGGAGCTGGCAGTGCGCGCAACACGCCGAATCAGCCAATTGACGCGTCTTACGCTCGACACACTCCATTGGAGACACGAAATTGCATCAGCACTGAAGACTTGAAGCTGAAGCTGAAGCTGGAGCTCTATTCATTCTCCTCTTCTCTCTCCTATTCTCTCTCTAACAAAGACATGGCTAATCTCGACAAGGAAAAGGCCGAGGTGGTTTCGGTGGCTCCGGTAGCTGTAGGGTCGTACCGCTCCTCAGCTCCGGCTCCCGACCAGGCCAAGAACCGCTCGCTGCGTGGCTGGGATCTGCTGCTGCTTCCCATTGTCACGGCCGGCGCGCTGGTGCTGCGGTTCTGGAAAATCTCCAACCCCAACTCGGTCGTGTTTGACGAGGTCCACTTTGGTGGCTTTGCTCGCAAGTACATCATTGGCCGCTTCTTCATGGATGTACACCCACCACTCGCCAAGATGCTCTACGCCGTGGTTGGCTGGGTCGGCGGGTACAATGGCGAGTTTGAGTTCAGCGACATTGGAAAGGTCTACCCCGACGAGGGCAACGAGTACGTTCCGTACGTGCTGATGCGCTCGCTGCCCGCTACGCTGGGTGTCCTCACCATCATGCTCGGGTACGCTACTTTGCGCGCATCGGGCTGCAAACCGCTCGTTGCCGCGTTTGGTGCTGGTCTCATCACCGTTGAGAACACGCTCGTGACCCAGTCGCGATTCATCCTGCTCGATGCGCCGCTGCTCTTCTTCATTGCCATCACTGCCTACGCGTTCAAGAAGTTTGAGAACGAGCGTCCCTTCAGTGTTGACTGGTTCCGATACCTCTTTCTCACCGGCATTGGTCTCGGTGCCACGGTCAGCTCCAAGTGGGTCGGTCTCTTCACCATTGGCTGGGTCGGACTGCTCACCGTCTACCAGCTGTGGTGGCTGCTCGGCGACCTCAAGGTCACGGCCTTCCAGTTTGCCAGCCACTTTGTCTGCCGTGCCATCTTCCTCATTGGCGTCCCCATTGTCTTTTACATGTCCATGTTCTACCTGCACTTTATCTGCCTCGTCAACACTGGCGATGGTGCTTCGTTTATGACCCCTGAGTTCCAGTCGACGCTGCAGCACGCGACCATGGCCGAGAACATCCCCGCCGATATTGCCATTGGCAGCGAGATTGTCATTCGTCACGTTAACACTCAGGGCGGGTATCTGCACTCACACGACCACATGTACGAGACTGGTTCCCAGCAGCAGCAGGTGACTCTGTACCCGCACAAGGACGAGAACAATGTGTGGGTCATTGAAAATGGCAGCAATCCCGACAAAATCACCAACGAAGATGGAAGTCCCATCTTTGTCAAGAACTATTCGCTCGTTCGTCTGAGACACAAGCAGACCCTTCGTCGTCTGCACTCGCACGACCACCGTCCCCCCGTTTCTGAGCAGGATCACCTCAATGAGATCTCGGCCTATGGCTTCGAGGGCTTTGAGGGTGACGCCAACGACCTCTTCCGCGTTGAGATTGTCAGCCAGAAGAGTGCTCCCGGTGAAGCCCGCACGCGCCTGCGTACACTCGAGACTCAGTTCAAGCTCATTCACACCACTACCGGCTGTGCTCTCTTCTCTCACGAGATCAAGCTGCCCAAGTGGGCCTTTGAGCAACAGGAAGTTGCCTGTATCACTAGTGGTACTCTGCCCAACACTCTGTGGTATGTCGAGGAGAACTACAACGAGCACTTGGGACCTGACGTGGAGCTAGTCAGCTACCGTTCGCCGTCCTTTTTCGAGAAGTTCATTGAGCTCAACAAGGTCATGTGGCGTGTCAACGCTGGTCTGACGGAGACCCATCAGTGGCAGTCGCGCCCCGAGTCGTGGCCCATTCTCAAGCGTGGTATTAACTTCTGGGTCAAGGACCACCGCCAGGTTTATCTGATGGGCAATGCCGTCGTCTACTACGCGATTCTTGCTGTTTTGGCCATCTACGTCCCCTGGAAGTTGCTGTGGGTCCTGCGCTGGCAGCGAGGTTACAACGACATGGCTGGCGATGCTGACTATTCGACATTTGACACCGCAATTGGCAGTTTCGTCCTTGGATGGGCTCTGCACTACTTCCCATCGTTCCTCATGGAGCGTCAATTGTTTCTCCACCATTACCTTGCCTCAGTGTACTTTGGTATTCTAGCCGTTGCTCAGTCGTGGGAATATTTGACTTCTCGTTTCATCCGTAACAAGATCGTGTCGTCGACTCTGACGGTAGCATTCTTTGGCGCTGCCGCTGGATTCTTTGGGTGGTACTCGCCATTGGCGTATGCCGAGCCTTGGACCCGCTCGCTCTGTGAAAAGTCCAAGTTCCTGGACATGGATTTCTCGTGTGGCACTTTTTTCCAGAGCTACGACAACTACAACCGCGACAAGTCAAAGTTTGAAATCTACAAGGCCAGGATTGCGGCTGAGCTCGCTGCTGAAGAGGCTGCCAAGGCTGCTGAAGGCGGCGAGGGCACTGTCGATCTCGAGCCCCAAGAGGCTGGAGAGCAGCAGTACGAGGAGTATGTGTACGATGGCTTTGAAGAAGCTCCTGCTCCTGTCGAGAACCCCGTTCCATCGGAGACGAACGAGGTTGAGGGTGACCACGAGGAAGGCCCCTTGTCTGATTTTGAGGAGGCCAGCGAGTCCACTGAGGAGCCCTCGGTGGTGCTTGGCCAGCACTCGACGGTGCAGTACCGCGATGCTGATGGCCAGGCCGTTAACAACGAGGAGGTTGAGAAGCTCGTTGAAGAGGGTGTTCTGCACGTTGTGGATCAGGCCTTTGACGACGACGGAAACTTGGTGTCTGAGGTTGTTGCTGAGGTTGTATCTTCATCGGCTGTTCCATACGAGCCTGAAGAGCCTGTGGTGGAGGCTGAGACCCCTGCCGTTGAGGAGCCCGAAACTGCTGCCGCCGAGGAGGCTGAGCCCACTGAGGAGGCTGTCGAGGAGGCTGTCGAGGAGGCTGTCTAGAAGACTGCCTCGGAGGCCTAAGTTTTGTCATTCATTGTCTTCTGGACATGTCTCATATGGCTCGCTGGGCCTGTACATCGAAAACTTGACTGTCGATAGACTGACATACGCTATCTATTGTGATAATACTACTTTTGGTATACCACGGCTATATACTACTAAACGATGAAGCTGTCGTCGTCCATGTCGACGTCGGTATCGGTCGTCACGGCGGGTTGGCTGCAAGTAGATACAACCTGACTCGATTTCGGCGGCACGTAGATCGCTGTTTGCTCACAACTAAACAAGTCAAATAGCTCTGGCGAAGGAGTCGGGAAAAGAACGTCGCTATCGGTCCACACGAGATCAGTAGCAATCTGGACCAAATCGGCCCACTCTTCGTATGTCGGCCAATCTGCATCCTTCTCGCTGACATTGTCGAGATTAGACGGCCATTCGCTTTCAAACGGAGGTTGGGTCAACGTATCCACAGGAGCCTCGCTGTTGAGGAACGTGATGCCCTCTGGAGGCGTCAGTGGTTGCGTCGGCGACATCAAGATCTCATCGTGAGCATCATCGGCATCGGCTTTGAAGCTGCTGCTGTCGAGCATCGGACAGCTGAGTGACATGGCAGAGGTATTAGCAGGTATATGAAGTATCAGAGGTAACAAGGGTAAAAGACAGAAGTAAGAATCACAGGGTGACAGGTCAAATGTGACGAGTCAAGTGCGGCAAATGTAACAAGTCGGATGTGACAGATGTAGTGAGATGTGATTGCGATGCAACAAGTCGGATGTGACGACTTGCAAGACCCGCAAGAAGCGAGGATTCTGATCAGCCAAGAGACGACAGACCTCTAGTGACGCTTGATGTTAGTTTCCCTATTAGTAGTACAGCATTTCAGTAGCTGCGGAATCGGTATTCAGTCGAGATGTCGCATCGCGACGACATTTTAGAGAATACCCGATTGTCGAATGTCTAGATCTCGCGGGAATCTGAGAGCTGATCTGTACATCATAGAGGACCAATGGAGAAAAGTTCAGAAGGTGAGGACCTGCTGTTGGAGAAGTACCTCGATGAGCTCGACCGCTACGTAAAGGCCCAAGAAGCGCTTGGCTCTAGCATGTCGAGCGCGTTCCTGAACCTGGCAAAGGCGAATCAAACTACAAGCCCTTACAGTCGGTATGGAAGAGATATGTACGACGAGCGGGTCAAGGCAGTACGGACTGTGGAGCTGGAGAGCAAAGGAGAGGGCGCTGAAGAAAAAGATACTACAAAATCTACAGTGACGCGACCATTCGTGGTCATTGAAAGCAAACCCGAGTCTGGCAGAAAGACGAACCCGGTCACTATGTTCGGCGTACTTGTTCCAGCGAGCTTACGCCAAGCCCAGACAGACTTTGCTAAAGGCGTTGAGGCAGCGGTGAACGTGGCCAATGCCCTACGGAGTTTGAATGCTCTCGAAGCTGAGATCAAGGAGGCTAGAGGAGAGAGTACAGAGGTCAGCGTGGCCGGACAACTGGGAAACAGAGAGGACACAGCGAAAGAGGTAACAGAGCCAGAAAAGTCAATGTCACGGAACGAATCAGCAGATACACAGCTTTCAGATGCACCAGTCAAATCAGCGGAAAAGCCAGCAATGGCATCGCAGCCAGCATCACAAAACGAACCACACGCTTCGCAACCAACCGCATCACAAACGAACTACACGCCAAAGTAACTGCTACCAATAGCATCACGAAAGAATAATTTAATAATATACATGCACTAGTCGGCACTGACTAGGAGTCTCCAGATTCCGCGGCATTCTCCGCGCGCCCGGCTCGGTCTATGTCGACTTTGCCCGAAGCGACTCGTAGAATCAACGCATCGCACTGGCGCATCAACTCACGCCGCTCTTCGGCTACCTGCCGCTTCTCTTTGTCGGCCTGCTCCAGTTCACGCTCAAGCTCCTCGACGCGTTGTAACTGCTCCTGTTCACTGATGCCAATTCCCGGTAAACTATCTATGAGCACCTCAATCTGCTGTGCTTTGACGATAATATCCTTTGCCAATTCGGTCATATCCCCTTGGTTAGTTGAGTCCACGGAAATAGCCGCAAGTTCAAGGTAAGTACGTAAACAGTGTACAATCATAATGCAGCCTAGTAAGAGTACGGGCTCACTGAAGAGAGCGACTGTAAGAGTCTACAGTCACACAGTCATATGCCAGCTGGAAGCATCACATAAAGCAGGACTTACCTTGTAGCTTTTCTGGTTCGGCGGATTCTATTGTGGCATCGATGGCTTTTGGTTCAGTGCCGATCGGGACAAAGTCATGGTTGTGGCTGACATGATTGATGGACGAGTAGAACTGCGTAAGGAGCTGATGTTAGAGGGCTCCACATCGCACTGGCCGACTTACCTGATCGATACACCCCTGTAGTTGAGTGAGCCGGTCCGTCATGGCAGCTGAAGGTAGAAAAGGCGATCTCCAGATGATGGCATAGTTGGGTTAGGGCGCGTTTCAAGCCAGGAATCAGGAAACGAGTGAAGAGAGTTGATTAATGACATTCATATCCTTCTACTTTTCCTTCTACTCGTTATCTCCATGTTGCTCTATTGTTCTACTCGTATGTTCAGCTCCAAGCTGATCTCTTTATCATGAATCATCAGTCATTATTAAATAGCTATTAAAGAGCGTCATAGGACTTTACAGTCTGCATTAGATCCAAGCAGACGTCTCGCCGTTGCCCTCGTAGACGGAGCCAGCCTCTTCCTGGACGCCGTGCAGTTCACGCTGGCCAGCAATCATGGGTGAAGGCAGCAGGGCCGACTGGCGCTGGTCTGGAAGGTTGAGAGCCAGAGTCGAGGTGCTACCGCCAAAGGACGAGTAGGTGTTCCAGAACGAGTCTTGCGACGAGTTGGTACGGCCCGGCACGAGGGTGCGTCGCGGGCTTGGCACAGGAGGCACGTCACCCTGCGAGTTGGCGAGCCATCGCTGGTCATCGGCGTTAGGAGCTGCCCAGGCGCCATATGAGTCGGGTCCGTGCATTGAGGACTTTGAGAGCGGCAGCTGGGGCTGGGGACGTGTGCGAGGAGGAATCTGTGGAGCTGGCGACAGGTCCGACGAGGGTGTGGTGTCGGCGGTTCCAGTCAGCGAGACCGAGTTTGCAGTCGACAGCGAACTTGCCGAGTGCTTGCGGAGGTGAGCCAAAGAGCCGAGCGGCGAGAGCTGGTTGGGGCGCGCCGTCTGCGTGTGTAGGGGTGTGGTGGCTCCCATGAGAGGAGCCACTGTATCAATGAGCTTTGTAGATGCATCCACGTGGCCGGCGTGGACAAAGTTGGAGGGAGCGGAGATGGCCTGTTTGGTGACGGCTCGCGGGGTGCGAGAGGGCGACGAGGAGACGAAGAACTTGAGCAGGCGCGAGGCAGACGACTGGCGGGGTTCTTTCTCTGCCGACGGTGTAGATGGAGGAGTGGCCTTGACGTCAATGGCGGCAGCAGACACTCGTGAGGTAGCAGCCGATGGTCTTGCTGGAGAGACGCCCGAGAAGGACGAGGAGATGGACGAGTGCGGGCGATGGCGCATTGTCGTGGCCGGCAGGCGACGCTGTGGGGACGGCGACACGGGATCTGGACGCAGGGCTCTTGGCGAGCCGATCTCTGGCGTCGTCAGCGTGGGAGCTTTCTTGGCCGACGACCCGCTGGCCTTGGAGCCGAGGCGGCGCAGCGTCGAGCTGAAGCTCATGGACGATGAGGGCTTGTGTTTGGTAGGCGAGGCCTCGACCGACGACAGGCCAGCGGACGCAGGACTCATGAGCGTATGACGGTTTCGCGACACGGGCTTTTCGTCATCCTCGTCCTCGTCGTCGAGCCAGACACCACGCATAGGCGGGGCAAAGCTGCCAGACACAGAGGTACGAGTACCTGGCGTGTTGCTGATGCCTCCAAGAGTCGAGTACATCGAGTCGCGGGAAACAGAGTCACGCTTGGTGGATCGCAGCGGCGTTGCAGGCGGCTGGGGAGATTGTAGCAGAGGCGTTTGCGGGGCCTGGAGTGCTGAGCCCGAGTTTGACGGGCGGTGCGTGGAGATGAACGAGTGACGGTTGACCGGATTCACGGACGGGTTTACCGACTGGTTACGGCGTAGAGACCGGCTGGGAGGGCCCTTGGGTGTCGAGGGTGCTTGCAGAGCCGACGTCTGTGAAGTGTCGGTTGTGCTCGAGATGCCCGTGGCAGTCGAGTACGAAGAGCTGGCCGAGTTTCCAGAAGCCGAGGAAGCAGCAGATGCAGTGGAGACCGTCGAGTCGTTGGACGAGGGACCAGACACAACAGTAGGCGAGTATTCGAGGTTCGTCGTCGTGGTAGCAGTCGCTGGAGGCACAGTAGTGGCGAGTTCAGGTACTACAGTGGAGCGAGAACGGGTGTGTCGGGACAGCAGCGACAGGCGCTTCGAGTTGTCTTTGACGGAGCGGGTGCGATGCGGGGAGCGCGGTGGGGGCGACAGCTGGAGCGGCAGCTGGGCCGTAGATAAAGGTCTGGGAGACTCCATGGCGACGGCAGGTGCACACCAGGGGGTATTTGTAGGCAGGGGGAGTGCAGGGGCGAGACCGGTGATCTACAAGGCGATCCTTTGCAGTAAAATATTCGACGAGACCAGCGAAATAATATGCCACTTTAGTTCGTTTGTTGGTTTGGTATGGCTTTTTGTTTGGTTGGTTTGTTGGTTTAGTGGAGTATGAGGTTTCGTTGAAGTTGAGCTTTTGAGGTTTTGGTTTTGAGGTTTTGGTTTTGAGGTTTTGGTTTTCGCTTTGGGGTTTTCTTCAGTTTTGCTTGTTCCACGGTAGCAGTCGCGGTTAGGTCCGTAACGGCAGTAACGTGACAGGCGGTTACAGCAGGTGCAACAGCAAGCAGGAAACAGAGAAGCGGAAGTGGAGAAGTGGAGGAAGAGACAAAAAAGAACAGAGGCGGAAGATAATATCTGGCTATTGCCACGAAGCAGTGGGGTTCGAGTCCGATTTGCGACCTGCAAGTGTCTTTTATACGCCTCGCTTGGCCAGCGCTGGCAGCACAGCGCAAACTCAAACGGGCAAACTCAAACGCCGTTTCAGCCAGATTGGCTTTAGGCCGAGAGCCCGCATTGGGCAAGGCTGGAGCTGCAGCGGCCCCAGCGCAGATTGGGCTGGAGCCAGAGGCCGCCTGGCGATCGAGAAGCAGGGGGTGCCGTGCAGCGGGAGGAGAAAAGTGGAGGGAAGAAATAAACGGAGACGTAACTAAGTGAAATGACTTGAATATGGCCTGAGTATTGGCTTGTACTGCTTGGCTGGTGGGCCTCATGTCTGGCTGCCTTTACTTGTGAGCCTCGGCACTGGCTTTGTCTTTGGCCCGTTTGGGCCGCGCCTTGCCCTAGCTACGGAGTTGCTTTTGCGCGGCGCGCGCGGTTCATTTAGGCGTGGCAGCCGGCACGCCCATTGGCCACAGCCCGCGCCGATCGGCCACCGCGACGCAAGCCGCTTAAACGGGCACCGCGCCTCACCAAACGGGCAACTCAGCAGGCACCCGAGGCACATGAAACGTAAGGCTCTGTGTGGATTCGACGAGGACACGGACCACCCAGCTCGACCGCTCGTCTGTCTGTGCAGCAACCACGAGCCAGGCCCACCGCAGCCCCACTGTGCGTTTCAGCTCGCCGGTTGAGCCCGGACCCACTAATTAGCCCAAATGGGCCTGCACTAATCCGGTTAGTCAGGCCATACGCTGGCAGCTGGAGCCTCTGCAGCTCTGCCTATTCGGGTCTCTGTCTCGGCACTTCTCGGTCGATCGAACGCAGCTGCAGAGGATCTAATATCGAAGACTAAGCTAGCTTATCCAGTATCCGCTATTCTATACCTGTAGCCAGTAGCACTATTCCATCCCGTATCCTGGTTCTCCGTCCGCCCGGTATCCTCGCTGCTTACCCACTACCCTGGTTTTGCCCACCTTGTATTCTCCACTACCCTGCCCACTACCCTGTTCCCCGCTATCATCCTGTATTCCCCGCTATTGTCTTGATATCGGCTATTATCCGATATTCTCCAGCTCATTTGCCAGCTTGGATTAATATTCGCATTGTCATTAATCACTCTTTGCTACTCTTCTTGTTTCTCTTCTTGCTACTCTTTTGTCACTCTTCTTGCTACTTCCACCCTTGCTCCTCCCTTGCTCTTCTCTTCTCGTCGCCTTGCTTGTCAGACCTGCCGCCGCCCTTACAGCTAGCTAGAACCGTCACCCCGCATACGCCAGTGCCTCGGATCCTCAACGGCGGTTGCTGCGGTTGCCATTACCGACCCAGGCCAGACCGAGGTCCCCTGTAACCCCACACTAGCTTCACGCATAACCCACCATTGCATGTACGTACCCCTCTATCTGTATTCCCTGTCTACCCCTCACTCCACTATCCCTGCTCCACCGTTCCACTATTTCACTGTTACACTGTTTCACTATTTCACTATTCCACTATTCCGCTGACTGTCTCACTGTCCCTGCTCACTGCTCCCCCTCTGCCCCCTGCGCCTCACTTACCTGCTGTCACTCCCGCCGATACGTCCTCCATCAGATCGCGATCGGGCATATGCACCGAAGCTGTGCAGAAGACGCACGGCCCACTGCCGAGCCGAGAGCGGGGACAGCCCCTCGCGCCCTGAGGATCTCAGTTACCGCCAGTATGGTTCACAGTATAGACATATGGCTACCATTCAATGTGTGAATGCTTATTCTGGTACGCCGATCTGCCAAGCTACTTATCTGCCTCTGTATGGATTAGCCGATTATGGTTACTGATCTGCTGGTTGATAGTCCTGCTAGCCTGGATAGCTAAAATCGGATCAGCCAGGCGGCCAGCTAAGGCGTGGGACATCAATTCGATCGACGCGGTCAACAAACTAATGGATCCACGACCATTGGATCCACGACCATTGGATCTGCGATTATTGGATCTGCGATTATTGGATCAACCGAGCCGAGAAAGACTTGCATCTGTACCAATTGTAGCCCTAACAATGCGTTAATACCCCCTGCCATTCCAATACGCCGAATCCCATACTTGTTACTCTAGCTTACCATGGAGAACCCTAGCATAATACGCTCGTGGACTACCCCGGTCTTCTGGATCCTCGTCTAATCAGGTCAAATTTGGTTTAATTTAGTTCCAGCCTTAACGCAGGTCGTTCATAGATAAACTAAATACCGTACGACTGGTCACTGGTGTGGAGCCCAGCAATCCCGAGCTTATATCCCGTTAACAGGTTGTACTGGAAGAACGACACCTCCATCTACTGGGCTACAGGCTTGTAATGAGATAGACTGGCTCTCCATGTACTGGGCGTCATTCTTGTAGCATTCGTGTAAGCTCTCAACAGGCCATCTTTGCATCATTGCCAGTTCTAGGTATGCTTCATTGCAATTCTACTAGGAATACTTCGGTCGTCTAGTACTACCGCTTTACCTCTTGATACAAATAAACGCATTATTCATCCTCTAGCTAGCTAGAGCGTAGTGCCGCTGCACTACCTGCTATTCTACACGTCACGCAATCGACCCGCCCATCTTGCCGTACTGGAACAGGTTGGCAGCACTAGACGACGGGCCCGCCAGACCACTACCCGAGCCGGGGTGAGGCGTGGCTGTCGCCGAACCGGCTAAGGCTGCATCGTCCTCGAGTCCTTCGCTGAGGCCAAACAAAAGGTTCTTGACCTTGGCAATGTTGCTGTCGCCAACAATGCGCTTGACCTCTAGGAAACATCCAAGCGTCACCAGCGCGTCGCTGCCAGCTTGGTATACCATACCCGAGCTCTGCGACCCGCTCGGCGGCCCACCCAGAGAAGGAGGGCGGCGAATGTGGAAGTCTTCCGCGATATCGGCCAGCTGCGTCTTGCTGCTGAGCTTGAGCGAGTTGTTCATGTACTTGACATCCCATACGACCGGGAAGTATGTGCGCAGACACTTGAGAAACTCGCGCTCCTCTACTGGCACCTCCTTGTTGAGCATGATGCTGAGCAGATATCCTAGATCGTAGCCAGAGTGGAAAGTGATCCAGCTAACAGAGTCGTCGAGCACGAGACCACTGCTGATGAGCACTTCGCCAAACACAAATGGATCGATACCATCACTAGCATGCTTGTCTAAGTCGATGCCCGACTGTCGCAGCAGCTCGACGCCATCAGCAGAGCACATGTCGTGCTGGACGTCAAATGCAAAGTTGAACTGCCATGCGCTTGTCGAGGTGGTGGCTGGCGGGTTGCCAAACTCGTCGGCCAGACTGATGCCAATCTGGATGACCTGCAGAATGTCCACGTTGGATCTTAGTGTCTGGTAGTGGTATTCGCTCGTGGACTTGAACGTACCAATGGGTCGGGCAACGATACCCGGGAACTTGCAGTCAATGGCCACGTACTTGTACTTTTCCACAAGGTCTCGTAACACAGCCATCTGCTCGTTGAGATTGTACTTCCACACATTCACCGTCGAGCTGACGCTGGGCCCGCCGGGAAGAAGTCCCGGCACCATCCCTGGCACTGGCACTCCTCCCATGCCGCCCAAACTTCCCATGCCTCCACTCGACATGCCACCCATCGACATAGGCCCCATCCCCATACCTGGACCCCCCATGGGGACCATGTTTCCTTCAACGTTCATGACACCGTTACCGAGTCCATTGGACATACCTGGAATGCCAATCGAAGGCTGCACTGTCGCGTTGGCCTGCTGCTGAGCGAGGGCCGCATTGTGCTGCATCCTTTGCAGCATCTGGTGCTGTGACGGCTGTCCGCCCTGAGGTCCTTGCACCGGACGCGTGTGCTGTTGCTGGCCACCGTATACTGGGTACTGGCCCTGGTTAGGACCCGACTGCATGCCTTGGATCGGATTCATCGGTCCTGTTCCACCGACATGGCCCTGCATCGGCGCTGGGCCGACTCGCGACTGTGGGAACGACGCGCGCATGTGTTGTGAGGTGTGCGCACGCCCTGATGTGTAAATGAGCTTCCGTTGTTGTGGTTGTTGGGCGTGGATTGCCTCACTAGAGTTGGATAGATCAAAGTAAGAGCTGGAAAGTTGAAATTCAATGCTTCATGGGTTTGGCAGGACCCTAACCCGGGTATCTCAACAGCCTCACCATAGCGCGGTAAACCTACATCATGGTGGACTACTATTCGACTAGAATTGGGTTTCAATTTTTAAAGAGAGCTGTCTTTTGAGCCTGTAGTCTTAACTGTCGTGTGGCGCTGATAGTGCTTGTGTCACGTCATACACGACACAGAACAAGTCGACTGCTTGACTTTATGGCGGCCGATACAGGCCCGGCCCGTGGGTACGCTCTCAGATCAGTTAATAAATATGTCCAGCGGGACCTCATAGTTGGCCCTACGACGTCGTGATGTCACCCTGGTCACACCAGTCCTTGACGGGAAGACAGCTAAGATACTTGCACCATGAGCAAGTACCACCGCCAGTTTCAAAGCGGCGAATCAACGTCACAAAGTAGACGACGGCTGTAGCGATGCACAAGCCACGCACAATAACCCAGGCATACCACCACTTCTTTCGGCCGCGGAAATGATCCGAAGGATGACGCCAGTTGAACTCGGCAGGGCGCAACTTGGCGTTGTCGCGGGCCGACGTCTCTGGGTTGACGGTGAAGCCAGAGCGTGCACGAATACTCAGCGGCGAGCGCAGAACTGCCGTACCAACAAGTAGACCCATGGCAAACCCGCCAATGTGCGAGAAGTTGTCGAGGCCAGGAAGAAGACCAAGAACAAAACTGATGATGATCTCGGCAATGTGAATGGCTAAGTTACGCTTCGGTGAAGCGTACAGAGACCAGTTGAATAAGAGGTCGAGCAGATCAAGGGCAATAACACCGAAAATGGAGCCGCTGGCACCAGTACTTGCGATACCATCGGGCGTAAAGTTACCACCCAGCACGAACCCGGCAATTCCAGACGAGAAGTATACAATGACAATACGAACTAGGCCAATTTCCTTCTCCAGCTCGGCCCCCAGCTTGAGCTGCAGCAGCAGGTTGAAGCCGATGTGAACGAAGCCCGCATGGATGAAGATGGGCACAATGAATCTCCACCACTGGTCGGGTCTCTTTGGCGGGGTAGGAACACCACCCATGCCGCACAGTTCACTCAGAGAGCACACATTTGTGGACGTATCTGTCGAGTTTGGACACGGGAATGACAGGTCGGTCCCGTTGGTGACGTTGGCGACAAAGTGCATACAGGGGGTGAATCGAGCACCCATGTTAATCATGACGTATGACGACGGACCAATCATTGGGTTGAAGCTTGGCTGTGTCTGGATGGGCGAGCCCGTGAGCTTGCCCATTTTGGCCAGCTCGGCAATGAACACGCCAACCTGGATGATGCTTACGAGCCAGATGAAGTAGGGCTGTTTCTTCCAGTTCACTTTTTGCAGCTTGCGGGCCCATGCCCGTCCGCGGCCGCCAAAGCGATTGCCGCTGCTTCCTATAGCGCCTCCACCACCTCGTTTGCCGCGTCGTCCAGGGCCTCCTCTTCCGCGCCGTCGCCGCGTGCCTACCCGTCCATCTTCATCGACTTCGTCTGTGTACTCGTAACCTTCGCCGTCGTCGTCGTCGTCGTCTTCATCTTGCGCCGGATGACTTGCGTGCATGTTGTAGAATAGCTTTGACTGGTCGTGCGACATGTTGTTGAGTCGCGTTGTGTCGTCGAAATCAAAGTCTCCATTGACGAGGACGCCCTGTCCTGCTGTCTCTTCGTCGTACGGCCCGTTCAGGTAGTAGAAGTCCTTTGGTGGAGGCGCCGGTGGATGCGCTGGACCGTCCGCGTCCGTCGGCAGAGGAGGCAGATACTCACGATCGTGCGGTCGGTACTGTTCGTGCGGGAGTCGGGGCAGTGCTCTATCTTGAAAGTCTGCTGCCGTCAGCGTCGATTCTCGGACTCCACGTGAAGCTGGCAGATGCTCGTGGTCAGCATAGTCCGAGTAGTACGTCTGCGAATTGCCTATTCCGTCTGAAGGACCAGACTGCTGTCCTGGCCGATGAAACGGACGGTCTTGCAAGGGAATGCTGTTTTCGTCGTCATAGTAGAAGCTCATTCTGAGCGCCGGCACAGCGACAACCTCAGTACAGGAACCTCAGTACAAGAACCTCAGTACAAGAACCTCACGAACCGAGATCTGTAACGAACCTCAAACCTCAAGTTGAATGTAGGAATCAAAGCTCACGAGTCTGTCAAAAGGCTAATGCTGTGAAGCGCGTGAATGGCCACGGGTGTTTGTGGGTAGGGGGTGTATACCGAGAACCAAAAATAGGAGAGTAATGATGTAATAGAGGGATGGAGAGAGCAGTTGAAATAATGAACGACAAGGAGACTGAGATTACAAACGGACAAAGAGGCTTACAGCGCATGTTCGAGTTGTTTAAACTTTTAGAAGTGTCGGAGTAATACAGTGGTTCCTGCTTTACAGGCCAATCTTAAATGCGCTCGTTTAGGCCGCATTCCTTCTAGCGATAATTGACTAACCAGATATATGAAAAGATGGTCTGCATGGCATTGTGGCATTGTGGCATTCTTCAAAAGTCCTAATGTCCTAAGGTAAATGTAAATGCCAAACAATCAGCCAAATGGACTTCAAGATGCAGTTACCGACTTCATGCAGGTAGCCCCTGGATTGGGGGTGCGGGGCTCCCGGACCATGTCCACATGGTGCCATGAGCGCGCGTACGCCAGGCCGGTCTTGAATTACAAGGTTTACACATTCGTACTCTATACTCGCTTTCCAATATATTGCGACATCTGGACAGATCAATTCAGGTCGTAGTGCGATTTGGTTCCCGGTGAACTGAGAATGACATGTCCGGGTAAGTTGAACCTGCACAGCCGTGCAATCCCCCTGCATCAACTTCCAGGGGTATCATCACACTCGCTTGTCAACATTGACATGAAGCATGTTCCGGGCAGATTAATATAGCTGAGCTTACCGGCTGGGAGCGTCAAGAGCTCAAAGGCGAATGGTGAGTACCCAGTACAACCAACGGCGTTTACTAATACAGAACGCTACTCGTGAACGCTGTGCTATCAACAGTCGTTAATGCTACTCCTGATCAGACGGAGACAGCAATAGTCGTTGAGTTGTTTCCTGCTAGCACCTGAAAACTCCGTCGGTGGCTCTCAAAACCAGCTAGCTGACTCGACTACTGCTGTGCAACGTTCAGCGCGAAGCTCGACCTAAAGTCGGCTCTGCTCATCAATGTGGACCGCTATGGCGGCTTCCATACTGCGTCACAGATGCGTGGTACTCTGAATTGGCGCGCGATGTGACGCTTCCAAATACTGGATTTAGTTCTGCTTCGTCTTCGTCGAGCACGTCTACAGAAGAGGAGATCGAGGAGGTCGATGCGGTTGGCTCTAGCCTATGCTGGAAGGGTCTAAACCTGCTGGATGGCCAGCCTGATGGATGTATGATAGATAGTATGAAGCTAGGAGGAAAGCGCGGCGGAGACGCGGGTGAGAAGCGGGTGGTCTGAGGAAGTAGACTTCACAAGATGTCACAGCGTAGGCTTTGGAGTTCGGAGTCCGATCAGAAACCTGAGGACCTGGAATCCAACATCTAGGGGAACTACGGTCCCTCGAAATTGGAGTCCATCTTCTCAGGGTTTTGCGGAATCCGGAATTCACCATGTAGGGGGAACTACGGTTCCTGGAATCCATGATCGAGGGCAAGTGCGGAATACCAGTGGGGAAAGCAACACAGGCAGCAGACTAAAGTCGCACACCAGAGAACTGAACGTTGTCAAGCTTGTACTCGGCGAGTAGCTGCTTGATCTAAGGCACCTCCTTGACTTGAGCATTAGAGTATCACTCGTTAGAATTTGAGTTAAAGCATTCATTTAACCCAAGCTGAGCAGCGTACTGAGTACAAACTACATGACGTCTACTGGTGACATCTACTTGTGATTGTAAACCTTTATTCTATTACATCAGGCCTTGCGGAATTCGCTCAGCACTGGGTAGATGGCCTCAAAGGCAGCATAGATCTCCTCACGCTGCTTGGCTCCCGTCAGAACAATCTTGCCCGACACGAAAATAAGCAGCACAATCTTAGGCTTGACCATGCGGTAGATAAGACCAGGAAACAGCTCGGGCTCGTACGACGAGAATGTGCCGTGGCTAAACGCAAGTCCCTCAAGACGAATGGGGAACTTGACGTCGCAACTACCGACAATGTTCTGAATCTTGAAATCAGTGAACTTGGCATTGAAGCCAAGCTTCTGGATGATTCGTGCGTACTTGCGCGACGCCAGCTTCGAGTCGTCCTCGCTCTTGGCACCAGTCACCACCATCTTGCCCGAGGCAAAGATGAGAGCCGTTGTCTTGGGCTCACGAATACGCATAATGACGGCAGCAAATCGCTTGGGGTTGTACTCGGCATTACGGGCGTGCAGCGCAATAGTCTTGAGGTCGAGACGACAGTCGAGGTTCACGGTAGCCACAATGTTTCTAGTACGGTTAGTCATCATTGTTACAACAGCAACAAAGACGAGTACTTACTGTAAGGTGGGGACAATGCCCGACGCAGAGTCGTCGGCAGCCTCGGACTTGACCGAAATCATACCATCGCTGGTCTCAACGGGGCCTTCGCTCTTGAGCGAGTCGGCAGAGACGGGGAACGACAGCGAGCTGGGCGACACGAACGCCTTGGCCTGAGCGGCTGTAGTGGGAACAGCAAGAGTCTCCATTGTGATGTTGTGTCTTGTGTGTTTTGTCTTGTTTGCTATGGAGCAAACTGTGTTGTGTAGAGGTCGTGAAAAGGGAGGGAATAACAGAAGAGTAGTACAACTAAATGTCACCCTTCAAATAATAAATAGCAATCCTGAGATAAAGATCAAAGGGTCTTTTTGTATGTCGAAGACAAAGATTAAATAAATCAACCGGCGGTTTCTATCAGCGAATAACCACAAACGGGTGCGTTGCTTTTTGAGTGCCGATCCGAAATATAGCGCCGTACCAGCAGGCCCTGATAAAAAAAACTTGTTTTTCGGGGGGGACAGGCCGCTTTTATAGACGCGACGAAATAGGGCTAGGGCGTATCCCTTGTTGCGGCTCAGCCCCTCGGAGAACAAGCAGCCAGTGGCGGCTGTGTCCACGACGAGGGCCACTGTCGGGGATGATTTTTGGTTTACTCGAGGCAGTCAGCTGGTAGGCCTGGCAGCCGCCGTTTGAGCCTTCTACACCCACGCTCAGCCGACGAAATGACGCCCGCCACCGTCCCAGGGTTGCGGTTACTTATCGGCAAGAATTTTCTCGTCCGAGGGTATTTTCCGTTTTGGGACAATGGTCGTGCGTCACTATCGAGTCGAATGAGAATTACACGGAGAATTACACGGCAGTTAAGTGGGCAGAACTAGAGAAAAGAGTTAATGGGCGCATTTGTCAGTTTCCTCGGAGGGCAAGCTATCGCTAGGGAGCGGAGGGGTGGCACCAGTCGAGTCGGTGCCGGTGCCACCTGAACCCCTTGTCGCGTGACCGGCTCGTTCGGGTCGGTCCATAACCTCCGGCCCATAACGGCATCCGAGTCCCGACTACAGGCCACTCGCCAAGGACTGAGATCCAGCTTGTCCCTGCATAACGGCGTTTTGTGAAGTTGGACTTCGAGGAAGTTATGCCTTATCGCAACCCCTCGACCCCTATCGCTATATAAGCCGTGCGGAGAGCTCTTTCACGCAGATGAACCAGCAAACGTACAGACAAAAGTCCGGACTATCTAGCATAGTTGTCATAGATGGATAGTAAATGACATGTAAAACTGCTTACTCTACTGTATACGTTGTAGTGAGAGTGAGACTCTACTGATCCACTGTCTACCGCTACCCTGAGTATGGAGGAGTTGTAATGCTAACTCAACCCCCATTTCATCATTTCAGTCACTTTGGTATGACGTCCAAGTCTGTCGTATTAAAGGTCTTGTTATATTCGTGTTGAATTCGTTGAAATGTCGTCATAATGTCTCACCTTCTATCCGTGTGATCTTCTCTCCTCCTTCATCTCTTCTTCCTCTCTTCTTCCTCTTCGTCTCTTACTGCATAACGAAAGCCGCGCGATTCTGTCTTCATCTTCACATGAACGCTGTCAAGGCAGAACCCGGGCTCTCGTTCCGGCGGCATGTACAGCCGACACTGGCGACAGCACAGGAGTTCCTCGTGCAAGCGCAGTACCAGCAAGGAGCAGCTCGGCATCGACTCATCCAGGCGTTCGTGCAGTGTATCGATGTCGTGCTAAACTCGGATCACGGACTCGATTGCCGCTCCGAGTCGGAGATCCGCATTGTCGTAGCCGAGACGCTGCTTCGCGAGACGCGTGCGTACGACTATGTCGCCGAGGTGCTGAGCAAAGGCCTACAAGAACTTCCCGCTGATGCGCAATGGTCGGATCTGCGCGTACGAATGGCGCTTCAGCAGGTCGAATTGACGGCGCTGACGAGCCCGTCGCGTGCCTACGAGAGCATCAAACGCGTCCATGCCGACGTGTCGTACCTCAAGGTCAGCAGGCCTGATCTGTGGTGTGCACATGCTCTGACAGCATTACGCCTGTTCCCCGATTCACCAATTGCGCTCGAAAACATGCAGTGGCTGTGCCATTCTGACGAGCCCGTTCTGCCCGTGCGGTCCATCTCCATCATTCTCTACTCGTTTGTGCACCTGAAAAAGGCGCGAACCGACGAGGCCGCTGCTCTCCTAGACATCATTTCACAGACTCCACAGCTGGCATGGATCTGCTCGCCGCCAAACCCGCACGACCAAAACGCCCAGGGCCGCGTGCCAGAGCTCGCCGTCATGTACGCAGTGTGCCGTATTCTGCTTCTGCTGTCTCGAGGAGGAGGCCTCAATAATGCCAACGACCCCACCTCGAGTTCACACCTCGAAAGAGCTCTCCAAGGCCTCAATGCCTCAAAGGCATTTCTCGACTCGGTCCGCTCGAGCATCGGCATGTCGCCTCTGTACGAGGACTTCTATCTTGTTGCCAGCTACGATTCAAGCCTGCCTCTACTCAAAGTCCGCTGGATCGACCAGACCTTCTCATTTGTGCTCACAAACGTTGTATCGGGCCTCGGCTACTGGTCGCTGTCACGTCCTGAGCTGGCCTCAGAACTGCTGACAAGTCTCTTCTCTATTAATGCTCCGCCAAACTCGGCAATGTCGGATGCCCTCCAGCTTGCTCACATGATCCACATCCTTGTGGCCATTGGGTTCAACGACCTGTCGACGGCGCGCGACGAGATCCTTCAGTTCAACAAGACATGGTCTCCGCGGAACTCGTCCGCCGCCAACTTTGAGCAGTACGCCGTGGGCCTTCTATTCCAGGCCTCGTGGAGCAAGTCTCAAGCCAAGTCCCAGTTTCTAACCGTTGCTTCGCCAACGCTGGACATGCTAAAGTCGATGAAGCAAAAGGGAGCATCTCAGACCCAGATCCACGAGTTTCTCAACCAGCCGAGCACCGAGTTGGCTGCATTTGCAGCTTTGCATTATCTTGCCATCGCGCAAGCATCGTCGGACCAGGCCTCTCAGCAGCAGATTCGTGAGTTTCAGGATTTCGCTGACGAGTACTCGTCCGTCGTACCAAACTACCTCTACCAGCGCGCCTGGCGACTGATCCTGAGGCCTGTCGTATCTGGAATCGAACCCGACCAGCAAACGGCCCAGAGCTTGATTCTCTCGCTGAAGGCTCAGGCTCCTACGATTCTCGATGTTGTCAGTGGCTATACAGTACTTACAAGCCGTGTTTCGGCTATGATCCCCATCAACTCCCGGGTCCAAATTGCCCAAACGTGTCTAGCAAAGGCACGAGCTCTGTGCAGCGAAGTCTGGACATTGCTGCTCGGAACAGAGCTCGAGAAGCTATACCGGGCGCGTGAGGAACAGCTACTAGCTGAACAACAAAAATCTGCCAATGAAGAGGTGAGGCAACGAATCCGCCAGGCATTCCAGAAAAGGGCTCCTTAAGCATCACGAAAGTCATGAATACACACTAAAGTATTCACAAGTCATGAAGATATACGCATGATACACGAAGTTGCACCATTTCGTGTTTCATTTCTAGTTGTAACATAAATTAATGTCTCCATTATCGTTAAATATTGCGTCTAACATACAGTTACAGTCCAAACCTCCACGAACAAATCAAGCAGAGGCATTGGTGAACTCCTCCACCACCAACTCAAGCAAAGGTATTGATGAACTGCTGGTTGTCTCGTCGACGCTGCTTCGTGGCCACGCGCTCGCGGGCATTGCGTACAGCTTCCTTGACGGTCGGCTGAGCAAACAGCTTCGACTGCTCGGACCGCGTCTGGGCCCAGTACCGGTCGTAGTTTTCGCGCGAGTCCTTGTCCTCGGCGACCGACGAGCGGAGAATCGAGACCGTCTTGAACTTTCCCATGGCGAGATCGAGTTTCTGGTTGGCTGTGAGTAGGCGCTGTTCTATGGGTTCCTGGTATGATCCGAGACGGCCTGTGCCGGTCAGGAAGAGCACGACAGCAGCACCGAGGTTGAAGAACACGAGGCTGTTTGCTCGGAACGTGAACTTGGACCAGTAGTACCACTTGACCTGGTTGGCTGGCAGCGCGCTGTTGGCAAAGACGTTGTAGGTGAGGAATCCGCCAATATCAAACAGCGCCACGCACGACAGCGCAATGAGGAAGATGGAGCGCCACTGACTCGCTTCCTTCATCCAGTACGACGTGGCGACGAGAGATACGGCCGAGTTGACGACGTACGGCAGAACGACCTCTGGTAAAATGTAGGTGACGTAAGAGTATCGCGACTCGGGAACACACCAGTCACAGTCGCCCAGCGCCGGTCCAAACAGCGCGTACAGAAGACGGCCCGACTCGGACGACAGTCGCTCAAACAACAGGCTGTTGGCGTCGGCGTCGTTGGGGTGCAGTGCTGCGTAGCGGCTGCCAATGACGTTTCCAGGCGTTTTGAGGCGAGAACCAGTCTCTAGAACGACATTCGGTGTCCGACTGCGAAACCACTGGAGATAGATGTACTGCGTGATGGCCGTCATGAACAGCCCCAGAATGGCGATGCCCATCTGCGCCTGAAGAGGCTTGGAGCTGCGTCGCTTGGTCATAAAGAACACATATGCCCGGTTGATGATGATGGGCGCGAAGATAGTCGTCAGCACCGAGCTCGACTTGAGCGTCTGGAACAGGCTGGCAAGATCCGACATGCTGTAGTGAGCAGTACAACAGCAGTGTGTTGTAAAGTGTAAAACGAATAGATCAAAACGACCAGATCAATGCAAAATGTGAGGTGTCAATTCGTAACGTGTCAACCTTAATAGGATTAACTGGACCCTGCATGCATTGCCGTGCGTTAACGAGTAGGGCGGGAGTGCGGGCGGGAATAGCCGCGCGGGTGAAAGAGTAGTAAAGGAAACTCTGGTGATGAAGTCGAGATAGGAAGGTGACGATTACAAAGCAGAAATGGCGTCTATTGGCTGGCTACGCGGTGTATACTGGAAATGAGCTTTAGATCTTCCCAGCAGCTATCGTGTCCATATATCCGGGCTAGGGTTCTACTGTTTATAGATCGCAAACTTCACCACTAAAACTCGTAACAAAATGCATGACTTTGACGTTCCAATAGGCAGCGAGGAACAGGATATGCCTCGCGTGCGTCGCACGGCGACTGTGCTGTACGGCCTGCCTATTCAGTCGCCAGCCTTTGACCATGCCGTGCTACATTTGATGCTTGCGTTCTTCGCCATTATCGGAGTTCTGGCCCGACTGGGACTCAATAAGCTCACCGGCTTCGAGGGTGCTCAATACGGCGGCATTCTCTGGAGCAACTTTGCCGGCTGTGTGATTATGGGTGCTCTCGTGAAATGCTCGAAGCTCTTCAGCGACATCATCGTTGTCGAGGACGTTGGATCTGACTCGAGCGGGCACGACAAGCAGCGTACTCAGCCTCCAAGACACCACCGCATGTTCAAGGCCAAGGGAGAGATCCCGCTGTATACTGCACTATCTACTGGCGTTCCAGGGAACGTCACCTCGTTCTCGTCGTTTATGGTCTCGCTATTCGAGCTCTCAACGAGACAGCCTCCAAACACCGTCACCACAACCTATCCCAACGCAGGCTACGGCATCATGGTATTCCTCAGCTACTTCATCATCACTTGGTGCGTGTCCTTTGGTGGTCTCGTACTGGGAATCCATCTTATGGAGGGCTTTGAGCTCCTCATTCCAGCAGCCGTCGGCCGCTACGCTCTGTTCCTCGAGTACCTCTTCGCTCTGGCTGGCGTGCTCTCATGGGTAGCAGTACTTGTCGTGGCTATTACCGTTCCAAGCTGGCGGTTCTGGTCGCTTTCGTGTGTTTTCGGTCCGTTTGGCGTGTATTCGCGATTCTGGCTCTCGCGCCTCTTCAACAAGATATCAAAGAAGTTCATGGTCGGGACCTTCATTGCGAACATCACCGCTACAGCCCTCATCTCGGCTCTAATAATTCTTCAGTTTGGCAAGTCTTCCTCTGGTGGAAACATCGTCCACGACTTGCTCAAATGCCAGATAACCGCTGCCTTCGAAAATGGCTTTTGTGGTAACCTCTCTACGGTTTCGTCGTTTGTCGCTGAGATGTACGCCATGAGGTCCAAGCGCAACGCCTACGTTTATGGAATCACCACCAATGTTGTGGGGTTCTGTGTTATTGTTGTTATGGCTGGCTCTTACTCCTGGGTCAATGGATTCACGACGAGCGTATGTCAGACCTCGTAACAAGCTCCCCATTCCTATCGATACGTCGTCGACACTTTGCATCGACACTTTTGCATCCCTCTGCATTCCTGCATCTCGTTATATACCTGCATCTCCTGTATTGTCTGGGCGCTATTAACCGTGTCCATTCCCACACATCTACTGGTCATCGAACATCTACAGTAACTTAATATAATCCCCTTGATGTACACAAATAGCCTCTCGTCGTTCGACGTTGCAGCCTATGCAGTTCCTTAAATATGCTGGGTTCTCGACCAAATATGGTCTCGATAGATATGCTTGGCATGATGCGACCTTCAGATCGTCACCACAATGTGCTCGGAATTCCAATGTATGCCTGTTGAATCATGCTGTCCCTTTGAATAATTGCTGCCCCCTGGTATACGACTTATCCAAAAGCGTCGTTCCCGAAGCTGGCAGGTCATCCTCCACGTCCAGGTAGTTGGTCGGGCCAGCGCCGTCATGGTGAAGCGTGATGGAGTTGAAGTTCTGGAACGGGTCAACCAGGGAGATCTCAGCCGGATCGCCGTGAGGGTGGTGCTGGTCCTTAGTCTTTGACCAACCGGCACTACCAAAATCGACACTGCTACTCTCCTTCATGAGGCGGAAGTTGACAGCATCAATTCCTTTACCTTTGTTGGGGACAATGGGCGGAATCTGATTACGCAGTAATGCCCACTGAGTGGTCTTGAAAAAGGGGTGTGCCTTGATATCTGAAGCACCAGCACGAGATCCGAGACGTCGGTTCTCATCCTTGATGAGCAGCTTTCGCACAACAGACTTGCAGGCACTGCTCACTTGCTGGTAGCCTGAGCTGGCATCGTAAAAGGTGACGTCGTTGTTGAGGATATTGGCAAATGTGGCGTTGCGCGTCTTACCCTTGAACGGAGTTGTTCCAAACATCATTTCGTACAGGAGGATTCCCAAAGTCCACCAGTCGACAGCTGACGTGTGTCCGTTTCCCCGAATCACCTCTGGGGCAATATACTCCTCGGTGCCGACAAACGAATTAGTACGGAAGTCGGCAATGCAGGCCTTGGTGTCAAGTGCAGGCATGCTACTGGTGTATCCACTGCGCCCGTTGATGATGGTGGGAGCCGCTTCGGAGCCTGATTGTTTGCTCAAATCAAAGTCAGAGAGCATAATGTGGCCCGACTGGTGAAGAAGGATGTTCTCTGGTTTCAGATCTCGGTAGATGTAGCCCATGAGATGAAGATACTCGAGAGCGGCAGTGACTTCGGCCGCATAAAACCGAGCATCCTCCTCCTTTAGACACTTGCCCTCACGCGTCTGGAGGGCCCGGAAAAACTCGCCGCCCATACAGTACTCCATGCACAGGTACAGGTTCTCGTCCGACTGGAACGAGTGGTAGAGCGTGACGATAAACGGGTGGTTGCTGGTGGCCAGAATCTCCTGCTCGGCCAGAGCACGCTTGATCTTGTTGCGCTTGATCATCTCCCGTTTACTTAGCACCTTCATGGCATACAAGTGGTTTGTGCGCTTTTCCTTGACGAGGTAAACCTTTCCGACATCGCCCTTGCCGAGCAGCTTGACCTTGTCAAACGACGACGAGTTGACCTCGACTTGGCTGATTTTCGTCGAACTGCGTGAGTACGACCGATTGTAGCCGACTTTTGGTGGTGGAGTTTGAGGATTGGAGCCTGTCTTGGAGTCGGCAAGGGTCATCGTTGGGGCAGAGAGGTTTGAGTTGACGTAAGAGTGCTCCTTAGCGGGTGACGAGGGTAAGCTTGTGGGCAATGTGGAGAGGCCGTAGAGACCGGGAGGAGGTAGCAGTCGAGACGTCGAGGGGCTGGGAGTAGCAGAGGCATCGGCAATGTCGGAGCTCGCCTCGGTGACACTATTTGATGCGCCTGCAATCATGTTCTTGATGTCATGCGGTGCCGAAGCGACTCGTCTCAGGTTTCGACTAAAGACGTTCTTCGACGGCGGTTGCAGGTCATGCTGGTCCTGGGCCGTGTCAACAGCCGCTGGCGGTGCAGAGGGCGCATGTGAGTTCTGATCCGTGTCCTTATCCTGTTTGTCCTTATCAGATAGCAGTGAAAAGGAGAAGAGACTCGTGTGTTTCCGGCCCGTAGTGCCTGACGAGGCGCTTGTTACACGCGACTGCGGCTGGCTCGTCGAGTGGCCCGGATGGCTGTGAGTGCCGAAGTACGGGTTCGAGCTGCCTACCGAGGAGTCAGCTTCATCAACAGCCGTCAGCGACGGCGAGGCCTGCGCACTGATGGACCGGCCCTGCGTGCGCGGAGGCATTGGAGCTTGGTGTTTGTCGTGGTCTTCAGGCGTCAGCAACGGAGATGGCGACGAGGGCGAGCGGAGACGCCGAAAAACGCTCATCTTGCGCACCTGTGCTGAGATGCCCGAGGACCCTGGCGCTGTGCCGTTCGACGAAGTCGTTGTTTGGCCCGAGGACGGAGGCGACAGGTGCGTCGGGGCCGATGCAAAGCCAAAGTGCGACGAGCCATGGCTTGAAGCCAAGTCGGGCGTGATATGTTCTCCGTCCGAAGCGGGTTCGTCGCTCGAAAGGTCGGGCGAAGCGGACCCGTTGCCAAAAGAGCTGAACCGGAACAGGTTTTTGATCTTCTGCGGCAGCAGGTTCGTCGACGAGGCGTTTCGTGGTGGACTCCTGGCGTCGGTGTCGTCGAGGTCTGGGCGGTGGACCCGCTGGCTAGGCAGCGTCATGGCCCGCGACCTGTTTTTGCTCATCCTGTGTGAAGAATGCAGTGACGAGAGATGACAAGTCCAAAAAGCGATATCAAGAAGCCGATATCCAGTGGTTTACAGACGATATCCAGTGGTTCACGGCCGTAACAGAATCCTTGAATCTGCTGAATGCTAAATCCTACAGCCCAATGACCAATGAACTCGGTACAGCTGGAAGACCCGTCCTATGCTTTCCCCTACAAATGTCACTGTGATATCGCGATATCGTGAACTGCCAAAAAAGGAGTCGCCAGTATGGGTCGTGGCTCTGGTGCTTGGCAGATGCCCGCAGGTCGAGTTAGGATGGATTGCCTAATCACCAGCTCGACCATTAAGGCATAATGGCGGGCCCGTACCCTGGGGTCGTGGGGTAGGGCTCGGGGGTTGAAGGTTGAGATGGGCCAAACGGCCCCAATTTAGCTTTTGAGAGTAAAGTGAGATTCGGTTGGTTAGATTGGCTGTGATTTGGCTGTGAGTTGTGCTGTGTTGAGTGGGGGGTGGCTATGGAAGTGGCTGTTGTGGTGAAGGTGTGGTTGGATTGATGACGTAAGTGCCGCATATGACTATAGATTAGCATGCATAGGGAATTACTGACAAGAAACAAAAGGCAGGTCGGTATTACATCAGAGTGTTATTCGGTTGGTTATATAGGAAGATCAACTAACAGTCATCTGGAATGGAAATATTCCAATCCACGTATCTTGGTCAGTTTGTCTGCTATGGCTGTACTGCTGTACTGCTGCCCTTCTAATCTACGCTGCACTGCAGTACTCTACTAATCTACGCTGTACTTGTGTACTTCTCTACTAATTTACGCTGTACTACTGTACTTCTCTACTAATCTAGGCTACTGCTCTTTTCAAACCCATCTCAGGTATCTACAAATATTCCGATGAACCACTTGTATGTTCGAGTTACATTCGGATCTTCTTCCAGTTCCATCCAGATCTCTAGCTGCCTTCTAACTTCCTCTCTACGATGCCCTCTACGCTGCCCTCTATCCTACTCTCCACCCCCTTCTCTCCACGGCTTCGTTAACAATGCTCTATTAAACTAACAAAAATCGTAACAAATACAGTTCATGGTATGTCACTGTCAAGTGTACTGGATGCTCGAGTATCACTCGTAAGTGTGCCGACAGATTAGGTGAATTAGTAGAGTCGGTACTTCTCGGGCACACGCACAATCTGGTTAAAATGATGGTGCCACGAATCAACGTGGCCAGCGTCTCCGTTCTTGCCGGCAAAGTGAAGGGCAAAATCGCCAGGCACCCAGTTGCCCTGTGCAATCTCATAGTTGGCGTACGCGTTGATGAGACGCTGCGGCACAAGACCTGTGTGCTGGCGCACAATCTGGTGCGTCTGGTACAGGTGCACATAGGCGTCCTGCTCCTCACGCTCAAAGTGACTGGCAATAAATAGAGGATCCTGCCACAAGTCAATTATCAGGTCGGCATAGGCGCTGCGGCGCAAAAAGAACGAGCCAGCATTGATGCCGAGCCGGTCCTGCGAGAAAATGGCATCGATCTTGCTGTGATCGACCTTGTCTCTAGTCGGGTACATCTGGCCCGAGTAGTAATCGCCGAGGTCATTAACGGGCCGTCCATACGTAAGGCGATGAGACAGCACATACGGGTTGAGCAGATGCTCGGCCAGATCCAATTGCTGGTTCGTGATGATCATGTCAGCGTCCATCCACCAGATCCACTCGACCTCGGGGAACTTGTCAAACGCCTCGCGAAGCGCAGGCATCTTCCACCACACAGGCTTGCGGTGCAACTCGTCAAACGCCTGGTACTTGGAAGTGTTGACAAAATGATGGATGTAGCCGTGGTAGTTGCAGTACTCGTTGCGGTTGTACATGAGCGTCTCGGAGATGTTGGACTTGCCTGTTGAACCGCCACCGTCAAAGGCCGTGAGAATGAGGATCTGGTGGCCCCTGGGCTCGACGCCGTTGGGGCCAATCTCGGTGGTGGGAATGACGATAGGTTTCTTGAGCGCTTCGTACTCGACCTCGAGCTGTTTGTCGCGGATGGTGCAGTAGGCGCTGTTCGTCTCATCCTTTTTCAGTTGGATCTCTTCCTGGATCACCGCCTCCTGTTCCTCAATTTGCCTCTGTCGCTCCTCCTCCTCAGCCTGTTGCGACTCTTCCAGGTTCTTCTGAGCCTTGATTTCAGCCAATTCAGCCTCGAGGGCCTTGTACGCTTTCTCGTAGTCCTTCACTTCCTGTTCAGCGCTCTCAGCGATCTGCTTTTCCTTGGAGACGTCAGTAGTGCCACCAGGCGCCGGTTTGCTCTTCTGCTCCTCCGTCAGCTCCTCCTCCTCGTGGGCCTTTTCCTCCTCTGCGACCTCCTTCTGGCGGTCGAGGTCGGCCTTTATCGACTCCTCTTCTTCCTGGCTCAGGTGCTCAGCAGTTGGGACGCCCGTGGGAGACGAGCTGAGCCCTGTAGCAGATGGATGCATGTCCTCCCAGACGGATGGACCGCCCGACATCGAGTAGAACGAGCTCATGAACCACACTGATGTGACCATGGCCACGCATGCGCAGCCAAGAAACACGGCCTGCGGCAGTCTCATGGTGTACTAAATGTAAGCAGTAGGCAGATAAAGATAAAAGCGACGGATGGGGATAGAGGATGCACAGACAGATTGACAGATGCACAGATGCACAGACAGATAGACAGATGGACAGATGCTCAAACAGACAGACAGAAAGAGACGGAGAAAGATAGCCCAATACAAGCAAAGCCAATACAAGCAAAGCCAATGTAAGCAAAGCCAACACAAGCAATGAGACGCGATGAAGAAATTTAGCAATCGAGCCGGGATAACCAGTCGTGATAAAACTTAAAAGCGGTTAAGCAGGCAGCTCGCGGGATCAACTGGCGATCAGACCGGGATTCACAGGGCTTGGAGAGCAAGGCTCAAGTCTGTGACGGTAGACTCGGACGGAACTTCAGGTAACGACAGTCACGTAGGGGAGCACGCGGTATTTAAACCGCAGCAACGCCAAGGATCTCAGCAGAGCCGGATGGCATCCGAGTTGCTAGCCCAAAGCAGCCAGGGGGTGCCGAAAATAGCGGCTGCTTGCACCGTAGACGTTGCTTTTGGGTCGAGGGACGGCATGCAAAATAAGCGAGGCAAAATAAGCGAGTCTGAGGCGGGATAAGAATAGACTTTAGGGGACGGAGGAGTGTCGATAGTAGCAATTACGCCCCTTGGCGTGCCAAGCCAGCTTCACCGTTTAGAGTGGGGTGCAACTTGCAGGTGCCAAGACAAACCAGAACTTGGCTCTTTTCGTGGTAAAGTGGCCGGCGGAGTTACCGAGAATTTGCAATCAGGAGTCCATGTCAAATTAGCGGTCGCAAATCCTCGCGTCCCAGCTTGGATGCATGCATACCTGATGCAGGACTCATGCATATATTTAGGAACGCCGATGAGCAGGGTAGTAGACGAGTCGTAACGAGAGACAGGGGGAACGGAGGGGGGGTAGTTAACGATCAGGTGGGTTGAAGGAGGAGATGCGGGCGCACATTGGCAACAAAGAGGCATGGTTTACTCGGTTTGCTGACTCTAAACCTACCATTCATGGCGCTGAGCCATGCCCCGACTAGCAGACGTCACTATGCAGCACCCACCGTGTGTAAGCACCACACACATTTATCCGGCACGGCTCGAGCTGGGCAGTGAAATCTGGTCCCTAAGGAAGCTGAACATATGCCCGCCCACCGCCCACTCCATCACGCGAGCCAGCTCCACTGGATGCCTACTTGTTCTGCCCACTTGTTCCGCCCGCTAGTTCGCTGAATCGTCCTCGCCAGTATGCTAGTCTGCTCAATGAGGCACGGGGACTGCACATCTCGCTTGTGGGCGCAGGTAGCCTCGTGCGGGCCGGTGCGGTGGTGATTGGCTCGCGCCACCAGCCGCGCCGCCAAGTACGCGCTCGGACCACGCGCTGACAACTGCGCACTAGGGCTGTGTGGGCGACCATGTGGGCGACTCCGCCAAGGGGCTCTTAGGGGTAATTGTAACGGGGGTAGCTGTATCCCCAACAAAACCAGGCCACAGCAGGTCAGCAGGTCAGCAGGCTACATGCTCACGCCAAAGCTTGAATCAAAGCTGCAACCAAAGCTTGGACCAACTGGCTGCAATCTGCTGCAATCTGTAACCTGCGCAATCCAACGGTTACTGCCGCTCTCCTGCCACTGCCCACTGCCCGCTCAACTAAGTTACTCGCTTTACTCCGTACCTGCACTTCGCAGGGGAGCTACAGCCGTACTTGACATAGTGCCTCCAGAGACAGTAGCCAGTAGCCAGTAGTCAGTAGCTAGTAGCCCAGTATAGCCTCAGTATAGTCGAGTATTGACGACCTCGTACCCCGCCGGCTTGTCAATACGTACGTCCAAGGAGCTCTTCCTACGCTCTGCCGAATACGGAAATAGGTGGAAAGCTTCGTGCTGGATTCGATTTAGGCTTTGAGCGATGCACGACGTGCATGGAACCGAATCAGACTGGTTGGACCCCGCGTCGCATCGTACCGTTTCAGGTCATTGGTCGGGTGCCATAATTAGTGCTCCAGTTAATAGGTTACTCCGTGGGTTCAGCATTAATCTGTAAGTTGTGCTTGTACGAGAGTTTCTCCATTGACCATTGATTATTTGGAATTGCGCAGTTACTTGCAGATGCTGCAATTACATTTCGAGGTCACATGGCACCGTGGAGTTCAGAACTCCGCACGACAATCGGAAATCTCAATTGGAAATCTGTTTCAGAAGTCCTGTTTTATGGTGTAAGGATAAGCATGGCATGACTTCACGGTTGAAACTGACTGTCCGTTACAAGCATACGTAGTGTAAGGAGCACCAAGACCAGCCAAGCTTCTTAGTAGGTAAGTAAATTTTTAGGTGAACTTGATCACTAACTCCTCATTGATCACCACGCTCTCTGCTCTTCAATTACCCACCCGGTAGACCACACTTCACTTCCTCACTGACTCCTTGACTTGACTCCTTGGCTTGACTCCTTTACTGACATATCACTTCACCACTCAGTTACTCCAGCTGAACTTATAGGTTCGTTAATGCTGACTCTTCTTAGAAACATCACTCTCACTAGAATGCATCCTAGCCTTTCCAACTCATGTCATAATGTTTTATCTTCCTTCTAATATCAAATCTCTGCCTATGCCTACACCTACTTGACCATTCACTACAATACCTGATCATTCACTCTAACGAACTACGTAGACCATGGACCGGACAAGTGCGCCCGTCAATAAATCAATACCATGCCAGCTACTGGCGCGACAGAAACTTGGGACGCGACCGCTTCTCGTCGGGTCCACGCTGCGCCTCGAGGGCAGCCTTCTTCTTCTCGAGCTCGGCCCGCTGGTGCTCGAGGTTTTTCTTCATTTCGCGGTGTCGCGCAAATAGCTCCATCTCCGACTTGCGAAGCTTCTCCTCCTTCTCGGCCACCTTCTGCTGGAACACATGCTTCATGTCGTTCTCCATCTTCTGCAGCCGCATCGCGTGGAACTTCTGCTCCTCTTCCTGCTTCGACTTCGGGTTTACCTCGCGGAACACGCTGCTATCCTGCTGAACACCCATGGTGCGCAGCTTGTCGGATCGGTAGTTCTCGTACAGCACGTTGACTGTGCGCTCGCGCAGCTCCTCGAGGTGGTTGCGGATGATCAGCTGGCGAAGCTTGACAAAGTCGCAGTGGTCCTCGTTGTCGACCTCAATGACACCCCACGGGTAGGCACGGCCGCGCACCTTGCGACCGTCGTTGGTCGCCACGACGTTGGTCGATCCAACAATGGCAAATGGAATGGCATCTGAAATCTCGCCGTTCTCGACAATCGTCTCCTCGTCGTCATTGTCGTACTTGGGAGGGTCAAAGGTCTCGATCTTTTGGTAGTGGATATCGGCCAGGATCCGCTGCTTGAACTCGGCCACCTCCTCGACCGTCATGGTGTCGGCCTTGGCAATGACGGGCACGAGGTTGACCTTCTTGTGCAGCTGTTTCATGACGGCGATGTCGAGCGGCTTCAGCGAATGGCCCGTGGGCTCAATGAAGTAGATGCACGCGTGGATACGGTCATCAGTGGTCATGATGCGGTGGACCTTGCTCTCGTTCTCGAGGTAGTTGTCGTACATTTGGTCAATGTACTGGACAATTGGTTTCCACGAGTCGGTGTTGTTGACGTTGTCGCCAAAGCCGGGCGTGTCAATGACCTTGAGACTGAGGCGCACTCCGCCCTCCTCGATTGTAGACTCGACCTCCTTCATTTCCACGGTTTTGGGCGACTCGGTGCCTGGAGCTTTGGGCTCCTTGGGCGGGTACAGGGCCGTGTTGAACAGCGTGCTGACGAGCGTGCTCTTGCCGAGGCCGCTCTCGCCAACCACCATCAGGTTGAGCGTGAAGCCCTTCTTCATGCTCTTGCGCTGCCACTGCTGTGGCAGGTTGGCGAAACCCACATATGACGTGAGCTTGCGGTGGATGATGTTCTTCTCAGGCACAACAGGCGGGGGCGCCAGCGCCGCTGACGAGATGACCGAGTTGCGCAGCGACGTGTCGGTGCCGGCGGCGTCAATGCCTCCGAGGGGAGGCACCGAGGGCGCCGTCTCAGCCACAACGCTTGGAGCTTCGTCTGAGTTAGCAAAGCAAGTTCGTAGCAACGCGAAAGAGGGGCTGTTATGAAAATGGACATGTGAGGTGTTATATACCGATGTGAAGGAGACTGACAGACGAACAGACGAGCTCAATGGCACGAGTAGAGTGCACGGACGAGATAGTACGCTCATTTGACGCTGTTACAACATTGCGACTGTCGCGTTCAACGGCATTCTGGTACTTTTCGCGCGTAACCCAGCTTGAACGCCACAGTCACTCCACTCATACAACCCAACACAACAATAACAACAACAACAACAACGCCGTCTATTCAACAGCCTATAGACCTCTACTCACCGGTAGTCATGATAACTTCGCTGATGGCAGTGTGTTTGTACCCCAGGCTAAGGTTGAGGAGTCGCGTGTATGAAACGCGAGTACATATATGAAACGGGAGGGTAACTGCATCGGGGTAGGGTTTGGCAGTAACATAAAGAGTGGAGACAGCGGAAAGGAGAGAGAATGGAAATAAAGGAGTGAGAAGTCGAGGAGTGAAAAGGGTGGACTGTTGGAAGTTGACGTGTAGTAGTGTAGACTCTGTTCTGGTGTTGGTGTTGACTGGACTGTGGACTTTTTGGTTCCTGGCATTCGACATTTGGCAGCCGTGCAGATCAATCTTTACTTCATGATGCTACGAATGCACAGCTTGATGGCTAGAGGACTGCCGCGGGCTTTAGGCCCCGCACGGATGTCGGCATTTCCTTCGTTTGGTATTTACCGTTCCATCGCACTAAACGGCCCCTCAGCACCTCGCACTCTCTTCTCGCGAGCTGCTAAGAAAGCTGTAACTGGAGCTCCAAGTTCTGCATCTCCAACTCAATCTACAGGAACGCCAGGCGAATCTCCAGGATCACAGCTTGATCCGGCACAACTCGCTGAAATGCACCCCGCCATTCGCAAGTTCCCGCGGTTCATGCGCAAGTACGCTGTGCGGTTCGTCCACGCCCCCGTGTCGCATGTGACAGCATTCCTCATTGTACACGAGCTGTCGGCTATTGTACCGCTCTTCGGCTTGTGGGCCATCTTCCACCACTACGAGTTTGTTCCTCTGGGTCTTCCCGACTGGCTTCTCAACAAGGGCATCTCTTTTATCCGGGTCTTGGTATGTTGTTACTGAACTTCACGAATCCTTCGCTTCAAACTCATTCTAACACAGGCGGAACGCAACGAGTGGACTTCGGTGTCGACGGCAGCATCAACGTCGCGTATCATCATGGAGGGGGCGGCAGCCTATGCTGCTGTCAAGGTACTCCTTCCTGCTCGCATCGCCATGTCGCTGTGGCTGATGCCATGGTTCGCGCGTGTGGCGGTGCTGCCAGTAACAGGCCTGTTCTCTCGTCTATTCGGCCGCAACAAAAAGGTCAAGAAGAACCCCAACGAGGAGCAGGACTTTAGCGAGGACCTGTCGCCGGAAGTCAAGAAGAAGGATGTCATAGACGACCCTGGCAAGCCTCGGTTGTGAGGAGCCATATACCCCCAACCTTGGCTTCACGCACAGCCACCACGTCACGACACAGCCACAGCACCTAATCCACTCATCTCTACCTGCCTTACTCTATCGCATTCCTGTACAATAACCGGAACACTCAATTGATCCCCCAATTGCGTCTGCTGTGCTAGTGTCTCCGCCGGACCTGCATGTCCGAAACCGGAAGTTCTGTATGCATACTCCGACCGATAAGCCTTATCTGGCATCCGACAGATCAGAGCTGAAACGAGGTAGGCTAGTAAAGCAGAAGTATAAAGCCGGTTTGTGGACTCAACAACTAGCATTGTCAATCTATCAACTGGTAGTTTGACTGTTAATTGCAACTGTTGATTGTGACGGTTAATTGCGACTGTTGATTACGACTATTGATTACGACTGTTACGACTGTCAATTGCTGGTTCCCTGAATCGACCACTTCATTCAACTGCCTCCGGATCACGCAATGACTCTGTACGACACCGTTATCAAGAACGGCGTCATTTGCACCGCATCCGAGGTGTACCCAGCAGACATTGCCATCTCCGACGGCAAGATCGCGCTCGTCGGCTCCATTGACGAAAGTCTTGGTGCCGAGGTCATTGATGCAGAAGGCGCCTACATCACGCCTGGAGGAGTCGATGCCCACGTCCACCTCAATGAGCCGTCTCAGATATTTGGCAATGTGTCAGACAACGTGTCGACGGGGTCGCGAAGTGCTGTGGCTGGAGGAACTACGACAATGGTGACATTTGCCGTAGGCATGCACGACGATGCGCACCCGGCTCCCTTCACTCGCGCCGTCGCCGAATTCATTGACGCTGTCGACGACGACTTGTACTGCGACTACAGCGTCCACATGGTCGTAACGAAGGCGGACCGCGCTGTTCTCGACGTCGAGTTTCCCAAGCTCATTGAACTCGGCGTCACAAGTATCAAAATGTACATGACGTATCCGCGGCTCCAGATGCGCGACGGAGACCTCATGTCTGCCATGCTCATGGCTCGGAAGCACGGCATCACGACGATGCTCCACGCAGAGAACGGAGATATGGTGGAGTGGATGATCAACGAGCTCGAGGCGCAGGGCAAGACGGATCCGTACTACCACGCCGTGTCGCGCCCGACAAAGTACGAGGGCGAAGCCACGAACCGCGCCATCATCATTTCTGAGACCATGGATAACCCCATTCTGTTTGTGCACGTAAGTGCTCCAGAGGCGGTGAACTGCATCCGTGAAGCCCAGACCCGCGGCATCCCCATCTTTGCGGAGACCTGTCCACAGTACCTGATGCTCAGTGCCGACGACCTCAAGTGCTGTCACGGAGTGGATCCGTTTGAAGGAGCCAAGTTCCTGTGCTCTCCCCCGCCTCGACACGGCGAAGCAGACCGCCAGGCCATCTGGCAGGGCTGCCGTAACGGCACCTTTACCATCATGAGCTCCGACCATTGCCCAACAATGTACGCTGGTGAGGATGGCAAGCGTGCTGCTTTCAAGGACGGCCACAATGGAGAGTTCCGCTGGGTGCCGAATGGATGCCCTGGCCTTGAGACTCGTCTACCGCTGATGTGGAACTACGGAGTGCTCGAGGACAAGCTGCCGATGCAGAAGTTTGTGGAGATTCTGTGCACAAACCCAGCCAAGCTCTACGGAATGTATCCCACAAAGGGCTCTATTCTCGGCGGAGTGTCTGATGCTGATCTGGTCATTTGGTATCCCGAGGGCAAGTTCACCGGGCCTTCAACCATCCAGAACGCCAACTTGTACCACAACTGCGACTACACGCCGTTCGAGGGCTATGGCATCAAGAACTGGCCGCGGTACACGATTCTACGTGGCAAGGTCGTGTACAAGGAGGGAAAGCTTGTGGAGAAGATGAAGGGAATTGGCAAGTTTGTGCGTCGCCAGAAGAGCTCGCTCGCGACTCCACAGGGAACATGGCTGTCCGAATGGCGACCCGACTACGTCAGGGAGGCAGAAGTTGCGAAGGCATAGGATGAGAGCGAAGCATAGTATGTCTTCGGTAATGTGTAAATTGTTAACTGTGTAATGAAGGAGGCATGCGCACATTAGTTCTACAGCTCCAATCTTCAACTGATACTAGAGTTCAACCGTCTCATACGTAGATGATAGATCTGCTCGAATTTCAAAGCATAAAAATGTGAATGCGTATAATAAATGACTATGTACAATGGATTTGGAGTGGTCTTCCTGAGGTTGGTGTCGGTATCAACCTAGTAGGCTCCAACCAGTAAGCGCTAGGCTGCTAATAAGCTACCAGGATCCAGTTGAGATGTCCAGCTAAACCGGCAGTGACAACAACTACTAATCCGCTACCACCGAGTAACCTGGCATCAGCTTGAGCTCCTGGAGATTTCACCTGGCTTCTTCTGGTCGAGTCGGAGGAGCTGGAACGGCCTGAGCACTCGAGTATTCGTCACGCAGCTTCTTCTGTAGCTCGTACTCAGACAACCGCGCTTGCTGGACATGTGTCAGCGGTATCTGTCCCTCCTTCTGTGCCTCACGCTTAAGTCTCATCCTTTCCTGATCTCGGATCGGTCCCTGGTGAAGTGCCTGTGTTAGTCAAGTACAACCCCGTATGAATCACGGAATCACTCACCTCACGTTCCTCGGCCTGCATGTTATGGACATACACGACAGTCGCCACGCTGGTGAGCATCGTCACCGCAAAGGTGGTGATGGCTGTCCGGGACATTGTGAAGTGAAGAAGTGGTGAAGCTAAGTAGAAACTCGAGAAGTGGGTTTTCAGCACGGCTATCCAGTGAGATTAAGAGGTGAAGTTAAGTGGCGTATATAGCTAGGCAGCAGCTAGTACATGGTAAAGTCAGACAGACCGAACTTAGTATGTACACCTGAAGTGCTGAAAACTACGAAGTATACTTGCATTCACTGTTATAGATCCGTTGTTTCGGTCATTTCATCATTCAGACTGATCATGTGACTCCTGATAAGATATACCGGATGCGGAAAATCACGTATAAGCCGCGTGTTGAACTCTCATACCAACATTCTAGCCATGACATCTGGATCTAAGGCGTTCCTTGAAAAAGACATCACAAAGGTCTCGGACGCCGAATGGGCCCAGGCCGACGGAGCTGCTGCTAGGGCTGCCAGATCACGGCTGCCGGCGGACCTGTTTACGGCTAAATCAACGTCTATAGCTGTACCTCTACTGGTTCAAGTTCTCGAGAACTTGAGTATCTCCGAGTCGGCGTACTCGCAGATCGAACGTCTCACGCTGACGCTCGAATCTTCAACGGACCGGCGTCAGTCTCGCAGGATTATCGATCTTCCGACTCAAACTGACGGTCCTGGACCCGAAACTCGCACCAAAACGACCAACAAACTGACGGTTGAGGATGCCGGTGGCACGCGCTGCTACTGCATTGATCTCGACGGATGCGCGCGGTTCGCCGGAGTAGGAAGCAAACTGCTCGTCCGCAGATCGCCCGTCCAGCGAGGCGTTCTACTACTCTCACGGTCTGACGTCGAGTTTCTCGGAGGTCGTATCCCTGAAGTGGATGCGAGCCAACAAGCACATCTCGCGAGATTGAAGATGGTCCTCGACAAGCGACGAGAGCCTGTGCAAACAGAGGGGACATGATTGACGAGACTACTTGAATGATCACGAGAATGCTGGATCGGCTCGGCTGGATGAGGTTCTGGGCTAATCATCAACTTGTTTTTATTTCATACTTTTACTTCTCAACTGGGTGTTTGGTGAACATGCAATGGGGACTGTCTTTGTTCAGCCCGGCGATTGACTCATGACAGGGAAACTGAACCACCTACTTCTTGTTTCCGGGCTACTGATACGTCTCTTTCGCTTTCCCAGGAACTCCAGTTACTTCTCCAGCACATTCACTTCTTCTTGCCGAGGGCCGTGGCGATGTTTGTGGACTCCTCGATGGCGCGTGCTACGGCACTGCGCACCCTGTTGTCCTCCATCACGAGCAGACCGCCGATGGTCGTTCCACCAGGCGTGCACACGGAGCTGCGAAGAACTGCGGGATGCCCGCCGTCCAAGACCATCTGCCCTGATCCAACGAGAACCTGCGCTGCGCATTCCTGGGCCAGAGCGTAGGGAAGACCCATACGTACAGCTCCGTCGCACATGGCCTCCATAACGAGGTACAGAAAGGCAGGGCCACTTCCACACAGAGCAGTGCACACGTCCTGGTGCTTCTCATCGAGGAACAGACACCGGCCCGTCTGCGAGAAGATCCAGTCGATAGCAGTGCGCACATCTGCCGAGAACGCTGCATCCTTGGGCAGCGAAACAACCGTCATTCCAGCACCAATCTTGCTGGGCGTGTTGGTCATTGCTCGGGCAATAAGCGCAGTTGGATGTGTGAGATCCGTTAGATCAGCGATCGTCTTGCCTGCTAGCAAACTGATGACAATCTTGTTCTCAAAGAGGCCTTTGGGCAGCTCGTTAAGGATTTCTTCAGCCATGAAAGGCTTGCATCCAAGCACGATTATGTCAGCCTGGTCCACCAGCTTGGCATTCCCGTCAGCCACGACATCTATACTTGGGAACTGGCCCCGTAGTCGATGTGCTGAGCCCTCGGACCTGACGCCTGCTACGAAGGTTCCTGGCTTGATCGGAGCCGATTTGTCGTCGAGTCCGTTGAGAACGGCGTTCAGCACTGCTGTGCCCATAGTTCCGCAGCCGAGGAAGCCAATCGTGTATTTATCCTTGATATCAATCATTGTAGGTCGTATTAGCCGGATCGCTGATAGATTGAACAATCTAATGCCAAGTGCTCTCGTTTTCAATGACGCTTAATGTAAGATACCAGGGTAGGGGCATGCCTCGAAACGGTAACATGTAATCATTATATTGTAGCTGTCCAACAGAACAGCCAGTGCTAACTAGTCACAGACAGGTTAACTCGTCTGTGCTCATTCCTCATTCTCATAGTTCGAGGATTGTCCTCATTCTCATAGTTTGACTAGAAATCAAACTCGGATCGGAACGCATTCACGTCCATGCCATTGCCAACCTTCTCGACGAGATCGCGGCGCTCCATGGCCAGGAAGACCCGTCGCAGCGTCTCGTAGAGGTTAGTGCTCTGGTTGGCCAGTACGTCGTCCTCGGCACCGTCTGTCTTATGTAGCGACAGAGCAGAAAGCAGATGCTGCGCTGCCTCCTTATAGCAGCCAATGTTGATGCACGAGACTCCCAGGTTGTAGCGAGCACGTACAAACGACGGACGAAGCTCAAGGGCGCGGTAGTAGGCGTCAATGGCCTCCTCACTGCGGTTCGAGTTGGCCAGCGTAGCACCAAGACGGTTCCACAGCAGCGGGTCGTTTGGCCTCACGGCAAGAGCCGAGTTGAAGCAGTCAATGGCCTTGACGTAGTCCTCGTTGCCGTAGAATAGAACTCCGAGACCCACTTGGACATCGGCATCGATGTTGGCGCCGTCGGGCGACATCTGCGCAGCACGGATGAACAGTTCCGTGACTCGGCTGTGCAGCTCGAATCGGTCCTCGTTCTCGAGCTTCGGCTCCTGCTGGCGCGCCTTGTCGGCAATGTCGGGGTACTTTGTAGCGAGCCATCTCTCGAGAGTCGCATACGCGGCGTTCTCATAGCCCTCGTTCGTGTACGAAACAGACAGGTTCAACAGAGCGTTGAGGTTGCCCGGGTCAAGCTTGATGGCACGTTCCAACGCGCGAATAGCCGGATCTTCCTTCTCGTTCTGGGCCTGGGCCGAACCAAGTCGGCTCCATGCCTCGACATGGTCCGGGTTCTTCTGCACAGCAGCCTCAAAGCACAGCGCCGCCAAACTCAGCTTCGCACCGTTGTCCATGAGCTCGACTCCAAGCGCGTAAGGATCGTCCTGGTCCATGTACTGGTTGTTCTCCTCAAACTGGTAGTCGCCAAACTCGGGGCGCGATGTCGTGAACTCGTCAAAGTCCTTATCCCATGCAAGTCCATCTCCACGCTGGCCCGGGGTCGTTCCAGCCCACTCGTCCACGTTATCGAGCACCTGCGACTTGATGCGCTCCCAGACGTTGTCAAAGTGGTCATCCGTCTGCATGTTGTTGATCTCGTCCTCTAGCGCTTCACCGTCCAGCTGGCTAGACGCCTCGGCCTCCTTGTCTTTGCCCTTATCCTTCGTGGCGGGCTCTTCCTCAAACTGCTTGAACTGCTCTTCCCACTGGTCCTGGTCGAGCTCGACGATGCGGCCGCTGGCCGGTACTGCCGTGGCCATCGACGCCGGCATCGGTCGCTGCATCGAACCCGCGTACATGGAACTGTAACCGGCGGGGGCCATGCCCATTCGTGACATGGGCGCACTCGAAACCTGAGGCATCGGCGTCTGCTGGCCCGATCTGGAGAAGTCGTTGGCCCAGCGGCCGGCGGCTGGGTCGGCACCTAGCTGCGGAGACGGCGAGGCCGAGGAACGGAAGTCGTTTGCCCAGTTCTGAGCGGCCGGTCCCGCGGGCGCCGGCTGCTGCATCGCCTGGATCTCGTGGTGCATTGATTCAAACGCAAACGGAGCTCCGCCGGGCTGCTGCTGCTCCGCAAAACGGCCCATCATCTGCTGGTCGCCCTGTGACATGACCCGGACATCTCCGCGCATCGACATGGGTCCGCCAGAGGCAGTTCGCTGGCTCATTCGGTCATATTGAAGCGAACGGTCTTCGCTGGCGTGCTTGTTGAACTGCGCCAGCGGGTTCTGCGCCGTAGAGCACTCTGCTCCCGAGTTCATAAACGACATGCTGTGTAGATCTCGAAACCTCGTTAAAACAGGAGTTCACAACAAGAGTTGAAAGACACAGTGGAAGTTATGAAGACAAGACACTAGCAGATTCATAAGCATGTGAGTTTCGGCGAGTCATTTTGTGCCGAGGTCACGTGGCCCATGGTGGGGTAAGTGGGGTGCACAGCCGAGCCGGAATTTGAGCCAGCAATAATAACTGGACAAGCTTTAGAGCCGGCGGAACTGAATGTGGACAGCTACTAGATCCCGCCGGAGTAGCGATACTCGAGCTCGCCACTGTTGTGGCGTCGGTAGAGCTCGCCTCGGCTCGGTCACACGAGCCGATCAGCCGTCCCTTCAGCCGTGCCGAACTTGAAGATCCTAACAACAAGCTTTTCCGCTCGTCTTGGGCCAAAGTGGCCTGTTTGAAAGGGCCATATAAAGTATTCGGGTCCACCTGGTTATATATCCTTAAATATGGGTTTCAGGTCTAATGTCAACTACTTTTGTTAGTGCTCTGTGTGCCGTCTTCATAAAGCCTCTTTAGCTCGCGCGGCTGGCACGTGACGTCCTTGCCCAGCGGTGAAATTTGATATCAAACTACCTTCATCAACCTTCAGGACTTATCGACCATGATTCGTGCATTGTGGCCGTCCTTTCCGCGGATTGCCAGCAGGGGCGCTGGATGTGTCCGTGCGCTTACTACGGCAGCAGCTGATGCGCGCAGTCTGCACAAGAATCCCGACTCGCGGAAGTCGTACTTAGTGGACCAGTACGTTCACCTCATTCGCAACAACCCGGTCATTCTTGTCTCGCATCACAACACGCTTTTGAAGACGGAGGATGCGTCAATCCGTGGCCAGCTCAAGAAGCTCGGAGCTCAGCTGGTGGTGACTCGCAGCAATCTGTTCAAGGTGGCTCTACGAGGACTCGAGCATGAGGATCCGGCTAGCAAAGAAGCACACAAGCAGTTCCGCAACAAGCGACACCCGCTGAGCCAGCTGTTTACGGGTCCTACAGCCGTCATTGCGATGTCTGACCTCGACCCCAAGAAGGTCGAGAGCATAGTCAAGATTCTCGACAGGACGGGCGAGCGACTGCTGCTGCTAGGAGGACAGATTGACGGATCAATGGTTGATCGCGCTGGAGTCGACCATTTCAAGACTCTGCCATCGCTCGAGCAGCTGCGTGCACAGCTTGCGGGCGTTCTCACCGTTTTGGGTGGTGCTGGTCTCGTCCAGACGCTGGAAGCATCGTCGAAAATGTTGTATTTGACGCTCGATGCGCGTGAAAAGGATCTGAAGGGGCCCGAAGAGCAGGAGAGCAGTTAGATGACCTGTATATAGTCGGGCTAGAAGTCGAAAGCCTGAAAGTCGCTAAAAGTCGAAGGGCCTAATGAGCTACAGGCTACACCATATAGCCTACCGGGTCTTTCACCCTGCCTTGTGGCAGTTGTAAATAAATATGCATTGACATTAGAGAGTTGTATCAAGTGAGGAACCAGGAAGTAGTCGAGGGAGGTGAACTTCAGTGGTGAACTGAGGCCGTTAACTGCAAAGGGCCGTTCAGAAACATGGCATGAGCGAATGGTCGTGAGGTCGTATATCTAGGCCGGATGTCACACTTGGCCTAACGTGATCCAAGTAAGCACATGAAGTGTCGCTGCTCCTTCTCGAGTCTGTTGTAGGAACTGTAGGCAGACGAGACTTCTAGATCCAATCTGTCTGATCCAGATGTACCCAGGCTGTACCCAGTCTGATCCAGGTGTACCCAGTCTGTATCCAGCCTGTATCAATCGGTCTAGGCCAACGGTCAATGCTTGTAGAAGACGGCTTTAAGGGATTCGGCGCTCTGTTGTTAGATGATACTCTACAGGTCGTTGACACACATACGTCGTTGAATCTGGCCAGGTGGTGTTCCAGTCCTGAAATATCCTCGAGGTCGTCGCGGAGATCCTTGACCTGAGCCGCCAGCTTCGTGCGCGCTTCCTGGAGCTGTGTTTTGCGCACAAACAGCGCCAGCCGTCGGGTCTCCTCGTCCTTGAGTCGTTCAATGGTGATGGTGTGTTCCGACGAGTTGGCCCAGTGCGGGTTCTCGGTGAGAAACTCGTCTCTGCTCACCATATCGAGCGTGTGGTGCCGCGAGTCGAAATTGTCGCAGTGCTCGATCTCGCGCTTGAGGTGTCGATGCTGGTACTGGATGTTCTGGAGGTCGAGCAGAATGGCGTCGGCATCGCGCTTTGTACGAGCGGTGGCTTCTTTGGCCGAGTTCACAAGCTGCTGAGCCCGCCAGTTGCACTCGCGCAGCTCCACCGACAGCGCTACAATGCGTTTTCGTGTAGCAATATCTGGACTGGCAGTATAGGAAGCTGATAGAACACGCAGTTCTTTAGAAAGCTCGGCCGCCCGAGCCAGTGGCGACACACTCTCGACGGTCATTGAAGTATAGGCAGAAAGTAGCTGAGGCGGATTATCGCAGCTGATTTGTTAGCAGCTGACTCGTAACTATTCAGCTTTCAAGCAGCTTTCAGTATTGGCTGATTGATTCAGGGTACGGGCTGTACCAGCCAAAGTTTGCATCCAGCTGCGCGGCTGGTCACCTGACCGCCGATCGCCTGCTCGACGCTCTCGACGGGGCTATCGGCCCGCTGGCCGCGCCTGCATCCCAACACCGGCACCACCGCCAGATTGGCCTAGCGGCATGAGCAGACCCCGCTAGGGCAGAGGCTGGTATGCCCACGTATGCGGGTGCCACAGATTAGCTAACGGAGGGGTCAGTCAGGTCAGTCACCATTACATTACGTTGGGCCCACTTGTCCGCACACTTGCAGTCACTTGGTCCGCCCACTTGATCCGCCCACTTGCACTTATTTGGCACCTCCACTTCCCGGCGACTCCTCGACTGGTGGTGCCCAGGATCGGCGGGATCCCCGTGGTGCAATTCGCTCATTGACCAGCGGGGTAAGACAGTACGGCAATCCCCGCACTACCCCAGTCAGCACCATTGCGGGGTCAGTTAGCCCCGTGTTCCATGAGTGTAGGCGTTTAGAAGCGTATCGTTGATCCGCCTATTGTGCGTCAGCCCTTATACTGTACTTCCTTATACTGTACTATACTGTACTTCTTCCTTATACTCTTCTGCTCACCCTCCTCTACATATCTTCCCCCTCTACTCCCTACCTTACTCTCCTCCCTCACTCTCCCCTTTACTCTCCCCTTTACTCTCTACTCTGTTTACTACCTTCACCTCCCCCTCTCCCCCTCTTTACCTCCCCTCCCCCTCTCACTCTTCCTGCCCCCCACCCTGCAGGCAAAAGCAACCTTCTGGAGGGGTTGCATGCATGCCCCGTGGAAATGCCCGAATCTCCTGCACCCTCCACGCGCCAGCCAGGCCCAGCCGGCACGGGCTGTTTAGTGCGATCTGGGGAGGGGCATCTTGCGCTCCCATTTGACTGTTCCCAACTTCCCAATTTCCTCTCTTCTTTTCTTTCCCCTCTAACTTGTTTCCCCTCTACCTTGTCGCTTTCTTGCTTAGCGCAACCTTGGCCTCAACCCACTGTCTATCACCGTTGAGCTGGTCTCGCTGCCAGAATGCCCGCCGGCTGTGTCAGTATAATACTCACCGCACAACACTGCCAAACTCCAGCTACACAGCTGTAAACTGAAGCCACGAAGCCACCAAGTCAACGAAGCCGATAATCAAGGCGACAATCGACAATACGGTCTCCTGAACGTCAAGAGCCGCTAAAAGACACTTCCCCACACTTCTGAAGCTGACCCAAGCTTCTCCTCACACTCTTCCAAGATCTCTTCCTGAAGCTCCTGAAGCTCCTGAGGTCATCTTCTCTCTATTCCCTTTCCTTCCCCTCCTCTCCCGTTACTTCCTACCTTTCCCTTCCTCCCCCTCCCTCCAATGTCCCAGATCAAGTTCGTCATCGAGTCGGCTGGCGTCCATATCGCCGGCTCGTACGACCACACGTCGGTGCGACCCAAGCGGGTCAAGCACGCGTGCCTCGCCTGCAAAGCTCGCAAGGGCAGATGCTCGGGCACAACTCCGTGCAAGGGCTGTCTCGCCAAGGGCATTGCTTGCGTGTACCGCGAGCACGGAGCCGTCAAAAGAGCCCGAATCCGTGACGAAGTACCCCGCTCGCTACCCGACGTCTCGAGCGGCAGTTCGTTGTCGCCGGCGACTGCTTCGACGGTAGAATCGGCTCCGACAGCTCCTCTTGACGCTCCGACAGCCCCTCTTGAAGCTCCGACAGCCCCTTCTGCGCTTTCAGCCTCTGCCCTATCGGCTTCAGCCGAGCACTGGACGAAGAAGGAGGTGCAGATGACGAGACAGCCCTACTTCCGCTGGCTCGGCCCTACGGCCATTGCCCCGCCTAAGGACGGCACGTTCCGCCTGCTGTCGGTGAACCTGCGATCCGACGAGCCCTGCAACGACTCCAAATACGTCGTTGTCCAGCGTCGGCCCAGTACCGACTTTGACGCCGAGGTTCCGTCGGCTCGTGCCGATAGCCCGCGCGCTCCACAGCACACGCTGGCCGACGCGGACCCCGTCGTGCCTGTGCCTCCACGGTCCCTCTACAAACACTTTAGCGAGTGTATGTCAAATTACTTGCCATATATGCCATATGATATGTTTGAGGAGCGCCTACAAAACGGTGTTGTTGCCGAGTGCCTGCTTTACGCCATGGCGGCTCTCGCAGAGCGTGTCACGCCTGGGAACATCGCCAACGTCATCAAACGCACTTCGGACTCGAAGTTTCCCTCAAAAGTGGCCTTCCCGCTGGATACTGGGGCAGATCTGGCGGCAGGCAGCTCGACTGACGTGCCTCCTCAACCAGAAGAAGCAGCAACCTCGCCTGGTGCCTCAGCAGCTTCTTCAACGACATCTGCGTCTGCTGATCCTGATTCTCCAACGCTCGCGGAGCGATACGGCGAGATCGCCAAGCGCCTCGTCATTCCTCATCTGGCGGTGCCGAGCTCTGAAATCGTGCTGGCGCTCCTCCTCATTGCCTACTCGGAGTTTGCCGACGACCGCGACTCGGGCTTGTGGGCCTGGAGCGGCATGGCCATTCGCATGTGCTACGATCTCGGTCTCCACAAGGAGAATCAGCTGTCGGAGGATTCGTTCGGCCGAAACGTGTTCTGGTCCGTCGTCTGCCTTGATCGCCTCATCTCCTGCGGAACAGGCCGTATCACGACAATTCCTGACTCGGATATCGAGCACATGCCCGAGCCCCGCAGTATACGTGCTACTTCTGCCGACGTCAACGGCAAGCTCACCGTCGAGGAGCGCTCGGATCCATTCCCGTACCTGTGCAAGCTACTGATGCTGCTAGGAAAGGTCTCAAACTACCTCAACAGCTACGCCAGTAGACACGATGACCAGGTTGTATTCCACCACTTCAACTCGTCGTCTCTGTCACCCGAGTCGCTTGACCTCTTCGAGACCTTTATCCAGTTCCAGCACGAGGTCAGTGATTTCTACGTCTCGCTGCCGCCAGATCTACTGTTTGATGTCCAGAACTTCCAAGACTACGCAAAGCTCAAACACTCGCAAGTATTTCTGCTCCTGCACATCTGGAACCAGGCGCTCGTGCTGGCTGTCCATCAGCCCTCGCTTGTGTACCCCAAGTGCCAGCTCGACGTAGCGGGCCTTGTGCACAATCCTCACGCACAGCTCACTGGAACTGGTGCTATCAGCATTGCGGACATGGTCACTTTCGCGGATCTCATTGAGCCCGAGTCGTTCCTGGCGAACCCGTTTCTGAGCCAGCCTATTTATATGGCAGCCTGCGCATCACTGACGCTCTGGCACTCATTGCGATACCCCTCACTGTCGCAGCCCGTGCACACTCTCCGGCGTACCTACAACACATGCCGACAGACGCTCACGCGGATGCAGTGCATCTGGCGCGGAATCTCATGGCACAGCCGGACTCTCGACTCGTTGGCTGCTTCAGAACCTGACGTCGACCTCACCGCCAACTGCAAGGTGTATGTGACTACGCGGGATCTAGGCGTCGTACGTCGTGCGTCTGTTGACGAGGCTACTCGTCGTTGGCTGGCTGATGAGATTCAGCAGAAAGACTCGGATGACATCTACGGCATGTTTATCTCGGGAATTATCGACGGGACGAAGATGGGCAGTGGTGAGGCTTCTGAGCTTCAGCTCGACGGTGCTACGAATCGTAGCTACGAGACAACGTCGCAGTCGGCACAGTCTGCAGCTTCGCCGTCGCTGAAGATCGAGCAGGGCGACGAGGCTCTTCAGCTCAATCTTGACTACAAGCTGCCTGCCACGCTCAACAGTGACTCGGTTCCGCGTCGCGGCTCGAGTGACTCGTTCCGCTCGCTCGTCATTCGCAACATGAATCTCGACGAGTTTCTCACGAGCGAGCCCTTTGATGTTGAGTGAAGCCACGAGTAACAGATTGGACTGGGATCCCAGTGTAAGATATTTATATGAATGAAGTAATTGTAATTATGATGTGAGGGGGCGATGTCAACGATCTATAATCGAACAGACTGATTCGATACGACCCGTCAGCTACCATTTTCCACCCCGGCAATCTCGTTGACAACCTGTAGTACTTTAGCAGTATCGTGGCCGAATCTCCCGAGAAAGAGGCCGTCGACTGCTGGATGTAGCTTCGCGTAGAGACCAGGACCAGCACTGCCTCCATAGAGCACTCTTCCTCGGGCATTGCGAGTATCGAGATCTTCTTTGATGGCAGACGTCACGGCTCGGACATAAGCCGGTTCAGCTGGCTCGGCTTTGCCTATAGCCCATACTGGCTCGTAGGCGACGACGATTTCGGATGAATCGCCAATGACGGAAGTAACGGCGTGCAACTGCTTCATACACGCCTCAATGGCCTCTTCAACGGTTCCATGGGTCTCTTCGCCAATGCACAGCAGCGGGATCATGCCGTTGCGGACGACAGCCTCGGCCTTTCGCGCGATATCGGCGTCGGATTCGCCAAAATACCGACGTCGCTCAGCATGGCCAATCTCGACCATACGAACTCCGATCTGAGCAAGATTCTTGGGCGAAATAGTGCCTGTGAACGCGCCCGAGTCCTCCCAGTAGCAGTCCTGGGCCGCGAGCATCGCGTGCCGGTACTCCGTAACAACTGGAGCCACCGATCCGAGCGAAACCATGTCAGGGACAATGAAGAAGTCGATTCCGGCCAGACCAGCGGCAGCCACCGCAGACAGCACGCTCTCGACGTACAGTCGCGTCCGGCGCGGGTCCATATACGTCTTGAGCGAGACGCCAATGAGTCTTGTCATGAAGGTAGATGCGAAGGTTACGAAGGTAGATACGAAGGTTAGAGTAGGAAATAAGACGAGGAAAAGTGGAATTGGGAAATCGGCTTCATTTATAGTAGCCCTGCACAGGACCAACCGACAAAGCGCTCTATTGGCTGTGCCAAGTCTGGTGGCACTCTATCTGTCAATTGGTTCCGGATTAAGTCGAAGGTGGCACTGTAACTTCGTAACCTTCGCCAATGTGGGGTAGTGGGGTAGTGGGGTAGTGGAAGATATCTACATGCAATTCATAAGCTACAATGCAGTCAAGTATCGCTGGGAGTTGCCAGCAAATGAGTTGGCTGGAATGAGAAAGAGTGAGAAGAGGCGAAGGATAACATTGGACCATAAAAGGATGTGTCAAGAAATAGGCTTTCGGAGTACTGGCAGTACAGACTGGAGTAGGGCTGATCTCAGAACGATCTCCAGGAGTTCCAGACCCTGCTCGCGCTCTTTCTAACTGACCAATTGAGGCTTCTCATCTCTTCAGGCCACTTCTCTCTTCAGGCATCTTCTCTCTTTAGGCCCCTTCATCTCTTTGGCCTCTTCATATTCAGGCCTCCTGACTCTACAGAATGCTCCGGGTGATCTCGTAGACGGCCCAGGCTCCTGGATCCGGAGGAAACACCTCGAGGTCGTCAATGCCGCCCACGTAAGTAGCACGGCCGAGCTTTGGCTTGAGCAGCTTGGTGTGCTCTGCGGCCTTGTGTGCCGCCTCGACGGCCTGGCTGAGGTTGTGCGTGCTCTCTAGGGACTTGCAGAACGGAATCAGCACGTCCATGACCGTGCGATCACCCTCTGCTGCCGGCGTATGTTTGCGCAAGTTGATAAGTGCTTCATTGGCAGCACCAACCAGCAGGTCGGTTGTGCTCAGGCCGCCTGAACTGGCCAAAGCATGCAGCGACGACGAAAACGCAGCAAAGTAGATGCCGAATATAGCCCCCAGCGTGCCGCCCATTCGGTCCTCGGTGATCTCAATGATGCGGTTGAGTACATCAAACACTGAGCCCGAGGCAGCAACGCCGTCGTCGAGCGCGTTGAGCAGTGCTTTACAGCCTGTCTCGAGAGTCTTACCGCAGTCACCGTCGCCCATTCGTGTGTCCCACAGAGTGAGATCGGGCTCGAGTGCAATGACGTTGTTGGCCGCTGCGCGCAGCTTCTCCTCAAGGAACGCTGGCTCGACAATGAGATCCGTTGAGCTGGTGGGCTTAACGGATGGAGCTGCTTTTGAGACGTACCGAGATGTCGTCTGCTTTGAAAGATCAACGGGCTCGGCGGTTTCGTAGAGGTTACGCGGCCACGAGAGGGCACGCGTGGGTGCATCAAGGAAGCGAAGAATATCAGCCTCCCTGATACTGCCAGTTGCTGTCTTTGTGACATTGAGCAGTGTAATGGAGAAAGAGGGTGCGTTCAGCGAAGTCATAAAGTGGCCGGCATATACACGGACAGGTGCGATGCCATGGCTTGTCTTGAGCTTGTCAATGATGACCTCGAGGATAGCATTCTGCTCAATGAGCGAGATTCCTCCCAGGTTGTTGATGAGCAGAGCGACCTTGTCGCTTGAGCCGAACTCGACATACCCGCGGTCCTCGTCGGTCACGTCAAGGACGTACTTGAGCAGGTTCTCGACAAGCTCGTCCACCGGCGGGATCTCGTTGAGCAGCTTGGCACCTGGCTCGTTGTGGATTCCGAGGCCGATCTCGCACTGAGTAGGGCCCAATTCGCCGAAATCCTCGTCGGCTCCTCGGCCTGGGATATGGCAGTGGTCGAGGCCTGCGCTGATAGTGACGAGGTTTGCAGCGGCCGCGTGGCCGAGAGCTTCGACGGCCGCGAACTGGAGCGACTCCTCCACGGCAGCTCCAAGGATCTTGTTCAGAACAATCGTTCCGGCCAGACCCCGGCGGCCCACGAGTCCTCCGTTTTTGCGGCCCACCGCCACGTCGTCAGCGGATTTGATGACAGCGACGTTGATTCCGGGATTCGCCGCCCTCAGCTTCTCTGCTGCCAGACCGAAATGCAGCATATCGCCCGTGTAGTTCGTGACAATGAACATGTATCCCTGTGAAGACGGCAACAGCTCACAGGCCGTCATGATCTGGCGAGTGCTGGGACTGGCAAACACTTCTCCACACACGGCCGCTGTCAGCATTCCTCGTCCAACATAGCCACTGTGCGCCGGTTCGTGACCTGAGCCTCCGCCGGAGATGAGCACCAGTTTTGATGGATCATGGCTTGTGTCGTAGATGATCTTGTCGTGTTCGAGAACATGAAGCGCTGGGTTCATAGCCGCCACGCCTCGTAAAGCGCGCGCTACGAGGCCATCCTGGCTCTGCACAAAGTGCTTGGACATGTATGACGAAGTAGGAGGAAGAAACAAGAAGGAAGAAAGAGGAAGCAGGAAGAAATTGGAGACCTGAATAAAAGGACCGGGTCCTTCCAAATTGAGATTCCGGATCGCAGTTGCTTCTGGCCCCACTTGGCCCCGCGTCCAAATTATTTGTCCCGGTGAAGCGTGCAGCAAGTTTCTTTTGCACCCCGGATTGCCATGCATGACGCTGGCCCTGCCCCGGGCTTCCCAAACAGGCACTTCCGCACCTCGTCTGGCTAGTGTATCAGCCTAAATAATTGCCCGGCAAGCACGCGTGCGAGTTGCGCGTGCCCTGCGGTACCCCCGCTGGGATCACTGGGTCCTAAAAGTATGCCGGAACAACACTTATCCTCTTCCTCATAACATTCACTGTTACTATCACTGTTTCGCTGATTGACTCGCCTTCACCATGGGCCTGCGCATTGTCGTGGGATCGGACCAGGCTGGTGTCGACTACAAGAGCGCCATCAAGAAGGATCTGGAGAAGTCGGGGCTCGTAGCCGAGATCGTGGATGTAGGAGTGCCTTCCGCTACGGACTCGACGGCGTACCCGACGGTCGCCATTGAAGCTGCAGAGCTCATTGCACACGGAAAGGCCGACCGCGGCATTCTCATTTGTGGCACAGGACTCGGCGTGGCTATTGCAGCCAACAAAGTAGCCGGTATCCGTGCCGCTACGGCTCATGACTCGTTCAGCGTCGAACGCAGCATCCTCAGCAACAACGCACAGATCCTGTGTATGGGTCAGCGAGTCATCGGTATTGAACTCGCACGCAGGCTCGCCAAGGAATGGCTCACGTACGAGTTTGATCCGAGCTCGGCGTCTGCTGACAAAGTGGCCGAGATCGAGAAGTACGAGCACGAACACGTTGAGCACGCCGTATGAGCAGCTGGTATAAAACAAGCATTTGCGTTGTCATTGTCGTACTCATTAGTACCATCGTTATTGTACTCTCATTGTAGAGCTATCTAGTACTATCGTTATGTTCCCTATAGGAGTACATTTGCGAATTTTGGAAATCCGGGGTAGTGCGGCTAATTAAGGTTGCATACCGCATAATCATAAGTTTTCATGTCTAGCTATCCATACTGAAGGCGCTGTAGCCATCTACATATATACCTCTCCAGCTCCAGCTCGCACACCGGGCAGTGTGGCTTACCACGCAGTGTGGCCTCCACACACCTGGATGTCGCTGCCGGTCGTGTAGGTAGAAGCGTCGCTGGCAAGGTAGGCAAGAGTGCCTCGCAGTTCGTGCATGCCTCCAAGACGGTTCATGGGGTTCTGAGCAGCCCAGCAGTTCTCGATAAGAGGCTCGACGCCGAGGTAGGCCTCGGTCATGCGCGTGCGAATGTGGCCTGGCGAAATGGTGTTGACGCGAATGTCAAACTGGCCCACCTCGGCAGCAAACGCCTTGGCCAGCTGGATAACAGCAGCCTTGGACGTCGTGTAGGGGATCCAATGCATGTCCTTGTTGATGATGCTACCACTCATGGATGCGGTGAAGATGATGCTGCCCTTGGTCTTGCGCTCGAGCATCTCCTTGATGGCGGGCTGGGCCGTGAGGAACACACCAGTGACGTTGACCTCCATGATTTTGCGGAACCACTCGGCGGGGTACTCGTGGCAGTCCTTGATGGGGCCGAGAATGCCTGCGTTGGCCACGCACACGTCGAGGTGGCCGTGGGTCTCGGCGATGTCGTGAGTCACGGCGGCCATACCAGCGGCATCCGTAACGTTGACGGTGCGGTACTCGAGCGAGCCCGAGGTGCCGAGACGCTTCACGTACGACTTGCACGTGGCAAAGTCCTCGGACGGTGTCTCGGCCAGATCAAGCACGTACACAATGGCTCCAAGCTCAGCAAGACACACAGAGTACTCGAGACCAATGCCCGAGTTGCCGCCAGTGACAATGGCCACTTTGTCGACGAGCGAGAACTGCTTCGAGATGGTGGTCTCGACCTTGAACTCGGGGTTCTTGGCCGCCTCGTAGGCAGCCTCGACGCCGATAAACTGCTTGTCAGCAGGTCGGGCTGGCGGGTACTGCTCAAAGGGCGTGATGGGGAGAACGATCTTGTCGTCAAGGACGGGTGCGCCGGCCTCAGTGGGGGTCATATTGGCTGGATGTACAGAGTTGATGAATGATAAAACAACAAACAGAGGATAACAAGTCAAACGAAACTCTAGCGCTGGCTGCCACTATTTATACTGGGCATGCCCCGCTCCTCGTGGGGAAAAACGTGGGGGCCCTACCCCCTCCCCCCCTGTCCCAAGCGGGAACTACCCGTGGGCCGATAATAAAACGCGACATGGGGGCATTTCGGCGTGGGTTTTGCCGGTGGGCACTGCCGCGTTTGCTGGCGGCGCTGCCCCACCCAAACGGACGAGCCGGAGAGTTTTAGGCAATCCCGGTCGCCTGCTCAGTTGACCCCGGATTCCTAGCCCTTTATCTGGATCGCCGTGCAATACACCCGGCCCAAAAGACGCCATTCCCGGGGCAAGTAAACTGGTTACAACTCATCCAGTTGGCTAGTTCATCGGTCAATAGTCATCATCCAACATTAACCAACAATAAACAGTCATCACTTGTCCATTTCCTTTGGCCTTTAGTCACTCCACTACTGCGGTAACTCTCGTCGATCATAGTGCGGGGTAGAGGGGTCCGCAAGGTTGAGCATTTGGCCGCTCCAAGTTGCGCCCCAGCGGTTACCCAATTCATCCGGCCCGTCGTTTGGCCGCACTGCCACTGAAGCGAGCCAACACGCCAGCTGGCACCCGCCTAAACGAACATCCGCTCGAGTTCCCGGCGCAGTATGCACTTAGCGGTCCACGAGCCCTAGACCAATAGGCCCCCCACGCGAACCTTGCTCACCCCCACTCCGAACTCTCCCGCAGCACCGTGCAATTATCGTTCTATAGCCGGTTGGCAGCAGAGTGAATGATCGCAGTAGCAGGAACGCAGAGTTACTGATCGCAGTAATCCAATCTGTTGGATCTGTCGGTGACCTCAGTCGTATAACACGTCCATGAGTTCTGTTAGTTCGTCAGTCCATCATTTGAGTCAATTGAGAGTCAATTGGCAATTGGTCAATCTTCAATGACTCCATGACCAATTGACCTTCAGTTATTCCATCTCCATTACTCCAATGAAGCCAATGGCCTTCAATTCCATTATTCCAATGACTCCGTGACTCCACGACTCAAATACCTCACTTAGCACTCATCATTACCAAGTCATTCCTCCTCATTTCAGCAATGTCACTTGTCGCTAGGTGTCGCCTGCTGGAAAATCTCGAAAATCTCCTGGAAAATCCGCGACCTTCACGGGGAACACAGCCCCTATTATACTCCTACGTGTCGGGGCGATCTGAGCCGAGGCACTTATGGATCGCCAGGAATCTCCCGAGTAACCCGTCATACGCGAATCTGCTATACGCTGTTCAATAATGCCTTAGACTGAGTTGAAGTCCTAGAATAGCACTGTACAGTTCCAGTTTCCCGGATACTTGACTTGCCCTTCTATTCGACCTTCCGCCATCCAAGCCCATTGAGCTACTGGTCCTAAGACCGTATTGACGGCGCTCGTGGAATGATGCGGCCTTGGCGCCTGACGTAGGTTGACGTAATGGTCACTGCACTGTACCAGCCTTACTTCCCCTGTTGATCCTTTGACAGCTGCAAATAGCGCTCCACCAAATGCGCTCCTGAAACACGCGCGGCCAGGATCGGAAGTCACTGCGACGCGCCACTGAGTCGCTTGAGTCTGCCAGGACCCTTATACTGATCGACAGGGGAGGTCATCGTAAGGGATGTAAGGTACCCATGTCTATTTCCGCGTTGACCACAATCAACACCAAGACAAGCAAACTCCTACCAGAGCCACGATTTTTAAGGGATCCATCACACGTTTGGATAACAGGAGATGGTGACAGATTTCTCGTCTTACATCTCGACGTCTCATATTTAGCATCTCATTTGGCTACTCCCCGTTCGCCCATTCCGTCGATCTACATTCCTCACCAGATGTCCCACTACGGTCGATCACCATAATACTCAAAACAGCAGCAATAAGTGACGTTACCGCTTGGGTCGGTACATATAATGCTGCCGTCGCGCTCTCGAAGCTCTCTATTCTGAAGCTTCACCTACAATGAAGCTGACATCCATCGTTTCAGCATCGCTCCTCAGCTCGGCAGCCCTGGCGGCTCCAGGAGCGCTCAAGATCGGGTTCAACGACGTTGTTAACGCCCAGCACCCGCAGTCTGGTCTTCGCAGCTTTGAAAACTTCCTCAATCAAGTTGTTGGCGGTCCTGAACCCACTCAGGCCCAGACATCCGCTGCTTCTGCTTCCAGTCTTTCCGATTCGGCAATCTCCAATGTCACGCTCACCACTGGATACAACTTCTACCTCACCAACATCTCGGTAGGTACGCCTCCTCAGAGTATCCAAGTTGGCCTCGATACGGGCTCGCCCTACCTGTGGGTCTTTGGGCCCCAGACAACATACAATTCGGCAAAGCAGTTCTTCCCTAATGAGTCGTCCTCATACGTGGACCTGCACTCGGACTTCAGCAGTCTCTACGGTGCTGGCGGCGTGTTTGGCAAGTGGGGAGCTGATTCTGTTCATGTTGGAGACGATGAAGTCCTGTCGTTCCCATTTGGCGTCGTCAATGACTACAATCTGGCCGCTGGCGTGCCTGCGCTTCTTGGAGTTGGGCCCGGACCGAACCTCACAAATGAGACCTACACAAACGTCCCCGAGGCTCTGTACAGACAGAATGTGACCAAGAGTGCCGCGTTCTCAATCACTCTGTTCGGTGACACGACGGGTGGAGAAGTCATCTTTGGTGGTGTTGACCGCACAAAGTTCATTGAGCCCGTTTACGAGTACGATATTGTCTCGAGTGGTGCCAACAGCCAATACTACTATCAGCTGGGCTTGACTTCGCTGGCCCTCAATGGTGACGAGTACGACGTTTTGGGTCTTGCTGTTCTCGACACCGGCTCGCCCTTCTGCCAGGTTCCTCCTGGGTTTGTCAACAAAACTGGTGAAGCGCTCAACTTTACATTCTACGAAAAGTACCAGGTGTACTACACTCAAAAGGATACTGCTATCAACCAGAACCTCACCGTCAGCGTGAACATTGGCATCTTCACTGCCGACATTCCCATTGCCGATTTGATTGTTCCCGGCGAGTACGTCTGGGGCACCGATGGACCCCAGGGCGTCAATGCTCTAGCTCTCATGGGAGCACCGAACTATCTTCTCGGAGACGCCTTCTTCAAAAATGCATACGCCATCTTTGACTCGCTGTCAAAGAAGATCTATCTCGCCAAAGCCGTCGGGTCTGATGCCACCCCAGAGATCATTGATCTGGATGAGCGCGGTATTCCCGGCGCTGTTCCTGGCACTACCTACAACTCGTACACCTGGTCGCAGTGGAGCACTCGACCCACGGCCTCGCCTCAGCCGACGATTCTTCCAAACAGTTTCTTCTATCCCAGCGACATTTCCGATATCCCTGTTGAAACTTCGCCGAGTCTGGCCCAGCCCAGCCAAGTTCCCGTCACTTCGTCCCCGCAAATACCCGTGTCTGGAGCACCTCAGCCTACACAGCCTTCAGTTCAAAGCTCGGTCCCCGTTGAACTTCCCGAGACGGCCTCTACGCCAACTCAGAAGCCTGTCTTGACCTCCCCCACTGGGCTTCCTCAAAGTGTCGTGCTCTCATCAGCGTAAGCATCTTGCCAGAGATGACTCAACACTCATGATGACTTCTTTCATCACGACATTTACTGTCTATATATCCATATTCCCATCTTTCTCCATTACAGGCTGTTCACTCTAAGTAATGTGTTGCATGTTAACATAAGAACTCGTGTAATCAATTTTGGTACTCCTTTTAGATGCATCACCGTAATATAATGCACACGGTTTCGTCTAGATAGCTAAGACACTAGCAAAGGTGCGATACTCAACGCTTCGACGGCGCAACGTATCGGCCTCGGGTAGGAGGCTTGGCAGCAGCGTCGGGCGCCGGGGCGGCTGTGGGTGCTGGGCGCTGAGAGGGAGTGGCGTTGCCGAAAGGCGAAGCTCCGGAACGAGCAGCAGGGGGCTCGCGGGCAGAAACAGGAGCAGCGCTGCCAAATGGCGAAGCGCTGGTCTGGGCAGGCGGGGGTCGCGAAACAGGAGCGGCACTGCCGAAAGGCGAGCTGCGAGCTGCAGGAGGAGCACGCGAAGTAGGAGCAGCACTGCCAAAAGGCGAGGGACGTGCTGCAGGGGGTTCACGTGCAGGAGGGCGCGAAACAGGCTCATTGTCACCATTGGCACTACCAGTACCAGCACTAGGGGGACGTCTAGAGCTGAGGGCACCAGGAACGTAGCGGCCAGGCTTGGAAGCCTCTTCGGCCTCACGCTGCTTGGCCTTCTCGGCACGCAGGCGGTCCTCTTCAGCTCGCTCCTCGTCCTCAATAGCACGTCTAGCAGCCTCTTCGGCCTCGGCCTCCTGGCGAGCCTTCTCGGCTTCGCGCTGAGCGTGCACCTGGGCGATGCGCTTCTTCTTCTCTTCTCCAAGCAGCTTCTCATTCTTGGCCCGACGAGCCTCAAACTCACCACGACGCTTGGCCGTAATCTGGGGGTGGAAGTCGTCAAAGTCAGGAATGATACGACGCAGACGGCTCTGAAGGCCGAGGTCCTCCTCGTGCTGCTTCTTCGACAACAGCAGCGTGGCCTTCTTACGGGCCTCGTAGGCACGACGCTCTTTCTCCTCCTGCTCCTCGGCATCCTTCTTCCACAGGTCAATCTCCTCCAAACGGTAAGCACGTTCAATGTGGTCCATACGGCGTCCAATGATACGCAAACGTTCATTGAGGTCCTTGGACTCCTTGGCCAACTGTTCAACCTGCATGATTTTCAGCTTGGAGGTGTCAAGATCCTCCATGTTGTTGACATCAATCTTGATGATTCCCTTGGCGTTGATCTCCTCGGCAATCTTGCGCTTCTCCTCCTCACGGATGGCATCCTGCTCGCGCTTGATCTGTTCAAGCTCGCGCTTGCGCTGCTCCTCGGCCAGACGCTGCTGCTCGGCCTGCTGTTCGGCCTGCTGCTGCTGGAGGCGAAGACGAGCGTCCTCCTCCTCACGGCGCTGCTGCTCGGCCTCAGCGTCCTTCTGGCGTGTCTCGATGAGACGACGACGCTCGAGGACCTCGAGGTTCTCCTCCTTGAGTCCCTCAATGGCTCGCTCAATAGCCTCCTGTCGAGAGGTCTCCTTGGCGGTGATAAAAGTGGCATCGACGACACGAACAGTGGCAAGCAGAGCCTTGGCCAGGGTCGACATCTGCGTGCGCACAATGTCAGTGGGGGTGGCCTGCAGGCTGGCGATCTGGGCCTTGCCCGAGTTGCGCTGAACGCTGGCAGCGCCCTCCTTGAAGGAGATAGACTCGCTCTCGTGGTCAATACGGATGCCAAACTCACCGTTGTGGCAGCCTCTGACAATGAAGCGCTCGATCTCGACCGGCGAAGCGTTGAACGGAGCTGGGAATGAGGCCAGCTCAATAACAAACGCAAGCTTCACCGAGGTGTAGACCTGCGACAGCTGCTGGAACAGACGGGTCAGGATGACACGGTAGAGAGACTTGAAGTAATGCTGGTAGCTTTGGTCCGAACCGATCTTGCCAATGACAGGACCGAGGCGCTTCTTGATGCTGAGAGGGTGGAAGTCGACCTCGAGGATTTTGTAGAGGTCGCGGATCTCGGGGCGCACGTGAGCAAGGACATTCTTGGAAAGAGCAGAGCTTAGGAGCGACTCGCGGGTGGGCGTCTTGGTGAGGTTGAGCAGGGTCGTCAGGCGCGAGTTGCGGTTCTTGAGGTCGTCGACTTCAAAGAGGCTACCACGGAGCGGAGACTGGTTGGATGCCGGGATGGCAAGCACTGACAGCATCAGCAGCGAGGCGATACGAGTGAGCTCCGACTCGGGGACACTGCGGGCCTGCAGGACCAGCGAGTAGAAGCGGCTCCAGGCAGCGGCATGGTAGAGCTGGTTACCGGTGACGAGGAAGATGCGGGCGAGGTTCTCGTAGTAGTTGGCCATGGTGGACACTTTGGCCGGGCGCTTCGAGACGGTAAGCAGGGTGTGGACGTCCTCGACGGAGCGGAAGGCCTCCTGCCAGAGCTCGAGCTTGACGGCGACATTAAGCTGCTCGAATCGCGTGTCAAGGTAGCGCTGCAGCGTATCGGCGTCGCTGAGGTCGATGGGGTTGAGCATGCCAGCGTTGCGGTTCTGGCCAGCGGCGGACTGCAGGTGGTTACGCAGCAGCTCGCACAGGCGGCGGAACTCGGTTTTGCGCTCGTACTTGAAGCAGAAGCTGAACGCCTGGTGAACAACCGTCTGGTACAGCACCTCGAGCTTCGAGTTGTTACGCAGCACGTCCAGAACACTACGGTAGGCCTCCCACAGGAACTTGAGCCACGGGGTGACGACCTCACGGTCGGTACGGTCCTTGGTCTGCTCGCTGCTGACGGTGGCCATAAGGATGTCTTCGGGCGAGTCTGAAGCCTCAAGATCCTCGTCGGCATCAAGAGTCATACGCTCGGCGTGGGCCTGAGCATCGGTGACGCGCTTCTCGGACAGCTCGAGGAATGTCTTGATGACAATCTCCATGGAGCCAATCGACGTGGTCTGCACAATCTTCTTGTACTGGTGAAGACCATCCTTGACAATCTTGCCCTTACGAAGCTGAACCGACAGCTCGACAAAGCGCAGGATGATCGGATCCAGGAACGCGAGACTAACATTACGCGAGCGCTTGGATGAGATGGTGTCGTAGAGCAGCTCGAGAGCGGCTGCCGACTGGTCGACGGCGATGAGCTCGTCGGCGCGCTGGAGTTAGACGTGTAGGGGATCAAGCGAAGGTTATGGCAACTCCGTGGCGAGCACACGAGAGAGAGAAACCTTCACATCACGTGCTACTTACCTTGAGCACGTTCTCAGGACGCGCGAAGGGTGCCATTGTGGACGAACAGGCAGGGCTTCTTGCGGTCTATAGAGCTTGAGGAGCGGAAGTGGTGAATTTTCAGCAATTTTTCAGACCGTGCCCCAGTGTACGCAGTATGCGGCTGTCAGGTGCGGCTGGCGAATAGCCGTACGCTCCGATAAGGTCAGGCATATCAGGCAGAAGCAGAGCAGGCTTAAAGGTACACAGACAGCTACTCTGATGTGATTGTCTCGGTAGTCTCTAGCAGTCCCATTGGAAGCTGGCTAGTAATCTGTAACTGTGCTGTAACTGCTCCTGTATCTACCTGGTACACTATATGCTAGCGTGAGTCACTCATACTGCACTCAGCGAATTCACCTGAGCTCACTTGAAACTCATCTGAATTCATAAACCTCACCTGAACCCCGCCTGAACCTCGTCTAATCGTCTAACTTCCTTATGGACTCATTGTAACTACAACAGCGTAGAACTCATCTCGCTTCTCAGTCTTCATTCCCACACTGCATACGTCTGCAGGCATGCGCATGTCTGTCAGGCACGCTTCATTAAGCAGGCAGCAAGGAGCAAGATAAACGTAACAGAACATGGTCATATGGCACTGCACGGGACTCAACTTTTGCAATAAGCCGAGCGATCGGGCTTCCAGGAGGCGTAGATGAGCATCACAGATTCAGGCGGACTTCCAGATCGACAGTCGCGCCTACGTCACTTAGTCTAAATGCTGCCCAGGAATATGCAGGGTCTTTCAATCTGCGAAATCGGGGCAGGGGTCTCTAATTGTACCTACTGATCGCTCCGCCCGTGTCAACTGCCACCGAGTCAGTACGGGAGATTACCAGGTAATAGATGGCTTCATAGGCTATATCCGTAAAGATCTAAGAGATTAGGCGGTTGCTATCTTAGGATCTATGGCTGAGTAGTATGATTAGATGGTAAGGCGTGCAGCTTAAGATATGGGTCAGGGAACACTAGCTCCAGATAATAAAAGCCGACAACAAAGATAATCGCACTAGACAATACGGGCTTGGCATACTGGGCTGAAATCACGGTGTGCTATATTGGTCTAAAGTACACTACAGATTACCAATCACGGGCTACTAAACAACAGCTAGAATACTGCGGCTAGACTACTTCGATTAGAATACTACGGCGAGAAATGTGGCCGTACATTTCAGTAGCCAGTAGACTGGAGCCACATACCACGACCCACAGATCTACGAGTACACTCAGATCAGCCGGATCTGCCAGTCAGCCCGATTGCCAGTCAGCCAACCCAGCTGACTGACTGCGTTCTGCCCTTGCTCGTCTCGCTCGGGCTGTCATCGCCAGTCGCAAATGAACTTTGTTACTTTTTGTGGCATATCTGGCACTCCGCAACAGGCAATGATCGCCCAGCTGCGGTCTCTTGTAATTCCCCGCTTTCTAATCTCCAAATGCGGCCGGCTGTTATCGGACATGAGCCTGTTCCACTGCGCGTCTCCATCCCTCATCACATGAGACGCCTGCTTATTTAGACATTTTGAAGTGCTCTCCCGCCTGCCCTTTGTGCATCTCGCAGCAGCCAGCCGCCGCTAGTGAGTTCAACGTTTCCCATTCTGTGGTCCCAAACTGCGTTTATTAATAGTGTCTTAGTCGCACGCGAGTCTTACCGAAGTCTCACCGACCCGTGACCGTTTGAGGCTGCCACAAATTGTGTCACCGGTCGTTTCGACTGTTTGAGGCCACCTCATGCTTATCCGAACATCCGCCCTGTTACTGACAAATGGCACTAATCGGTAGGTTGAGCTGACAACCAAGTAAAGCAAATCGACATAGTCAGCACCGAATTCCCACCTCGTATCCATCTCAATACTGCATTTATCGAAACTACATTTATTTACATTTCCTCCCTTCCTTTATTCTCTTTACTCCCTCATCCTCTATTCCCCAGAACCTCATCTCCGCCTCAACCCGTGCCCGCCTCACCTGCTCGTGCGTCTCGGGCTAGGGTTGCAAAAGCAAAACTGCCGATCGTCGTACCTGAGCCAGCGTCGCGATAAACAAACTCGCCAATTTTCGCCCTTTGCTTGCAAATACGACGTTTGTACCGGCACAACTGCTCTCGATCTACGGATCTACCGGCCGCCGTCTTCCCTGGCTCCTCCAGGACCTTCTCCGTGTCTTGCCTTTCTCCTTGCACCCCCTTATTCTGCTACTTCACCCCTTTTTGACACGCTCTGGCACGACTGATACCGACACCCGCTTGTATCGCCAGCTTCTGACACACCCGTGCTTATAACTCTTCTCTTTAGCTTCCCTTCTTCCTCATCTCCTCCTCCTCCTTTCTTCTTCTCTTCCTCCTCCTCTCCTCTTCCTCCTCTTCTCTTTCTCTCCTCCTCCTCCTCTGGATGTCAGCCTGCTTCATCGTACACTCCGTCTCTTCGCGTCCTCGCAATGACGTCCGTCCAGCCCGCTGCTCTGCTCCGGCCCGACAGAGACATGTTTGAGTTCGCGTCATCGCCCGATTCCGACTCAAGCTCCGTGCTTGATTCGCTGACTCCTCGCCGCGATGACGCGTACATCACTGCTTCGACCGTGAACCTCAACCTCTCGGGTGTGCTGTCCATCGACGACTCAATTCCCAAGATCCCGGCTGTTCCCTCGTCGCTGTCGCTCAGCTCAGAGGCCTCGTCGTACTTTGGCTCCTCTTCAGGACTGCTTCTCAATTCTCTGTCTACTAATCTGCCAACAAGTTCTCCACCCGGCATCTCCGTTTCCTCATCGACAGGCCCACCCCTCGCGCCATTGGCTCAGCCCGCCATCACAGCCATCCCGGCGCCCTCGACGCCATCACAGCTACTGGCTCGGCCTCAAATCACCCCCATCGACGCTCTGATTCGGACTGAAATCGCATGCTCGACAGCCAAGGCATCGGCAAAACTGACAGCGACACGATTCGCGCAGCTCGTGCTTCACCATGCGGTGCTCTCGCGATTGAACGTCAGCCTGTCGCGCCTCCATGCCGCGCTCGCTGAGTCCTCGCGCCATGACGCTACCAAATTTGCATCCGCTTACCAGCAGGCCCTCGAGCTTCACAGCCACCTTCTGCGCGACGATTGCATCCGCCCGTCGCACTTCCTTGCTTCGCTATCGCGCAGCCAGCGCCGCGACCTGAACTTCTTTTTGGCCCTCATCAAAACGGCCCCCACCTTCATCGCTACAGCCCTCTTGGCCATGTCGAGTGCTGACCTAAACGCCTTTATACAAGGCCCCTCTGCCGACATCTACGAAGACGTCGCGTCGCTTAATCGTACGAGACCCCTTGACATTCTCTACTTCTCGGTATTCCCCGCCGACACAGACAATCGCAAACGCATGCAGTTCTTTGCTACAGTCTGTGCAGCCCTAATAGATCACGACCGTGGAGAAGTGTTTTGCTTCGCCATCCTCGATCGTATCATGGACAGCACGGGCCACCCATACGCCCCGGCTCTACAAACCATTCTAGCCACTCTTTTGCAAGAAGGCGGTTTCCTCACTACACAGAACTCGCATATCGGATCACCACAAATTGGCACCCCCTCGTCCGAATTCCCGTCTCCAGAACTCTCGTCGGTCTCTTTAGCGAACTCAAAGGCCGCAAAGCTACGCAAACCGTCATCAGTTTCCCTATCATCATCCTCAGATGACCCCATTGACCCGGCGGCTCAGGAGTTCCTGGCAAAGTCGGTCGATCGTCTTGTCGAGATGCTCGACAACCCCACCGTGGGAGCTCTTCCCGACGATTTCCTCTTCTTTTGTCGTCTCGTCATTTCAAAAGTATCTGCCTCGCGCCGTCGCCAGGCTTGGCTGCTCATGGCCCTCAAATACTTTTTCTGCAAGCATCTACATCGCATTATCGTCTTCCCAGAACGCCTTGGCCTTCTTGCCGACCATTTCATTTCGGAACTCCAACGCAAAAAGGTCCTGTCGTTTGTTTTCCGCAAGGTCTATCAGCTGGCCATGGCTTCAGCGCATGCTCAAACGAGCTCCGCATCTTCTGCCACCGCTCACATTGAGTCGGTCATGGCACGGTTCAACGACGACGCGGGTTTCGACGGTGGTCCTGGCATGGGCTCTAGGGGAGACTCTTACTATTCTCTCGCGGCAAACATGTCTGACAGTCACTTATATGCATCCCCGGGTGACATTTTGGTTCTAACTCCTTCTGACATTGTTTGTCTATACGCTGGCCTGTTCCCATCGTTTATGTTGCATCAGAGGTCCATGTCGGCGACTAATCTTGCCGCGGAGAATCCCCGACCGCCGCGACCTACCTCTTATTACGCTGGTTCCGCTGCCTCATCATCTTACGTGGGATCTGAACCATACAGTGCCGGCATCATGTCTTCAATGAACGAAAGCCTCCCCAGTCTCTCTGAGGGCGAAACCGGACACTACAGCGACTCGGCAGCCGAGACGGCTACTCCCGTTTTCTCTCCTGCTGACGAAGTCGAAGGCTGGAGCTTGGAGAGCATCAAAAAGGACCTCGAACCTGTAATGGAGCGCCTTGTGCGAAAGTTTGCTTATCTGCGTGTTCGCGAAAACTCTCAAGTCCTCTACTCACTGCGCCCCAGCAAGCTCCAACAGCTGCGTGTGCCCCATCCACTCACCGACCAGTGGGAGATATTTATGATGGGCACCGACTGGATCATCTGCGACGTCCAACCCGAAGACATTCTCAGTCACCTGGGTGGACTAGCGAGTGCCGACTCTGGTGCTTCTGCACCAATGACGCCTCGTGAAGATGATGTCTTCACTTCCTCGGTTGTGCCTGCTTTGCCTGTAGCACCGGCGAATCGAGGTCTACTCTCGGCAGTGAAAAAAGCACTCGGAAAGCTTGTAGGTGAGGTGGCTGGATCTCCTTTCCCCATCTCAGTCCTTGGCAAGTCTTTCTACAACGGCAATCCAGTGAGCAGTGGTTTCCCAGGAGGTGCAGGAGGTATTCCGACTTTAAATCTTGGAAGTGCTTATTTATCCTCTGCTGCAACGGACAGAACCCCCCGGAAGGGAAGGCCAGACGATATCGCTACGGATGAATCCGGCTCGCTTTCTGTCTCATATCTTGTCGACGTTTTATCTGAGGCTCAGGATCGCAGCATGGCTCAGGGTCGCTTTGTGGATGCTAGTGAGTATCTACAGGCTCTGACAGCACTTCGAAAGCTTCTCCCATCCACTTCGAACCCCTCTCACGGGCACGTTGCGTGTCGCATCAATAACTACATTGTGTTTATGTTGTCGCGAGAGAAGAACTTCAATTTACAGTCTGCCAACAGCCAGATTGACATGTGCCGAGAGTATGGCGAGCCCTACAAGGTGATGCTACACAGTTCTCGAGTCAAGTCAAAACTCCTCATGGAAAAGCTCGCTAGTTTGCGCACGAAGGTGTGGTATATGACGGAAATCCGATCCACGGCTCTATGGAACCGGGCGCGCAATGTCGCTCTCGCCCTTGCCGTAGGTTCATCGGAAGCTGCCGTAACCGAGCCTTGGCCTCACATGACTGCATCACAAGCGCTTCTCAGCTCTGCTTCGCTACGTCGCAACAGCTCGTCAAGCTCGCTCGCTTCTGTATCAGCGTTTTCTTTCAAGCGATTCACGTCAACGTCATCGAAGCGCGATTATGCTAACCGCCGCCAGTCAACAATCTCAGCAACGAATGTAACGCCCGTTACGACAACAGACACATTGTTTGCACCACGCGTACTTGCTGGGGACAGTAAACTGTCGGATCGTGAAGCTGAGGCTACAAGAAAATGGCTCCATGGTCAGAATATCCAAAACTTTTGTTGCGGAGAGGAACGAATCCATCGATTCTGCTGTGAAGTTGACGATCTTGTGAAGCGAGTAATGGGGGATGCGCTGTCTCCTCGTCGGAATAAAGGCCAGTCGCTGCTCAGCTCAAGCATGCTCTTTCGATCAGACCTGTGGAAATTGATCAACGACGTCGAAGGGCCGAACAGAGCTAGCGGAGCTGGTCACCATCACCGGGCCTCCATTGGTGCTACGGTCGAGTTTGATCTTGAACCGGCGTCCGGTGCTGGACTCATGCGCAACAATTCTGGATCACGTCCTTCAGCAGTGCCTGAGCGCTCGTCGAGTTTCCGAGTTCATAGGCCGCAAAAGTCAACGCCTAATTTCTTTGATATGTTTGATTTGCAGGGTCGTCGGTCTCAGGTTGATGTGACTATTGAGCCGCCAAGGGACAGTCTCGATCACCAAAGCCCGCATTCGCGCAACCGCAGCCTGAACGATTTTGACTATTTCAATTCACAGTCACCTGAGAGCGCACCGGAAGCAGGGGATGCCGAGGCTGATGCACGTCAGACGGAACTCAATGAAATTGTCCTTGATCTCCAAATGTCTCTGACAAGTCTCATCTACACCGATCTCGGTAGCGAGTGCTTTGCGAGTGGTTCTGAGACCGACCACTGGATGGCGGCTCCTATCGTTGCGGCCATTGTCGAGCACGAGTCGGAGCAGTCGTTTCGTACCGCCGTCAAGAACCAGCCCACTGTACTTCAGCTCAGTGACCCACCAGAGGGCCGTCGTAAATCTCGGCTCAGCCTCAACCGCCAGGAGGAAGAGTCTGAGTGGCCACAGCAGGCTGAAGGATCCAAGCTGGAGACGGCCAAGACAAAGGCTGAACCAAAGGGATCTAGCAATTTCAGCTATGATGAGGCCTACAAGCGTCTGCTTTTGAAGCTTTCCATCACTCCGTCGCCAATGGGCAAACTGCAAACCCTATATGAGCTTGAGATGCTTGTTGTCTCGTCGCTCTCGCATGGCCCAACCGTCATAGTCAGCACACCAGGTTCGGTTAAATCGCACCGCACGCGTTCTAACTTGACGTCATTGGGATCAGAGGCCACAACCGCGCTTGCGCAGCGAGCTTCGAGTGGATATACGGAGCGATACCTGCCTCGTAATACGAGCAGCTCGGCTATGACTTCACTGGAAGAGACTATTGCCAGTGTTGAGGCGAAACGCAATTCATCGGGAGCGTTTGGGGGCCCTGGTCTCCAGCGCGTGAGTGGTATTGCGGCTATGTCGGGTCCTAATACCGATGCAATTGCCGACGAGATGCGACGCGTTCTCAAGAACTGTGGAAGCTCGTCTCACACACTGTTCCGCGATCTGCAGTTCATCGCTGCGTTTGTTCCTCCGCACAAGCTCGACATGTCGGATCTCGGCAAGGCGTTTTGGGATGTGAGCCTCGCTGCGCTGTCAATGAAAGATGAAACGCTACGGCTGATGGTTGACTGTTCTGCCGAGTTGTTCCAGTACAAGTCAGGCATGGTTGTGTCGAGTGGTGGTGACCAGCAAGCATTCCTTTCTCCATGGTCGCTCAGCGATTGTGCATGGCTATGGGGCGTTGCAGCCAAGGAAGGAAACGTTGTAGGTCAGCGGGAGCTGGCCATGATGCACATTTCGCATCCTGAGCTGACGCCAATTGGACTATTGCCGCTAGCCAAGGTTTCAGAGGTCTTTGACATGACGCAGTTATCCGACGATCCGCACCTACTGGACGACCTTGACAAGTACGATCCGGTGCGCATGAGTGTTGTGAAGCACTGGATGTCGAGTGCTGCGAGTTATGGCGATGAGATTGCCAAGGAGTACCTCATCCAGGAGAGTGCTGCTGGTTATATTTGAATGAGCTGCAGGGCTTCAATCAGTAAGGGCTCAGCTCTTCAAGACTTGGTCCAATGGCTTGGTGGTCTGCTATACGTCTACCTGTAAGTCGTGAAACGTTTAATGAATGTTATGAAGCATGTATAACTAGGAGTTTGGATTACAATGCATTGTCGAAACTGCGTAAGTAGGTAATGTGGAGAGAGAGACAAAGTCGAGTAATGTAAGGGTGAATCAGAGTTCGTTCCTTAGAGCCTTCATACGCCAGCTATACCTTGAATTGACAGCACCGGCTTTATGAACCCTGAAACACCGGCCTATGAGATGCAGCAGATATACGAGATGGTGCGGCTGCTAAAAAAAGAAGAATATCGGCGATCCGACCGAAGATTAAATCATACGCCAACCTCGGCTGCCAACGCGCCAAAAGACCGGCAGTTTCGAGCATGTCGGCAAAACCGCGGCCCGTTGTACCAGTTCGACGCAGGCCCTGGCTGCAGGATCAGCGCGCCGGCTGGGCGCTCCGCGGCATCGCACCTGCGCGGAAGATCAGCGTGCATGTCGGGCCTAAATCAGCCCGACTGCCCAGCCCTGCATGTGGCTTGTACGCTTGTTATGGATAAACACTAGCATCAGATTCGACAAAACTTAGACTTATAAAACCCGCCCGGCCCGACGTGGATCTGTGCGAATTTGCTGGTCTGTGTTTGTTTCTCAACAATATCTGCCTCATCCAACCGATTGGCTGTATCCGCCTTGTTGACATCACCAGGTGTATTCGTATACCCCAACATTGGGTCTTCTGAAGCCTCTCCTTGTGTTTACTGGTACTTGTGCTTGAATTTCTGCTCGAGTTTGTGTCGAAATGAACGGAGACGGTGAAGTGGCTGATCAGGCTATGACCGATGGTGCTGTCATCGAAAAGCTCGACAACCTCGCCGAACCAGAGCCCTTCGTGGGCGACGACAACGAGGGCCTTTCGGAGCCGCGGAGAATCGGTTCTCGTCGAATGTCAACCATTCGCGAAAACGAGAAGGGGGATATTGACGACCAACCGGACGAGTCTGTCCCATACAAGTCTCGCCTCCAGGAGCTGTGGCAGCTCATTCGTCCAGGCTATGTCCTCGACCATATCGACGTGAGATCGTTTCAAACGGCCTTTCGCACCTGGGTAGTTGTCTGGGTGGCCTTCCTGCTGCTACTGATCAATAAGACCGAGGTCTGGCTCAATGCTGCCAACTACGTGCTCCCCATTGTGGGATTCATGCTTGCGTGCGGAGGTCAACCCATCATCCTCACCTTCGTCATGGGCATAGGCGCTCTGTTCATTTGCGGCATATCTGTGGCTCACTTCGCCATTGCGTCGGCTATCGTGGCCAACCTGCGTGGCCAACCTACCCTCACGGAGGTGGCTACTAAAATCGTTGAACAGGGCCTGTGCCCGAACGATCCAACACTGCCTGCATGCGCTGAAGCGCTCGTTCTATCGGGCCACTTCCTCGAGTTTAGATACACGGCCATCTTTGTCGTGGCCAACATCATCTGTATCATGATTCTACTGATGCTACGCCGCAAAACACCGCTCCTGACCATTCCATACGTCCTTGGAGCAATCACCATCTGCGTCACGGGCGTCTACGGCGCGGCATTCCCTTACTTTGCCGTCAGCGAGCTCAGCGTAAGTTCCGCCAGATTTCCAAGCTAGCTGTCGATTGACGATTAGCTTGCAGAACCTTGACCTTCTAACTCAGATTCTCGTTCTCAGACCAATCGGTCTTGCTCTTGCCCTTTCGTTCTCAGCTTCTTGTCTCATTTTCCCCCTGACTGCAAACTTTGCTTACTTTGGAACTGTCCTCAAGGCCCTGGTCCCTCTCAAGGCTGTGGTGCACCAGCACAATGATCTCCTCCGCCGAGCCAAGCCTTCAGCAGGAGATTTGTCCCAATTCAGTTGCATCACCACTGCGACTAACGGAATCCAAATTGGAGCTCCAATTCGCGATATGATGGCTTCGCTGTCACGCCTCGAGGTTTCGTATGGCCGTGTCGACTCGGGAGATGTAGGCGAGTTCCGCGCACTATTCAATAGCCTTATTCTGAGCATATCGACATACTCGCTCTTTTACTCGCGAGTAGAGCTGCAGATGAAGGCTCACCAGGAAGGTCTTGCCCCCGCCGAAACACATTCGGATCAGGCCGATAAGTCGCGCATAATCCCAGACGTCTATCATAAGACGCAACAACCGGTGGGAGAGTTTGAGGCCAACCGTAAGCTTCAATTGCTGAAGCAGATCCAGAAGGACACAGATGAGTATATCACGCCTGAGATTGCCGACAGCCTGTTTGTCCGGTTCAGCACTCATTTTGGTACTCTCCTTGATGCCAACGAAGCTGGCATGGGAGCTCTTCTGCAGTGGGTCGTAGCCATGAATGAGTTCCGCTTCTTTTCCTTTGTTCATCGCTCAAAGTCCAAGGCTGCTCAGAAGGCTGCTCATGAGTCAATTCAGGCTGCTCATCAACTTATCTCTGGCGCATTGCTAGAGCTGGATAACAAGAACTGGGCAGACATTCTCAAGAGCGAGCTCGAGGGTGGCGCTCCTCCCGCTTCGTTGCTAGCATACGGTGCTACTTTGGGATTCCTCACACGCCGAGTCTCTGCAATCTTGCTGAGTATTTTCAACCTATGCGTCTCTATTGACGATCACAACCCAACACCACGACTTGTTCTACCTTTCCAAAAGACAGACCGCAAGCAAACTCGATTTATCAACATCAATCATACCGGTGAAGGACATGATGATATCACTGGCTTCTCTTCCGAGAAGCACACTCAAACACGCGACCCCGACGCCTCTCCGCCTCGTACTATCTTCCACTGGATCGGAATCCGCTTTTTGAAAGTGTACAACCAGCTTCTGGATCCTTACGTGTTCTTTGCCTTTCGAAGCGCTGTTTTCGTACAGATAACGGCTGTACCATTCTTTTGTAAATCAACTGCGGGTTGGTTTGAGAATAACAGACTCATTTGGGCCGTCGTCATGGCTGCTATCTCCACCTCACATTTGCCGGGTGATGTCGTTTATTCCTTTCTTATGAAGCTCATCTACACTTTTATTGCCTGCGTTGTTGCCGGCTTTGGTTGGTACATCTCAACTGGTGAGGGCAACGGCAATCACTTCGGATTAGGTGCCGTTGCGGGTGTCATCTTCTTTTTTCTCGTGTTCTACCGTCACTTCTCCGTCCACCTGAGTCCTGTACCGGCGATCGTGCTCTGCAGTACCGTTGCCCTGGTGCTGGGTTCGAGTTGGCGCGATGCTAAAGACCCCGCGGCTTCCTCACTTGGCAAGGGATTTCACCCTGCCTGGGTTCGTTTTGTAACCGTTGCCGTAGGTCTCACAATGGGTTTCTTGGCGAGCGTTCTGCCTAGACCTCGAACTGGTAAGAAAGCTGTTCGTGTAACCGTCGCCGAAGTCCTACGCGCAATTGGCAACCTTCATTGTGAGGTCGGCAAATTTGGCGTGCAAAGATCGAAGGATGCTAATGTTCACATTGCCAGTCGTAACGACCCAGTTGTGGTGGCTGTTCGTGACGTTATTGTCAAGCTGTCGCAACTGCGACCGTTGATTGGAACTTTACGCTACGAACCATCATTGACAGGACACTGGCCCAAGAATAAGTATCTTCGGCTCATGAGACTCGAAATCGATATCTGCCAGCTCTACTATGGCCTTTATATTGCTCTTGACCTCACCACCGATCCTCAGCTGACAGTTCCAGTCATGATGAGTAGGTACGGATGGACCAACAACGAACTCAGCACAGACTTTTTCGCCGCCATCCACATGGCGTCAGGATCCCTCATGACTGGATCCGCGCTACCACGAGTGTCACCTGGTCAGATGACGGAGGCTCATTACCGGCTTCTACATGAAAACTGGGGTGTTACCGTTGACTCGCTCAACCGCAAGATTGGGGATCAGCTGGCTCGGCACCATCGCATGTCTACGAATGTGAGCGACGAAGTTACAAGAGCTTCGTCGTCATCTGGAGATGAAAGCTCGATTCCCATCACACCCAATGGCCAGATTGAGTATCTGACTCGTGATGGACAGCTGAGTCTTGTCGGACTCATGCTGTCGCGCATGATCTATGAGCGGATGGACGAGTTCCTCATTGTTGTCAAGACATTGGTTGGAGAGGAGTTTGATGTTGACGAGGAGCTGACAGAGGACGATCCAGCTTCGTACTTCGAACGCGCACGTCTGTTGGTGTAATACTAAGAGGATGCATCTAATAGGGTTCCATCAAACCCAACTCTGCCGACCTCGCGGTACTATATTCGATTTTAACGTGCGAGTACGTTCTCGCACTGATGGTTTAACAATGCATTATTACCTAGGAATGGCAAAACTTGTATTATTTCGATGATTCGGAACCAACTTTTAAACTCGACGATGGAAAGTCGGACTCCGCTCTAATCCTAGTAAAGGACCCTGCAGGAAGCGGCATTTAGTATTTGAGGTTCTGCGCCCCGTTATCAAATCCCCACACTCTTACTCTCTTACTAGACGAGAATCCGATGCTCGATTATAGCCAACTTTCGCGTGTGTTGCAGGAGTCGCAAGGACCCAGAAAGCGCGCCATGGTGCTGCTCGTGGCTGTCACTGTTTTCGTGTTCGTTGGCGCCAACATCGCCAACTTCGTGCGTCCGCATACCGTCAGCGTTACGACTCTGGTCCTTTTGGTCTCTGCTCTGGCATCCGTAGTGGCTGTGCTGGTGGTCCTCGAATACCGCAGTCGGCAGCTCGCTGAGTCACAGCTCGAGTCTGGCACCTACGATGATGAAGCGGACAGATATTTGGATAGTACATGAGCTGATTGGGCAATCTTGGAACCGCGAAGACCAAGGGAAAGCACAAGTCTAAACTGAGGCATAGGCCCGTTCGCGACGTTGTTACAGTCGTCGTTGCAGGCTGACGTTTGTACAGGTGACATTCGTACAGGTTGCGTATCGAGGTCTCTCAGCAGCCTCCACCGAATGACTCGAGTCTCTACCAATGGAAGATCCGAGTCTGCCGGCGCTAACTGCTCAGCTGAATTAAAGCCGATTTAACAAGCTGGGTGTTGGTTATTTGATATTACCTCTTCTAGAGGTGTTCATTGCAGAATGCAGGTTAAAGTTGCTTGCACCTTGCAGCCTGCAGATGGGCCGTTTATGGGGAAAGACTGGTTGCTATTCTAACATATCTACCAAATGAACGTACTGGTCTGTAATTACAGGAATGTCATGTTACCGCCAATGTGTATCTTTTTTGGCCAGGTACGCCTTAAACTATGAGCACAGCTATGTGATGGCGGTCGGCATGACGATGTACCAGATTGCGTCTGTCGTGGTTGATTGATCAGCCTCTACAAACTGACTTGAGTCTCTACCAGCTTTATATCTGGCACTGGCGACTCTAACACCACAGGTATATTTGAGCGAATTCAGTAGGGGACTGATTAATTGAAATGACCTCTTCTAAGTCTCCATTGCAGAATGCAGTTTAAAGTTGCTTGCCGCTTGCCGCCTGCAGAATGGCCGTTTATTAGGGAAGATAGCTGATTGCTATTATAACCTCTACAACATGAAAGGTCTGTATTTGCAGGAATGTCGTACTACCGCCGGTGTGTATCCTATTTGGCGAAGTACTCCCTGGGTCCTGACAAAATACGTATACTGCTAACGGTGGCAGTGACGGTGTTTTTGGTGGGAGAACCGTTTAAGGGGCACTCCGACATAACATGTGCAGTGCTGAGGCTTCTCTCTATGGGCCTCGACCTCCTAGCTGTTCTGTTCGTGCTGATCAACTTCTTAAACCGGCGACTGTCTGGGTCTGAGATGGAGTCCGAAGAGGTAGAGCTTAGCACCGTAAACGAAGGCGCAGATATAAGTTCGTGAGAGGCGGATGTTTCTCTTACGTTGTTCACGATTGCGAGTTCGCAGATGTGTGAATTCGAAACTGGGCTACAGAGCTCCGTGAAGATATGTACTATACTTCTAACAGCTCTTCGAGTGTTACCCCGTCGGGCACTTGGTATCACTAAATCACACGGCGATGTTTGTGTCAAAGGCGTTTGACCGGCTGACGAAGCGGAATCGCTTTAACTACTGATTGGCATCAGTCAACCGACCTACCCACTCGTAGAGGTCTAACGCTGTCAGCGTCGTAGTCTACCGCCAGGTTAGAGCGATTCAGTAGACGTGTTTAATCAGCTTCATCTAATAGACCAGTTCTCCGTCTCGATTTCATGTATGCAGTTTAAAGATGCTTGCACACCCTGCTGCCTGCATATGGGCCATTTAGTAGGGAAAATACTGGTTTGCTATCGTAAAGTCTCTACTTGTTGACATACGTGTTTTTTTTGCAGAGATGCCGGACTATCGCCAGTGTGTATTGTTTTTGGCCAGGCACAACCTAAGTGAAGTCCACAGGGAAATATTGGCGGTGGTGAGCCAGATGATGAACTTCGTGGGCGGCCAGTTGTGCAGCAAGACAACAGGTCGTGTGGTCATTCTCATCGGTTTCGTCCTCGCACTCCTTTCCGCTTTCTCATACCTGGTCAAGTACTTGAACTGGCGACTGCCTGATCCTGAGATGGAGCCAGATATTGAGTCTCCAAAGGAGAAAGAGCTCAGCTCCATGCAGGAAGGCGAGGCGTTTACGTATAGTTCGTGAGCCGTGGAGTTTGCTCTTACGCCGTTTTTCATGGCAATGTCATGGTTCTGTACATTTGATACGCGCCGTGAGACTCTGTGAAGGTCCGTTCAATACTCATAGCTCATTGTATGATGTGGCCAGTATCAGGCAGGTCACATGGTTACGTCTGCACATGCCTGCATCACGGACCGATGTTACTACCGACCCGCGTTATACGGATCGGCATTATGACGGGCCGGGGTAATTACAGACTGGCATTATTACTGACCGACGTTGTACAAGCTCATTGTACAGACCGCATAAGTCGCATATGTCGAAGGCGCATTCAGCTTTAGTATTGAGTCGAGCCTCCCTGCTAAACCCGTCTCTGCGAACGCTTATCCACGTTTACTCTCCACCAGACACGAGCAAACCATAAATCCCTCAGAGCTTAACGAGCAGGGCTGATGAGTTTAATCCAATAAACAGCTTCCTTCATCTCCGAATTGCCGTTAGTGCATATTAGAGTTGCTTGCAGATTCCACCCTGCAGATGCGTTTATTAGGGCAGATGGTGGCGCGGGTTTGCCATTGTAACATCCAATCTCGACTTAGATCCTAGCAACATCTGCCCGTAAGAATGCCCGACGACCGCCCATTCTCATCGTACATGGACGGGTACACCCGGGGCCCCAAGAAGGTGGCTGTACCGCTGGCACTGTCGATGGTGATGCTGCTGGTAGGCCTCGTTTTGATGATGGCTCACAACGATCTCGGGCGTGTCTTCGTTTTCCTCGGTCTCGGCTTCCTGCTACTGGCCATTCTGTTCCTGCTGCTCAACTACACGAGCCGGCGGCTCTCTGACTCGGAGATGGAGTCCGGAGTCTACGACGACGAAGAGGATCGCTTTCTGTCTAGTGTCTAAGGAATAAGAAGGCGGTGTTGAAGGTGAAGGCAGTACATCAGAGTTTTTTTTGCTTCTGGCCTTCGCTTCAGGAATCATGTACTGGGATATCACTGTTCCTGGGCTTCATCTGGCTGGAATCAAGAGTTCTATGGCATACGGTACGGCCACCTCATCTTCATCCTCAGTGCATCTTCTGTTACTCCATAGGTACGTCGTGGGACTTGGGCATGAATACATCTAGTAATAGTCGTACTATGTTAAAGTGCCAAGTCAAGCACCATGGACTACCTTTAGTCCAGACTGGCGGTGGGACCGCTTCAAGTGGTGGCAACCTCTGATTGAGTGGCACCTGCTATATGACGTGGTCGTGACGCGGCTTATCAGTGGCGACTACCCCGTGGCATTCTGGCATCCTGGCATTCTTCCTCATGTCCTCCTTCTCATTCAACGGTACAAGCCATGAGCAGTGACCGGCTTTCGCACAATGAGCTCTGCCGTAGCCAATGGCGGTACGACGAGTGCGAGTGTCGACGGAGCATGCCGTGCGAAGACTGTGACGATCGGCGTTACACCCAATGCCGCTGTGAGTGTCAGAGACAGGTCGAGGTACACGAGAACAGTGCTGTCACGCATGTCGAAGATACAAACTGCTCGACGTCTCGGTTCTCAATGAATGTGAACATTGTGTCGGGGCGATCTGCCGTTGCTATCGCGTACAGATCAACGGGTAGTTCCACTGAGGCCAATTCTACTCAGATGACGTTCCCTCATACTTCTTCTGCTCAGATCTCCCCGAGGCGAACCCTGTATCCGCCCCATCAGTCTGGTGTGGCAATTCGAGGTCCTGGAGGAGTACTGTTCAGCGCACTCATGTCCGTTGTGTTCTTTATGCTCGCAATTGGCACCCTCGTTATAAACGACGATGAGACCATCAAAGATAGTCCTCTTGGACTCTTCCTTCTTCTCACAATCCTAGCCTGTATTGCCACGGCCTGTTTCATATTCGCCAATTACTCTAGCAGGCGCATGTCCCGCCTGCCCATGGAGACTGGCTACTATAACGACGAAGGCGGCGAGTTCATATGGGCCGATCCATCTCCCAGTAACAACCTCTAGTTAGTGTACTAAATGTATAACCAGTCCTAATTTCCACTCCAGAAGGCCCGAAGGTCTCAAGTCAAGAACTGTACATTATCAGCTGGATTGTAGGATGTATGTCACGTGATGCATCCATCTATATCTCCATTTCAATATGCAGACAACTCCTACTTTACTGGTCCTAGACGATGGCCCCGGCGTATATCCAACAGATATTGGCGGGTCTTCTTCCAGCAGGGTACGCAATTCCTCCTGACCTGGCAGAGTCTGCGTCGAACCTCATTCTTCAATCAACGAGCAAAATCAACGGCCTCAAACCCGACCAAGAAGCTGCCCGCAACACGATATGCTGCCAATTGGCCATTGAGAAGTACAAGTCGCGGGGTTTCGACATCCCTGCTCCACAACCGCGCAATGTGCCGCTCCCACCAAAGGTGTATCAGAATCTGCTCGGTATCTTCCGTCGTGAGCTTATAGGCACTGGCTCTCCATCAAAGGGCTCTCCAGTCAAGACGCCAACGAAACGCGCCTCAGTGAGTCAAATGTTCTCCGATAATCCTGCTGCTGCTTTACCGAGTCGCGGGATGAGTCCAGACGACTACGAAGAAGATGACGACCTACCGCCGACTCCTAGTAAACGCAGCCGAGCTTCACCAGCTATTCCTCGCGGGCTGCCAAAATCGTCAGACCCGCGGCCTATTCACATCTCCAAACTGAGCTCAGGCCTCGGTCTCGAAGGAGCAGCTGCAGAAGCCGTCTCGTATGCCTACACAAAGTACAATGATCTGGTGAAGGACCGCTGGGGTCTCTTATGCGGAACAGCACACGCTATAGCCGAGCGCGCCAATCCCGAGATCTCCGATTCAGGGACTCTCGAAAACACAATCATGTCACTTGTACCTATCTCCATGACCTCTGACCGACTGTCTGAGTGGGTTCAATGGGCCGACAAGATCCTGGGCGACCAGCTCTTCGTACGCCGGATCACGCACGAATCGTACCAAAGTTCAGCGAGTGGTCCGACCCGCAAACACTCGAGCGGGGTCGGCAATATGATCACAGGCTCGTTGGTCTTCACCAGTAAGCATAGAAAGGATCTGTATCAAGAGTGGAGAAGTAAGATGCTTGATCAGATAGCCGATTTAAAAAAACAGGCTGCTTAAAGTCGTTGTAATGCATTATGATATAAATAGGGGGGTCTGTCGTCAAGTGAGTCAAACGACTGTCGAGGTCTTGTACTTTGGGGCTTTGTTATGCCTGCAGTTCACTGGAAACCTCAAACTTCCTCAGGCATACACCTTCAGACAGCGGGTGTCCTGGTGAGTCTCCTCGCAGGGCCGACTACAGTATCGAGCCGAACATCGCATACACGTAATCGTTCCCCAGAATCCGCACACACTGCACACTTCGCGAGGCGGGTATTTCGACCGCGGGGCCGCTGCTTCCATGAACAGTCGTGTAGATGCGGGGTCGTCGTCAAAGTGGTTTGCCAGTGTTTTCTTGGATCCAAGGATTCGGCGAGAAGCAACTGTCAGACCGACCTTCGTAGGCTGGGATCCCGACAGATGCAGTTTTGGTATCTCGATCTTGACGCTCTCGTTGTAGTTCTCGCGTTCGAGCTCTACGAGCCGCCGAGCGATGGCTCTCTGTCGAGCTGGAGATCCAGACGATTCCGAAGTGGCCACCGCCACCGCCACAGCTGCCGCGCGCTGTTTCCGCCCTTGCGTGTTGCGGATCTGGCGAACGCGGTTTGCAGGCGCTCGTGCCCTTCCGACTTCCTCCACAAACATGTTGTCCCTAAATGTGTGATGTGTAAGAAGATGAATAAATCGAGATGTAGAGAGTTGATATGTAAGGCGTGCGGCTTAACTCAGGGGTAAACCTATACCTGGTAGTCAATCGCTCGTGGACTGTCAGATATCTAATATTGATAGTGTATATTGACTACTATAAAGTAGAATCGAAGGAGTAACAGATCAGTATCAAAGTTGAATAAATCTATGTATCCTACTACCGCTTCAAGTGTATGTAAGTACTCTACCACGAGAACACCACGGCCTGGAAGGGCTCGAGATGAAGGTCGGAACCCTCGACATGAAGTTCCTCGTAGCTGTTAAGGACGGCATGTCCAGACTCAACTCCGGACGGAAGTGAGAATTTGGCAGCGGCCCTGGTGAAGTTCATGACCGCTAGAACCTTCGTCTTGCCATCCACGGACTCGCGAGAAAGAGCAACGGTGGATGGGTCATCCAAATCAAGCAGTTCAAACGAGCCATAGATGATTGCATCCTTGAGCTCGAGACGCTTTTTCAAGACTGCGGCCCAGAATTTGTAGACGCTCTTGGGATCGTTGACCTGGTTCTTTGCATTCCACACTTTGTAGTCATCAGTGACACGCATCCAAGGCTTGCCAGTCGAAAATCCCGAGTTTGCTGAGTCGTCCCAGTGCATTGGGGTGCGAGCGTGATCGCGGGCACGCTTCTGGACGAGCTTGACGAACTGCGCCGTCTGCTCGTCAGTGGGGTTCGTCTTGCGGAACTCCGTGATCGAATGAATCGTCTCGACGTCGAGGTACTCGTCGAGTGACCAAGTATCGGGGATGTTGGCAAGCGCAAGCTCCTGTCCCTGGTACACAAATGGTGTTCCGCACTGGAAGGCAAGAAGTACAGCCACGAGCTTTGACGCATAAGCACGGTAGGCTGGCTCGTCAGACAAGTAGCGCGAGACGACTCGGGCTTGGTCGTGGTTCTCGATGAAGGTGGCATTCCAGCCGCCGCCGGGTGGAACGAGCGTCTGCCACTTATGGATTGCCTGCTTCATCTTAGGAATAGAGAACGCGCCTGGCGAGAAGCGGCCGTGAGAGCAGTCGAGCTCGACAAGGTCAAACTGGAAGATCATGTTCAGCTCACCGCGCTTGGCTCCAACGATCTTGAGGATCTCTTCCGGATCGTTGACGTGGGGCATCTCGCCAACTGTAAAGGCATTGTACTTCTTGAAGATCTTGCCTAGTTCCTGGAGGTACTCGTGTAGGCGGGGCCCATTGGCATAGAACTCATGTCCTGAGTAGTAAGGACCGGGACCTCCATCGGGCTTCGCGTCAGGAAGGCCGTCGACCTTTGAGATGAAGTTGATGACATCGAGGCGGAAACCGCTGACTCCACGCTCGAGCCAGAAAGTGACGATATCCTTCACAGCTTCACGCACATCTGGGTTCTCCCAGTTGAGGTCAGGCTGCTCGTCGGCAAACAGGCACAAGTAGTACTCCTGGCGCGTCTCGTCCCACTTCCATGCCGAGGGCGTGAAGAACGACTTCCAGTTGTTGGGAGGGTGACGGTTACCGTCAGCGTCGTATTTGGCGGGTCTCCAGATGTACCAGTCGCTCTTCGGGTTCGTCTTTGACGAGCGAGACTGGACGAACCACGCGTGCTGATCAGACGAGTGGTTGACGACGAGATCTAGTACGAACTTGAGGCCGCGCTTCTTCATCTCAGCAATGAGCAGGTCAAATGTCTCGAGAGACCCGTAGCGAGGATCAATGTCCTTGTAGTCCGAGATATCATAGCCCATGTCGACAAGAGGCGACTTATTGATAGGCGATAGCCACACGACATCGACATTGAGGCCTTTGATGTAGTCAAGCTTGTCAATAATGCCCTGCAAATCACCGAGTCCGTCGCCATTGGAGTCGTTGAAGGACGCGGGGTAGATCTGGTAGACGGCGGCGTCGCGCCACCATTCGGGCGTGATCTCGGTGTTGGGTAGCGACTTGACCATTTCACTATGAGTTGTAATTCAAATAAACACTCAAGTAGTTTATGAATTGCGTGGTTTAAGCAAACAGGCTGTACGGGTCGATATTTATATTCAGGGGGATATCGGACCGACGCCAGCCGCGCCATGCACCCCACGCCGGAGTTGCGGGGCAGCTGCAGGAGATGATATCATTACAAAATAAATAGGCAGCTAACTTCACGGACCCGTCGAGAAGGACGGGCCGAACAGGGACTGCAGGATGTTGGTGCTGTGAGCGTCCATGATGAATGTCGGGTCGGCCTCGAACCGCCACAGATTGTCTGCTTGCGGAGCCATCTCGGCGACATCGCCGCCTACGACGGCAGGCTGGTTGATAGGCGAAAAGGACCACTGGTCAACAATGGGGATCGGTGGAGGCGGGCGCATGCGATTGTCCGGTGTCGAGGCGGGGAGCACTGCTTCTGATGGCGCCTCGAGACGGCCCTGGTCGACGAGTAGTTTGCGCACTTTGTCGAGAGCGACATTGAGGTTCTTGACTGTTTCATGGCATGGAAGCACATCCGACTTGGTGCTGCGGTCAAGGATGGCTGTGGCCTCAGCAATAATCTCCATAAATGTTATCTCGCTCGCCTGGTAGCGGATAGTCGGCGACACGCGGAGCAGCTTGAGTAGAAATGCGCCGGCGGTGACGAAGATGGTCGGATAGAAGACAGGACCAACACCGATGAGTCGCTGGATGTCTTCGTCGTGGATAAGCATCTCGAGAACGTCAAGAGCAGCCTTCTCGGCCAATCCCACAAATTTGATGAACCCGAAATCGCGCTCGTCTGGCGGTAATGGTGCCGGGATTCCTGACTGCAGTTCCGGTACCACTTTTGTGTCTTCAATGACGCGGAGATTCAGGAACAGCTTGGCGTAGTGGAACGACAACAGCAGCGGCTTCCACGAAGACGGTTTCAGCATCACCGTGAGCTTTCCTATCCACTCGCCGAGCCACTTGTCGAGCTGCGAGTTCCAGTGCACCATCACGCGCACCTCGAGCTTGTCGCTAAGATCTTGCTGGTACATTGTGATGAGCGCGCACAGTTCGACATTGGCCGTGGCCTTGAGCTCTCCAGCGTCGAGCTTCGTGCGCATTCGGCTGCCGCCAGAGAGACCCGTGAGAAATACTGGCAAAAACATGTCGCGGCGCGTTGTAGCGTCTGGAGGTCCTGTATTGGGCCGGTCATGTATGATGCGCAGGCGCTTCTCAATGATATATGTGGCCAATCCAAGCGCACCAAGCATTGATTTGACGGGTGCGTCGTAGAGGAGCTCCGAGGTATCATCGGGCAGAAGTTGGTCGACGATGTCGCTGGCTATAAGACTAGCAGTGAATCCCAGCTCTCCTCCTAGCCAGGCTCCAGCTATAGCGAGAGCCAGGACGTCGTCGAGGATGGCCGTCACGTCTGGGCGGCGAGCACGAATCTGCTCAGGGCACACCGTCGAAGCGAGCTGCTCGACCTCGGTGCGGAAACTGGCATGCCGTGAGCGGTACTTTGGATAGTAGAGTGACGCAACAGACAGCACGGTTGTGAGTAGAAGGGGTGAACGTTGACGCATGGAGCCATCGAAGTGAATGACATAGTCGAGGACAAATACGGGAAGATATCTCGAGAGTTTTGTCCTGAAGCTTTGTTAGTCCAAATTGTTTTAGATCCAGGCAGGTGGTGCCAAACAGCCTTCTATAGAAGACCTATACGGTTGCATCTGCAATTGCCTGGCATCTGTCACACTTACAATTCAATGCACTCGTCGACTTCGTCGGCAGACATACTCAGGGAGCCGGACGGGTCTGGTTTGATCCTTTTGGGTGGCTTGATATCGGGATGGGGAACTTGGCTGTTGGTGATGTCAGAAAGCAATCCGCTGACTGTTCCGCCTGCTGAATGGTTCCTTTTGCGCCAGATGATGTTATGTGGGTCTCTGAGCACCTGAGGAGATGACGAGTTGCTGCTGGCGACACCTGGCGATGTTTGTGTCACGCCAGGTGAGCGCTGGCTGAGACTCGCTGCTTCAACGAGGCTCTGTGATCGTGCAATGCTAGGCGGAGGCACCAAAACAGCCGGGATCCGGCCAGATATAGACTCGAGCATCTCCTCGACGTGCTGTAACCGTTCGCTGAACTGCTCGATGCTGTCGACGCGCTCATACTTGGCCTCGATCTTGCACTCCACTCGCTTGGCGCGACATCGATCACAAGCGCGCGGGCCGTCAGTAGACGAAAACACACACTTGATGCGCGCCTTGCGGCAATTGACGCACGCAGTACTGCGCTTCTTGCGTTCCGACGACTCGCCAGACTCGTCCCGTGCTCCGTTCTCCATACTCGTCTAGCTTCTGGTCTCGTCTTCTTGGCATACGACGGCAAAGCGCATGTGGGGGAACTTTAGGCGCATGCATGCAAGCGTGGGGTGAGCAAAGGTGGGCTACCGAGCATAAATGGTTTTGAGTAACAGTCGTGATGTTGCGAAATAACTGGATTAAATGGCAGTTAGGTTGGCGAGAAATATTAGCTGATATGAATACCGAAAATAAACCGGTAGTTCAGTCAGATTAAGTTAAGAAACCGGGTTAACTAACAGTCAAATTAAGTTACGGAACTGGTTTAAGCTACAATTAGACGATTACCGAGAAGTAACCGGGTTAAGAGTTGTCAGATAATGCGAAATCTAGTAGCAGACTTATACAGATCAATCGAGGATAGCTGGAAAGCTGGCTTAATCTAATTTAATTGTTTCGCCCGTGGTAATGCATTTACAGGCTATATGGGTACCATACTGTGTGCAGAATGAATGCAGGTTGAGAGGTCACAAGTAAGCAGGACGATTGATGCAATTGTTGAAACCGATCTTAGCTCGCTCCGTGCAGGTCCAAAATCAAAGCGGCTGCTGCCACTCTAGCCGGCTCACCGACAAACGTCGAACCTCCGAACACAATGCCTCGCTCCTCAAGCTTCTGGACAACCATCTGTTGGAACGGTGCGACGCTGACGAGTGACCCTCCAAACACAAGCAGCGTGTTCAACGAGTCGACGACTCCGTCCTCGGCGAAGGGTGCTACCATAGCCGCCAGTTTCTCGGCTGCTCGCGAGCAGATGGCTATAGCCCCACAGTCTGCAAGCGTGCCGCCAAATGCATGGTCAAATACACTCTTTGCGAGGCTCGCAATCCTTGCTTTGCGCGCCTTGTGGTCAATCTGAACAGACTCCATGTAAGAGATCATGAACGCGAGGAAATCGGCAGGCAGCCCCTCGGAAATTGTGTCCACCACGGAACTGTGCAGCTCATTAAGCACTGCTGTGCGTGTCGTTGACATTCGGACCCTGTCAATAGCTGCCAGTGTCGCCTTGATGGCCTCCATTCCAACATAATGCCCGCTGCCCTCGTCACCGAGAAACGAGCCCCAGCCTCCAGACTTGCCGAGAAACTGGTACTTGTGCTGCTGTCGCTCGTAAGCCATAGCTCCACAGCCAGTTCCAGCAACAAGACACACGCTTGTGGTGAAGGGGTGCTCTGTCAACGCAGCGGCAAGTAGTGCCGAGTCCCCCGTGAGACTCAAACCTGACGGGCTGATGTCTAGCAGCTGCACCAGTTTGACCTCTGCTTCATCGTAGTATGCCTTGTCCAAAGACGCGATGCCTGCGAGGCCTACCCAGGCCGAGTCAAATTTGAGTGATCCTTCCTTGAGAGTGTCACGAGGCACCTTCACGACTGCTTTGCTAATGGCATTTGCAAGCGACTTGATCATATCGTCGACTCCGCAGGTAGCGACATTTGTGGGCCCGGCAACCTCGACAAACTCGTGGCCCTGTGAGCTCTTGATAACGACGGTCGTCTTAGAACCGCCGCCATCAACGACTATAACCCAGCGAGGGAGGTTGCCAGTTTGGCGTTCTGTTACCTCAGAGTCCCTCGTCACCACCTCTCGTTCGGCCTCCGTATCTGGCTCCGTCTCTGACGACAGCCTGCTCAGAGTAAGGCCCTCAGAGTCTGTCGGTGAAGGAGAGCGGACGTCGGCCGAGCCGGATAGAGCATCGCGCAGGTTTCCGCGGCACCGGTAGAGCAGGGCGTTAGCGTCGGGTACGCCAAGACCCGTTTTCCCTACCACAATGGCCAGTTTAAGGCTGCGGTTGCATTGGGCCAAGTGCTCGTCGACCTGACCAGGGGCCGGTGTCACCACGAGCTGTGGGGAACGTTGGTCGGTCACGAGCCAGACGTTTGATATCCCGCACACCGCGTAGAAGATGTTACGGGCGCGAGCGCGCAGCTTGGCGTTTGTGGGTTTAACGTCGACCATTAGATTGCCATAGGTCTTGCCGAGGCGTACCATGATTCCCGTACTCAGCGTGTTGAGCACCATTTTGGTAGCTGTTCCGGCCTTGAGTCGTGTACTTCCAGCGAGAATCTCAGCACCAGTGACTGGAGCAATGAGATGGTCTGCAGTACCAGCCCGTAGCATCTCGCTCGGGTGCACACAACACACGCCCACCGTCAGACAGCCGAGGCTCCTGGCATACTCGAGTCCGCCAAGAACATACGGCGTACGACCCGACGATGCAACCCCAATGACGACGTCGCCGGCACACAGGGAATGTGCGGCGAGATCAACGACTGCGCCCTCGGGGCTGTCCTCGGCGCCCTCTTTGGCGACACGGATAGCGTCGTCACCGCCAGAAATGAGTCCCACAAACTGCTCCACCGGCGCCGAGAACGTCGGCGGTATTTCAGCAGCATCCAGTAATCCGAGTCTGTGTTAGTATATTGTATAACAGACGTAATAGCTGTAGCTTTTGGTAGGCAAACAGACTGTAGAAGTTGCAGGTATCAGGTGCAGTAACTGTAGCAGTATATCGAGTCTCGTGACAGTAGTGTATCTTGACAGACTCGTGACAGTATCTCGGAACTGTTATACAGCTAGACTGTACCAATACCCAGTATACAGGTACTTGCACTGTAGCACTGTACTGGTAGCGTTGTACTGCCAAGCGCCAAGACTGTAAGTCTAGGAGTGCAGCAGATATCCACTGACTTATCACCACAAATGTCACACGATCACAATTATTAGTGGATATCAGCTCACTCGACAGTATCAGGTACCAACTACCCCACTGTTACCCCTGTCACCTGCTACCTGCTACCTTCATCTCCATCCCTGTTACCTGCTATACCCCGCTTTCTCCATCGTTCTTACCTTCCGCTGGTACCGGACCCAATGTAGAAGAGCCGGCCACCCGCACCGATACGCGGATACGTGGCATCGACAGCTTCCGAGATGGCACTTCCACAGCGTGCCACAGCGTCAATGACATCGCGATCACTGGCATTCATGAGAGCCACAATGTGCCGTGTAGGCAGCGTATCGAGCAGCTGCGAGCGCGGATCGCGCGCCTCGGTCTGCAGCGCACTGAGCCCGCGCACTTCGTCGTCGGACATTGTATGTTGGCAAGAGAGCCGTGGGACGAGCAGCTAAATATGTGATGTAACCCCCTGAAGACCGGGCCATTTCGCCGAACTGAAGATCGACAGATAGTGGTAGGGGCAATGCCGGCGAAAATAGGCAAAAATACGCGGACCCCCGCCAAAATCATATCGGGGCTAGGGCCCACACCACGTTACATCTTGGCACTTCCCCGCCTACAACTGCTCCACGGGAAGTTGCATCTCCACCAAACCTAATATCGGCAGAGATCGCTTAGTGCCAAGGAGGGGTCATTGTAGCAGCATGATTGGCGAGTACTAAAGGCCCCGCAATCCGACTGGAGTAGTGCACTTCTTGGATTTAGCTAGGACGAGCAAAGTCGAAAGCATCAAGAGAGAAGCGAAATGGAGAAATCAATGGAGAAAGAGACTCAGATGGTTGAGACGCTGGCGGTGCCAAAACCTTCGGCCTCGTCTCCGCCCTCCGGGCTGTGGGCCCGTTTCATCACCTGGCGAAACGACCCGTGGTTCCAGATTTTGCTCATCAGCTTCGTGTGTTTCTGTTGTCCTGGTATGTACAATGCTCTTACAGGCATGGGAGGTTCAGGACAGGTCGATCCTACTGTCGCAGCCAATGCTACGGTCGCTTTGCTCGCTACTGGAGCGGCTACGGCCGTCTTTGTTGTTGGTCCCGCCTACAATCTGCTCGGACCCAACCTGTGCATGCTCATTGGTGGCTGGACCTACGCGCTGTACAGTGCGTCGCTGCTCGCATTCAACCACAAGGATAATGCAGCCTTTGTCATTGCCTCGGGTGCTCTTCTTGGTATCGGCGCCTCGTTTCTATGGGTTCCTCAGGGCGTCATCATGACGACGTATGTGCCCGAAAACCAAAAGGGCCGCGCTATCGCCGTGTTCTGGATCATCTTCAACTTTGGCGGTGGCATCGGATCGCTGGCCAGCTTCGGCATCAACTACGACTCGGCCTCAGGAACCGTGTCAGACTCAACCTATATTGCCTACATTGCCATTATGGTACTGGGCTGGGTTGTCGGTTCGCTGTTCCTCACAAACGCCAAGAACCTCAACGGAGGCTACCATGGAGAGCGTGTCAGCAAGGTGGACCAGGAGTACGAGAAGCTGACGTTGGCCAAGTGCGTAGCCACTGCCAAGTTTGCTTTTAAGACGCTCATTGATTGGAAGCTGCTGTGCCTGCTGCCAATGTTTTTCTATGCCAACGTATTTTACTCTTACCAGCAGAACTCGGTCAACGGCGCCACATTCAACATCCGCACTCGAGCCCTCAACGGTGCTCTGTACTGGTTTGCACAAATGTTTGGCGGTTTCTTCATGGGTGCGCTTCTTGACCTCAAGAGCGTGTCTCGCAAGAACCGTGCCATTCTCGGCTGGATCGTCGTCATGGTCTATGGTATGGCCATCTGGGGTGGTGGCTACAAGTTCCAGCAGTGGAACGACGCCCGAACGGCGCTTGGTTTTAAACAGGACATTGACTTCAAGGACAGCAATGCCATTGGACCTATCTTCCTCTACATTTTTTACGGAGCCTACGACGCCCTGTGGCAGGGCTACTGCTACTGGCTCATTGGCGCCAAGTCTAACTCTCCCGCCGTGTCAGGTATTCTTGTTGGAGCCTACAAGACGAGCCAGTCGTGCGGTGGAGCCATGGCATGGCGAATCAATGCGCAAAAAGTAGCGCCCATGACTGAACTGGCCATGAACTGGGGCCTCACGGCTGGTACGCTTCTCGTGGCCATCCCTGCTGTTCTCAGCGTCACCAACTCTAACGGTGAGCCTGTTACCGACGCATCCGTCGAGGCGGACCTCGAGAAGCCTGAAAAGAGCAGCTCTGGCTACGATAAGGTGGACCGCGCCGAGTTTGCTTAAAATACTCATGTAACTGTACTCATGTAACTGTATGCTGAATGTCTTGTCTTTAATGTCTTGTCTTTCATGTTTTTCTTTCACGAAAACAACTAGATGTTTTAGGGTGAGAACCAGAATACAGAGAAGCATCGAATTTGACCTATACGGTTCAAAGCTCCATCCTAGTCAATGTAATAGGATCAGGGCCTACAAAAAGCATGTGAAGGAGTAATATAGGGGAATTAATAACAGATAAAAGAGAATATACTGGCCACTGCAGTCTTTTGTAATCCAACTCGCCAACCATTCTAGTAGACCCATATGTTCCACTCCTTACACCTTACAATAAAGCCTGGCGGCTAAAGCACCCCTGTGGCGGTGCAGTGGCGCCCATGGGCATGCGCATCGGCCAGCTGCCGAGCCATGGCGTGCTCGAGGGTAAGGTTTGTTTCCGGGCTTTTTTCATGACTCAAACCAGGGTTGGAGTTTATTTGCCAGCATATAAAGGTATGCACTATAGCATCATTTTATTCAGATTGATTCGCATTCACTAAAAGACTCATTCAAGTTTCTTCGTGTCTTTTCTTTCTGTCGTTTTTTTCTTCTCCTACATCTACAATGACGTCTCCTCAGGCTATTCGACAGCTGTCGGACAACCTCGCCAACTCGGTGAGCCTGTCTACGTCTCCGCAAAACACCTATGGCTCGCAGACGTCGGGCGGTTCGTACGGTGCCGGTTCCTTCCGCTCACGGCGCATGTCCATGACGACCAAGGGCTCCAAGGTGCTGAAGCCGTTCAACACGGGAGATTTCAAGATTCTGCTGCTCGAAAACGTCAACCAGACGGCCATTGACATTCTCACCAAGCAGGGCTACCAGATCGAGTTCCACAAGCAGTCGCTCGGCGAGGAGGAGCTCATTGAGAAGATCAAGGAGGTCCACGCCATTGGTATCCGCTCCAAGACGCGCCTGTCCGAGAAGATCCTGTCCCACGCCCACAACCTCGTGGCCATTGGTTGCTTCTGCATCGGCACCAACCAGGTCGATCTCCAGTACGCGGCCAAGAAGGGCATTGCTGTGTTCAACTCGCCGTTCAGCAACTCGCGCTCCGTGGCTGAGCTCGTTATTGCCGAGATCATCACGCTCGCCCGCCAGCTCGGAGACCGCTCCATTGAGATGCACTCTGGCAACTGGAATAAGGTGTCGAACAAGTGCTGGGAGATCCGAGGCAAGACTCTTGGAATCGTCGGTTACGGCCACATCGGCGCCCAGCTGTCTGTGCTCGCCGAGGCCATGGGTATGAACGTCATCTATTACGATGTCGTCATGATCATGTCTATGGGTACTGCTAAGCAGGTCGGTTCGCTCAAGGAGCTGCTCAACAAGGCCGACTTTGTGTCTCTGCATGTCCCCGAGCTGCCTGAGACCAAGGGAATGCTCTCAACGGCACAGTTCAACGAGATGAAGGTGGGCTCGTATGTCATCAACGCTTCTCGTGGAACCGTTGTCGATATCCCTGCTCTCGTCGAGGCACGCAAGTCGGGCCGCATTGCCGGAGCCGCTCTCGACGTCTACCCCCACGAGCCGGCCAAGAACGGAGTTGGTCTCTTCAATGACGACCTCAACTCGTGGGCTTCGCAGCTCCAGTCTCTGGGCAACATCATCCTGTCCCCCCACATTGGTGGTTCCACCGAGGAGGCCCAGTCGGCCATTGGTATCGAGGTCGGTAGCGCTGTGGTCAAGTACATCAACGAGGGCTCGTCCATGGGCTCGGTCAACTTCCCCGAGGTCGACCTGCGTAATCTGTCCCAGGACGAGGTCAACCACGTGCGTGTGCTCTACATTCACCAGAACGTTCCAGGTGTGCTGCGCACTGTCAACGAGATCTTTGCAGACCACAACATCGACAAGCAGTTCTCGGACAGCGAGGGTGAGATTGCGTACCTCATGGCCGATATCTCGGACGTGCATGAGGCCGATATCAAGCGCTTGTACGAGCAGCTCGAGCAGACGCCCTTCAAGATTCGCACGCGTCTTCTTTACTAGATGCGCATGCTAACTCCTCAACGGAGTAAAAGGAGCGAAACAAACCGCAAACCACAAAAACACTGACGAGCCACCGTTCAACTCAGTAGGTATTTATTAATGCAGTGATTAGAAGTAAGGTCGATGATGACTGTAGGCTTCAGTACTAGACGGGAAACATTTGCAGGCTAGAACTCAACTAGAGGGTAGACATGTTACTAGACATGTTACTGGACATGTCACTGGAAGAGAAATTCCATACGAAGTGATAAACATTTCAAGTCAATCATTAAAGTCTACATTATGCAAAACGAGTAGTCGGTACTAGATAGTAGGTAGTAACTACCATATAGTCCGTCAGGAGCCATTCCATAGTTCTCATAGTCTCACAGAGAACCAGCGTGGTGGACGACTGGGGCCTGTACTACTGGAGCCATGGCATTCTCGATCATTGGCCGGAGCATTTGGCCAAACGGAGTTCGCAGCACCTCTTGAGGCTGCGTTCTGATGTACTCGGGAATGCTCTTGTCGACAAGAAACTGGCATACCTGGTCGGTCATGTGGTTACAGTTGTTGTCAAACAGGTTGTACTCGCCCGCTGTGAAGACGACACGTAGTTCGTTGAGGTACTCATCGTACACCTCGGGAGGAATCGCTGTGGTGCCCATGTCTATCATACGGTACGGAGCTCCGTGGTGTGTTCGTCCAGGCGGGCTTTGGAGAATTCCCTGGCCATAGTATGTCTCGACGTCGTGCACAACCACCGATGTGTGCCAGATTCCCTCGACGGGAAAACCTAGCAGGCTCGGGGCCATGATCTGTGCGTATCCACGAGATAGATCATACACGTAGAGGTATACGGGATATACAGGATCCTCGTCGGACATTACGAAAGTAGTCTATAAGGCTTCAGGACTGTCGCTAAATGAGGCTTCAGGATTATCGTTAAATCAAATGACAGATGTGCAAAACGAATGTGTAGCTGGACACCTACGGCCTCGGCTTATATATATACATATATTGGCACAACAGTGGCGATGTAACGCCTCCAGGCCGTGCGGCGCTATCTCCGACGAGCCGCGAGCCGATGGAGAGCTGCCTGGCAGTCGGCTGAGCAGGAAAATAGCCGAGTAATAAAAACTCACGAGATACTCTGGTTTTCGTTTCCTACCAACCCATCAGTATATCTCGCCTCAGTTTCCTACCAGCTGGACGACTCATAGCTGACTATAGCTCTCCACGGCGCTATGGCCCCCCTGAATATCCGCTAAACAGGACTATTGCGTATTGCGCCAACAGCGTACGCCCCCGGGTAACGCCGCCAAACGAATGTCATGTCAGCATCGAATACTCCCCTCCTTCGTCCAAGATAGCTCGACGAAACTGCAATGGCGCTGGCCACAACTTCGCCGATCCTGGCTCTGCTCAATGAGCCCGACTACCAGCTCAAGGAGTACGCGCTCCAGTCGCTCGACTCCAACGTCGACCAACTGTGGGCCGAAATCGCCGACCACATTTCGCAAATGTAAGCTTGTGTCTTTGCCTCCGCGCGCCATTCTAACATCAGAGAAGAACTGTTCGAAGATGACAAGTTCCCGGCACCTCAGCTGGCTGCTCTCGTTGCCTCCAAGGTCTACTACAACCTGGGCGAGTTCAATGCCTCGATGAAGTACGCGCTCGTTGCTGGAGACAAGCTCGACCTGTCGCAGAAATCCGAGTATGTCGAGACAATTGTGTCCAAGTGTCTTAGCCACTACATCCAGGTGTCGCAGACCATCTACGACACGGCTCCCAAGGATTTGGAGAAGCTTCCCGAAGACGAGCGTAGTGTTGACCCGCGCCTTGTCGCGGTGGCCGAAAAGATGATCCAGCGATGCCTCGACGCCGGCGACCGACGCCTCGCGCTGGGAGTCGCTCTTGAGGCTCGCCGACTCGACCTCGTAGAGTCCATTCTCAAGAACGCTCCCGATGGCACCGACTCGGCCGAATCGCTCCAGAACCTCATTCACTATGTTCTGGACTGCTCTATAACCGTTGTCACGAACCGCGAGTTCCGCACTAAGCTGTTGCTACTGCTCGTCCAAGTCATTCTCGACCTGGAAGCCCCCGACTACTTCGCCATCTCCAAGATCATTGTCCAGCTCAACGACGTGTCGCTGGCTGTTCGCCTGTTCAAGGACCTGCTCGACTCTCAGATCGAGGACAAGAGCCTGGTAGCATATCAGGTCGCGTTCGACCTCGTTGCTTCCTCGTCCCAGCAGCTCCTCGAGGCTGTCGGTGAGAGCCTGCAATCTGTCGCTCACCAGTCCCCCACTCCCGGGTCCTATCACAAGCTCGTGCGCATCCTATCAGGAGTGCCGACCTGTGACATCAACATCACCTTTCTCCAGAAGCACAACAACACGGACCTGTCCATCCTCACCAAGACCAAGGACCTGCTCGACGGTCGCAACTCGATCTTCCACTCGGCTGTGACGTTTGAGAACGCCTTTCTGCATGCCGGCACCACTGCCGATGACTTCATCCGCTCCAACCTCGAGTGGCTCTCAAAGGCCACCAATTGGACAAAGTTCTCGGCTACGGCCGCCCTCGGTGTTATTCACCAGGGCAACCTGTCCCAAGGTCGCCGCATCCTGCAGCCTTACCTACCTGGTAGCCAGGGATCTTGCTACTCTCAGGGAGGAAGCTTGTATGCTCTGGGTCTCGTGTTTGCCGGTCACGGCCGCGAGGTCCTCGACTACCTCCGCCAGCATCTCGTCGAGGGTGAGGCCGGTGCTCAGAGCACTGAGGCACAGGTTGTTCTTCACGGTGCTGCCCTTGGTGTTGGTGTGGCCGCCATGGGTTCGAGCAGTATCGAAATCTACAACGAGCTCTACCGCATTCTGTACTCTGACTCGGCCATTGCTGGAGAAGGCATTGGTCTTGCCCTGGGTCTTGTTATGGTTGGCAGTGCCAAGTCTGATGGTGAACAGGCCGAGATGCTGCGTTACGCGCACGATACCACGCATGAGAAGATCATTCGCAGTCTTGTCGTTGGAATTGCGCTAATGAACTACGCAAAGGAGGAGGCTGCTGATGCCATCATCGAGGAACTTATCTCCGAGCAGGATCCCATTCTGCGATACGGTGGTGCTTTCACTATTGCCCTTGCTTATGTAGGCACTGGCAACAACAGGGCCATCAAGCGATTGCTACACATTGCCGTGTCTGATGCGAGCGATGATGTTCGCCGCGCTGCTGTTCTCGGTCTTGGATTCATTCTTCTTCGCAACCACACAGCCGTTCCCCGTATGGTGGAGCTGCTGTCAGAGTCTCACAACCCTCACGTCCGCTACGGTACGGCCATGGCTCTGGGTATCTCTTGTGCTGGTACAGGTCTTCGTGAGGCCATTGAGGTTCTTGAGCCCATGATGAAGGACTCAGTCGACTTTGTGCGCCAGGGTGCCATGATTGCCCTTGCCATGATCCTTATCCAGCAGAACGAGCGTTTGTCCCCCAAGGTCAAGCAGGTGCAGCAGGCGTTTGCCAAGGTACTCTCAGCTAAACACGAGGATGCCATGGCCAAGTTCGGTGCTGCTCTGGCTCAGGGTATCATTGATGCCGGTGGTCGCAACGTCACTATCTCTCTACAGCACTCGCAGACTGGAAACCTCAACATGCGTGCGGTTGTTGGTCTTGCTGTGTTTGTGCAGTTCTGGTACTGGTTCCCTCTTACACACTTTCTGTCCCTGGCGCTGACTCCTACTGCTATTGTTGCTGTGCGCGAGGACCTCAAGATTCCTCAGTTTGAGCTCAACTGCTATGCCAACCCGAAGCTCTACGGCTACCCTCCCAAGGTGGAGGAGCAGAATGAGAAGGTTCCCGAGAAGCTGGCACCTGCTATTCTGTCAACAACTCTGCGTGCGAAGCACCGCGCCCGCAAGACGGACGAAGCCAAGAAGAAGGTCCGCCAGGAGGCTGAGTCGGATGGTGAGTCTGATGGCGAGAAGGCCAAGCCTGAGGTGAAGATGGATGTGGATGAGGAGGTGGCCACACCTGCCAAGACCGCATCTAGTAGCAAAGAGGAGCTTGCTGGCGGAGAGCTTGAAGAAGCCAATGAGGTTGTTGTCGACGATGACTTCGACCAGTTTGGTGACACTCTCCACAAGGTTTCGCGCAAGCCGTACCGCGTCGACAACATGTCGCGAGTGCTGCCAGCCCAGCTCAAGTACATTGCCTTTGACAAGGACCAAAGATTTGCACCTATCCGCAAGTTCCGAGGTGTCGGTGGTGTTGTAGTTGTGAAGGACAATGCTCCCCAGGACCCTGTCGAGGTTATCAAGACCATTCGCCAGGCCAACCCTAGCGAGGACGATGACGACGAAGGACAGGAGGCGCCACTACCTATGCCATTTGACTACGATGAGTCGGATGAGGAGGAAGATGAGGAGGAGGCAGAACCCGCCAAGGCATAAGCAACAGCCACCTGATGCTGCGAGCCATGTATGTATGCTTAGACAAGCAATGCCACGAAGTTACTTAGACATGCCGGTAGAGTAGCCAACACAAGTTCGTTTGCTACCAATGACAGTGCGAGCTGTCAACTAAGTTCGTCTGCAAAGACAAATGCTATTAGAATGCCATATTCATATATTACATGCGATCATACGGGGCTCGGTGTGAATCGACATCAACCAAATCGTTTGAGAGCAGCACCGATTTCGCGGTCCACAGCGTCTCCGCGCTCGAGTCGAGTCTTGCGCTCGCGCATAGTCTTCTCCTTCTGGAGAGCAGCCTGTACGCGCATCTTACGCTCGTCAATGACGTTGAGCGTCTTCTTGCGCATATAACTACGCAGAGCAGAGTTCTTTCCCTTCACACTAGCCTTTGGCTGTAGCTTGGCATCAGCAGCTCCCTGTGCCGCCAGCTGCTTTTCTTCGAGTTCAGCGGGACGCAGACGAACGCTGTCAGCCTTGGTGCTGATCCGACCAATGGAGTCGGGATCAAGAGCGATCATGTCTGGCTGGAGCTTGTTGATCAACGAGCGCACCTCAGTCTCACGACGGCCAGTCTTGGTGGCCATCGAGTACGGGTTGACTTCCATGGCGTCGAAGTTGGCTTCACCGGATCCAGGTACGATAAGACTTGAGAACCCAGCGGCGTGGCCGACTCCGAGCACATCCTCAAAGGGACAGAAGCGCACGGTGCTGACCTGGGATCCAGGGATGAGATGGTTCATGTAAGGTGCGGACTGCTTGGGGCCCGACTTGGTCAAAACGTCCTTCCACACCTGAACGTGAGGACCCCAACCAACGGCGAGAAGGCCAGTGTCGGAGATGTGGGCAGACGAAGCAGCAGTCGGTGTGTAGTACGACTCAATCTCCTTAAACTGGCGAATATCCCAGATCTTGAGCGAGCGGTCAGCACCAGCTACAGCCATGTATCGTCCGAGGCGGTCCATAGCCATGGCGCGGACGGGGCCTCGACTCGACAGAATCTTGACGAGCGGAGTAGGCATCGTAGGAGCCCACAGGGTGACAGTACCGTTTGAGTGGCCTGCATGCAGCACGGCATTGTATGGGTTTTGAGCCAGGCTCGTGGTGGCACCCAGCTTCGTCCGAAGCTCAGCTACAAGCTGGCCCGTCGAGACGTCCTGGTATTTGATGAAGCCGGTGTTTCCGGCAGATGCAAGTAGATAATGATAAGGCAGGTACTCGAGGCAAGTGGCCTCAATGTGTTTTTTGAGGGCGTGCACCTCGACACCCTGGGCGTCGTAGATGTAGGTGTATTTCTTCTGCGCAGCGGCAAAGAACTGGTTGTCGCTCTGCAGCCACTTTACGGCCCGCACCGACTCATTGACGTTGATCTCTGCCGACAGCTCGCCTTGTTTCCAGCCAAAAGCCGCGATATGGCCCTTGCTACCTCCCAGCAGCAGCGAGTTGCCTGTCTGCGAGTAATCAGCGCAGTATGGGCCAAAAGTGTCGAGTTTGAGGTCAAAACGCTTCTTGCGAGTTGCCACGTCCACCGAGGCCACGATCTCGTCCTGTGTCACCTTGAAGGTCTTCTCCAGATCGCCCTCAGCCTCGAGAAATCCCTTGTCTTCGAGAAGCAGGTACTCGGTACCGGCAGCAGCTTCTGCGGCCTGCTTGAACTTGTCATCCAGCGACTTGAGGTGAGCCTTGAGCTTGCGGTCTTTGACGTGCTTGACCGGCCGGGCGGTTCCGCGGCGGTACTTGGCCGCGTTTGGCACCGGGTCTGACATGGTGAGAAGATGCCGAGATGTAGGTTAGTTAGTACGTTGGTATACGTTAATGTGGAATCAAAAAAATTCCTTATATTTTTCAGCCGCGTGCAGCCGTGCTGTTTCCGCCGTGCGGTGCACGCCGCGCATCTTCCCCTGAATCGGACTAAATAAATTAAAATGCATTAATCACATCATGAACAGCCGAGTGCTGCGCTTTTCTATGACGGAGGTGGCTCCGGCGTCGCCGTCGCGGAATGTAAAGGCATGCATGGCGCACAGCGTCGCGCCGTTGACAATGTAGTACTCGGTGTCGGCAATGGCGGCCGAGCACTCGGAGCATGTGAGGCAGTGGGCGTGATATCGCTTGATCTCGAAGTCACCTGACGGTTGCAGAGATGTAAAGTCCATGGAGTTTGTACCAATGTATGAGGTGTTGCGGGTGACGGGCGCGGCCGAGGTCTCGAGACACTCGCCCTCGATGCCGTTACCGCAGCACTGGCACACAGAGTTGTTTTCGTGGTGGTAGCACAGCTCACAGTATGGCAGGTCGTTGAGCGCGTAGAACTCGCCGTCGAACGGCTGCTGGCAGCCTGTGCAGGTGAAGCAGTGGCGGTGCCACTTGCCCGAGACGCGGCCGTCGCGCGACGACACGCTTTTGCCGACGATTTCGTCGCCGCAGCCTCGGCATACCTTCGTTTTGGCCGACTTGGAGGCCTTTTTGCTGTGGCGCGATGAGATAGTGGGGATGGAGGGTGCTGAAGCGTCCGTGTATGCTGCAGGATGGTCCCTTTCAAAGCTGTTTGGGTTCTGTTGTAAACCCTGTTCTAAGCCCTCCTCAATGTCCTCTTCAGGCAGACTCTGGAACATGGATTCGTGGAATGACGAGGCCGTTGAGGAGAACGACGCGGCATTCGACCGCTGGCTGGGGTGCGATCGGCTCGAGGTCGAGGCGCTGCGTGAGCTACGAAGCGAGGAGCGCGGGGGGATTTTGTGGCCCGAGCCGGCAATGAACTGTGGGCTCAGCGGCGTTTCTGCGCGAGACGAATTGCGCGACAGATCTGACATGTCGCCAGAGCTGGAGTTGGAGCTGCTGTGGCCGCTCTGGGCGCTGAGGTCGAACGAGTTTGTTGCGCTCGTGTTGGGGCCGCTGTATGTGTCGTTGACGGGCTCTGTGGACGTGTCAATGGCATGCGTTCCGAGGTCGTCGGAGAATCGCGTCTGGATGCGAAGTCCCATTGTCGGGGAAGACAGCGAGGTCGAGTCAAAGGGTTTCGACGGCGACGAGTCAAGCTTGAAGCTGTTAATGCTGGTCTTGGTGGAGTTGTAGTTGTTGTAGTTGCCGTTGAAGTTGCTGAAGCTGTTGGTAACGGGGTCAACATCCGAGGGTTTACGTGGCTTTTGCGACGGCGACTCAAAGGAGAAGCCCGCGTTGAGCTGGCTCGGCTGGTCGGGTTTGCTGAAGTATTCGCGTTTGTCGGTAGCAGGAGGTGTAGGTAGACCGCGCCATGACGCCGATGAAGGTACGAGAGGCGATCGCGGCGACGGCAGCGACATGGAGTCGATGGCTGCTGGGTTCAGCGGCATGTTTGGCATGAAGGGCGACCGAGGTTTGGAGCGGATGGAACGGCCGGAACTTGCCTGGCTCGGCGGACGCTCAAGCTGGTTCTTGTTGACCTCGAAGCCAGCCCGTTCGTAGACGGACTTGACGGGCACGCCGGGAACCATTGCTGGAAAAGCCGAGTCCTGGTTGCGCGTAACGGAGGGGTCGAGGAGCGAGTCGCTTCGGAGCGAGTTGCTTCGGAGCGAGTCACTGCGCATCGACACCGGCGAGGCCATTGACATGTTGTGGAGGGGTGGATTGGAGTCGAGGAGCCGGAATTTGTGAATGCGGTTGTCGTGAATGTCGTCAATGAGTCGTGAATGTGGTTGTCGCGCTTAGCGGGCCATGGAGAAGACGTGACGTCGATGTTCCAAACAGACGTGTCACACAATGTCCGTGAAACAAGTGTACAAAGTAAAGGTTCAAGTGAAAACAGTCAAGTAAAAACAGTCGAGTAAAACAGTCAAGGTTCAGGCTCAGTTTGCCAAGGGGCTCACACGATAGGTCGAAAAGGGGAATTGACCTGCGACGCGAACCTTATAGTGGGCAATGCCAAGGGGGGAGAGGGGGTGTACCGGGGAGATGGAATGACGGGTGGATGCAGTTGCAAAATGACAGGTCAAACGGACGAGTCGATGAACTGAGCAGGCAACAATAAAACAGCAGAGATTTCAGCTGGCCTGCCTACTATGTATGATTCCAACAGGGGTAAAAAAACCACTGACCCTTAGGAATTTGGCGATGAGGCTCAACGGGATGCACGCGTTGCTTTTGGCGTGCAGTGCGGATGCATGGGGCTTGCTTTTGTACAGAACCAGTGTCGTGTGGAGCTGAGTGCCTATTGGCCCGGGGGTCGTTTTGCGTGTTTACCGCGTACACGCAGCCAGCTAGAGAAACCGCTGCGTCCGGACTAATCGGGGGGAACTGTGGTGGGGTGGTACAGTGTGCTTTGCAGTCTTGTCCCCCCGGCCGGGTGACTGGTAAAGGGGCAAGCTGGACCCACCCGGATCTCCGCTTCACAGGTGGATCCTACCCCTAGCCGGTTGTAGCAGGATACAAACAGTAGTTTGCAACCAGCCATGCCTGAACATGGAAACGGCCCCTGAACCCCCCTGAACCGTCAATGCCAACTCCAACGCCATCATCGGGACGGCTTCAGGCTGCTACCCGGCGAATGCACGCCGGTTGCGAGAACTGTGCCCGATTAGGCACCGTGGATATGGGCATTTCTCGGGCAATTGTTATGCCTGCGATCTGGTGGTCAGTAGCACTAGGCAGTCCATCAGCCAAGCATGACGAGGGCAGTGTCGAGTTATTCCTTGGTCAGCTCTAGAACTGCCCATCTGCCATTTGTTCTGCAACTTTGCTGCTACTTTGGCTTCTCCATTCCACGCTTCGTACCGGCTATACGCTCACGCGTGTGTCCGCGTTAGGAAGACTCCAGCGGCCAAGTCCTCAGCCGGACCTTAACCGGCATGTCTTTAGCCGACCTCGTGTCGCATCCTGGCCCGCGCCGTTGCCACAGCCACAGCTACCGCATTTTTGTCTGACTATGGATCGGCGACGCGTGGCTATCAGCATCGAATCGTCGAGTCCATCGTCGGAGATCCAGCCGAGTGCTCGTGTCGTACAAACGACCTGTCAACACCGTTGCTCTTCTGACGTGTCAACTTGCCAGACTTGTCCTCACCACCGTTGTTTACAATTCTATTTATCCATTCCCGCTTTGGCTTCCATGCGCCGACCTATGCACGGTGCGAACACTAAATGACTGTCGCATACGAACCCGCCTGTCGCCCAACTCTATTTGCCTCACCATTGCGATCGCACTCGGAATGTTCGCTGTGCCGGGTTCTCGCAGTGATAGTGCCCGATCAGGCGCATTATGCTAGTTACCGACAGATATCCACTCTGCTGGAATAGCACATCAACTGTCAGTCTAAGTGAACTGCACCTAACCGTTGAGTGATAGTCGTAGCGTTGATCGTCATTACTCCCGTATTCTCTGTAGTCTAGTTCCTCTTACGTAATTAGCTAACTGCCTAATAGTCAGAAGAGCCCGCGATATCTGGTATCCACGTATCCAATCTGTTGACCCCGAATTCGTTCACCTCCGCAGAATGCAGCCGTTCATAACAACACCATATCGTAGCCGCACAACATGACGGTGTGGTATGAGGGCTGCAGGCATGGGTTGCGTCTGATACGGTGAAAACAACCAGAGGCTGCGAAAGGCAAGTCGTAGCATTAGATTTGCAGGCGTGCCAATTGCCATGTAGTGCCATCCGATTGCCACGTGGTGCTGTTATGTTCACGAGCACAGAGGGCAGGTATACGACGATAGCGTTTACTGCCACAAAAGCACGCACAAAATGGCTGATACTTAGACCCGGGCAACCTATAGAGAAACAGCAGCATCGTGAAACTACAGGGCAGGCAGGTAAACCCATGCTACTGTGCTTAGTCTACTGGACCAACTATTAGATAGAACCCGCTGACACTCAATGGTTCCTACCCGTAACCTTATCGGTTGACAAGCACCCTGACCCTTATCGTATCAATACCCCGATAGCACTTCCGCACTGGGTTTTTAGATTGGTTCTAGTACTAGAAAACCGTGAGTATCTCACGGAGCCTCTAAAACTTACAAGGTGTTGCAATGGCGTCCAAACCGAGCAAGCGTAAGCGCGTCAGGGGCGAATTGTGTTCCTTCGCCTTCAAACTGTTTCACTCTATGAGCGTGATCCACATCTCGGTTTCAGCATGGAATATAAATAACATGGTTTTGGCGCCACTTGTGAACTCTCGATACGGGTTCGACTCAATTTGAGGTTTGCTGGGGTTCACCTTTGCAGACTATGCGATTTGGATACAAGGGAGTCATTGGCTACTTCGTGGTTCCTGCCAACTCTATTGGTGTCCCAGTGCCAAAATGGGTCAGGTGTCCACTGAATGCCAACGGCGAGAAACTGCTGACATCCTATATAAAGGATCTGAGGGAGGGTGGTGCTCCGACGCAGAAGTCGAGGATGTGGCAGCGCTGGCTCGCCACGGCAAACTGAGAATGGACACACCTAGTCACGTCGCCTATTTCGCGGCGACGTCATGGTGGAATCACTTCGACAGAGTCATGACAAAGGCTAAGCTTGCCCATCATCGGGCACAATAGTGCTTACAGTGTTTTGTTGACCGAGCAAAAGAGATTGTCCCACTTATGGATTACCGTGGCAATTCGCTCAGAAGTGGTCGACTTATTGCAACCCCTCAGATTCCGAAGATGACAGTTGAACTGGAGCCCATAAAATGTTTCAGTCTTCTCTGAGATGGAGTACTGGTCACGGAGCTCAGAATACTTGGACGTGAGATGCTGGCACGGCTAAATTGCGACTTATCCGAGAGACGTGAAGTGGGCGAGTAGGTATGTTGGACCTCGGAGTGACAGGTCTGGCATAAAAGACAGGAGTGAAACCAGGAGTGGAAGTTACTAGGAGTGAAAGCATTGGTTACCTTCTGAGTATAACCTTTGCACGTAGCCTTCAATAACCTTCTAAGTGGCTGGGCTGTTATGTGTGAACAGGCGATAGGGTTTACAGGATGCCCATGAGATCTTCAAATTTATTCACGATTGTGGGGTTACCTTCTGTGTTATCTGCGAGTTTAGTCTGTGAGCTTAATCTGTGGGATTGACAGTCTGGGTGTGGGTATGCGGATCACTGAGGACGGACCTGTGCTGTAGTGCTTGGTATCTGTGTAGTATGTTAGTCTGGAACATAGAATATTGCATGGGGTTACCAGTAAGGCTCCAGTCATTTAAGATTAGATAGCTGTAACTGTGGGATCGATTGCCCGGTCCCTCTTTCCTCCGACTGCTTTGTTGAACGGCTTTGAGTGCATGTTGAGCTCGTCATTGCGGCATGTCCGAGCCATACGAGCCATATGATGGTCTCACTAGCACCACTTCAGCGCGCACCACCCCAGTGGCAGCACATTACTCTCACCACAGTGCGCTCACCTGACATTCTGGATTGCCTGACTTTCCTGGTAGTTCCCTAGCATCTCCTTTGCTTGCTGATATCGCGATAGATGGGCTTATGGTAGCACACTGACGTGCAGTGCGGATACCCCGCGCCCCGCGCTAATCGGGGATTCGCGGCCGGCAGCTGCAGGCGGTAGGGGTTGGCGGGCTGCAACGCGGATTGTCGCTCTCATGTCCGAGAATCTGGCCTACCACAACAAGGCAGAATGTAGGTGTTGTGAGTTTCTGGGTGGAGTTGGGGTCAATCTGAAGGGCCATATCACTTTGTTAGTGCCATTTGTAATCCACTTTCCCGCTAGAACACCCCACCTACTGACTGTGTCCCCTCCAAGCCTCCTAATCGGCCGGACGGCCCGTGCATACAACCTACATATCCAAATGTCATGTACCTAGTGCTATGCGGAAAAAAATAATTCCGGCAGGTAGGAGTGGGGGCAAACGAGGATAAATAGAAGGCCGGGGCCGGCGCGACGACAGCTGTGTTTTATCCCTCCCGCTGTGTATCGCTCATGACCCAACAGTCGCTCATTCCGCCAATAAAGCCGTCGACGTTCGTGGCGCCCATGGCCCAGTCAGCGCTGGTGTCGGCAGTCTCGTACGTGACGGGCCAGGTCGTAGGCTGCACGCGCAACGAAAGGGCCTTTTCCGAGTCCGTAGACCTGTATGCCATGCTCAAGTTCATGATGCTGGCGCTGGTCATGACACCGTTCCACGTCGTTGTTGGCGGCACCCTCGACTCCAACTTCCCCTCGACAGTCACCGAGATCGAGCGCAAAAAGGGCGACAAGCCCAAGCGCAAGGAATCACTGTCCGTCACCAACGTCGTCATCAAGCTGATTCTGTCTGAAACGATCATCTGTGCTGTATCCAACGCGCTCGTTGTCGTGGTTCTGGCGCTCATTGACGGCCAGCCCATGGCCTCGATTGTTCCCAGCATCCACGCCCGCGTGCCTGGCATGATGCAGGACTCGTGGCGGTTCTGGCCCATGGTCTCGCTGGCCCGCTTCACCGTCGTACCGCCGGCCTACCACACCATCTTCAACAACTCGGCAGGCTTCCTCTGGAGCGTGTACTGCTCGTTGGCCGTGCTTTGATATTTATCCATAGCCTATCGCATCGCATAGAATCATGATCGCATAAGGGGTAGGACCAGTCCTACAATAGAGTAACATAGAGTAAACATAGAGAGAGTAAGCTGGAGAGAAGAGAGAAGAGAGAAAAAGTCGATGGAGAGAAAGTGGATGGAGAGAGTTCAACAGAAAGTACTGGAGTACCCCACACTACAGCCAACAAACACTCGTATACAGCTATACAGCTACTATACTGAGTTTCCCAACCTATCTTTACCACCTTCACCAACCATCTTTTAATCATCCTCCCTAATGTCACTTGCCTATGACACTTACCTAATGACATTGCCATATACTGCCTTCTGACCTTCGTTCCACTTCCACCCCAACTCCTCCTGGCGATTGCTGGGCATTAGAGGTCCCCGCATACCCCACATTCTACCCTTCTAGGCAACGATCTTAGCTGAGAGCGGACGACTGCAGGCAAAGCGTTATGGGAGTTCGAAATATGTCAATTAAAGCCTTATTTGGTATTCTCATTTAACATTCTGCTCGTCAGCTGACCCGAAGGTTATGTCCAAGCACCCATGGATTTGGCACTTGATGGAACTGATTGTGACTTCACGTACACTCTCTGCTTTCTTATACCCTCTGCTCACTCTCTTCTACTCTCTGCTCACTCTCTTCTGCTCTCTGCTCACTCTCTTCTACTCTCTGCTCACTCACTTCTACTCTCTGTGTACTCTGCTCTACTCCGCCCACTCACTTGTCTACTTCCTGGCCTCGCTCTTTACTTTCTTCCTACTGTCTACATTCGCCATGCTCTCTGCTGTACTGCTAGGACTGTTATTCTTGCACAAATCTTACTTCTCCTATATAAATTAAGGGGCAGCGTAGCCACCGTCGACGCGCAGGTCACTGCCAGTGGTGTACGTCGAGGCATCCGACGCAAAGTACAGGTACGCACCAACAAGCTCACGAGGCAGGGCCTCGCGGCCAAGGGGAATGACGCTCCACCACTTGGCCTTGGTGTCCTTGGGCACAAAGTCCGAGATCTCCGTGGCAATGTAGCCGGGGGAGATGGAGTTGACGCGCGCGAAGCCAGACCACTCGACGGCCAGCGACTTGGACAGGTGCACGATGCCGGCCTTGACAGCATTGTAACACGCCTGCATCTGCGGGTAGTTAACAATGTGGCCTGACATGGAAGCGGTGAAGATAAGCGAGCCGTGGCCCTGCTTCTTGAAGATGCGGCCCACGGCCTTGGCGCAGTAGTAGGCACCGTTGAAGTCGAGGTCGACGACCTTGTGCCACTCCTTGTGGTCCTCGGGCTCAATGAGCGGGCCCGCGGTCCACGGAACACCGGCATTGGCCACAAATACATCGATGCGGCCAAAGTCCTCGTGGATCTGCTTCACGGCCTTCTCGACGTCGTCCGCGTCCGTCACAGCGACCTTGTACGCCTTGGCGCGCACTCCGTACTTGTCAGCGAGCGCCTTGGCCTTGTGGTCGGCATTGTGCGAGTTGTACCAGATGGCCACATCGGCGCCGGCCTGAGCGTACGCCTCGGCCACGGCGTAGCCAATTCCCGTCGACGAGCCGGTGATGGAAGCCACTTTGCCCTTGAGCGAGAACAGATCGAGGACCGAAGGTGCCAGCTCGGGATACGGTCGCGGAAGCGGGCCCAGCTCCGTGAAGATAGTAGCGTTCTCCTTGAAAGACATGTTCAGTTAACGATCAAGATATGTCAATGGGTGAAGTCAATTGGTAGTCAATTGCGTGGTCAATTGGTCAATTGGTCAATTGGGTTGTGTAAAGTCAATTGATGAAACGAGCTCGGTGGGGGAACTGCCCCCCCTTATATATAGACTATCCGCATTGGGATTCCGCGCCATGCCCAATTATTGCTATAAACGCCGGCTCGGAGTGTAGCGCGCCGATGTCGTCATTGTGCATGGATGGTTCCGGGCCCGTTGGCGAAAGCACACAGTGCCGGGGAAAATAACCGTGCAGTACTGCGCTAAGCCCGGTGATCAGGTCGTCATTGGCAATAACCCGAAACCGGCTTGTCGAGACCTGGCCTGCGTCCTGTTCCCAGCTTGTGTTTGATACGAGACTTATCCCCGATATCAGGGCACGGTCATACCCTGCAGGCTTGGCTTTAGTGCAGCGCTCACGTTACAACGAGCCAATCCCTGATCGCGGCTGTTAAATCCCGCTGGGCCGGTGATTCCCGGTGCGCCCATTATCTCCATTCGGCTGCAGACAACCAAACAACCCTGCTGTTTCCGGTCCTGGGGGCTTGTGCTCCGGAAGCTTAAGCTGCGGCTAGGGTGTGAATGTCGCCGCGGGGAAACGATTACCCCAGTCTTGGCGGGCTTGTAAACTGGCCCAAACTAAACTAGACTGCAAGGAAAGTCAACTCCATGAGAATGACTAGAATGACGGTGGTAATCTGTAGTTCTCCTATAGTGTAGTACTAGTGTACTGCTATTGTATTACTCTACTATAGTCGTACGTGGCCCGACCATGCACAGCCGCGCCACTCTGATACCCAGGTTAGGTCTTATAGTTGCCATAGTACGAACTACATAGCCCTGTAACGTGCACTCAACTCGCGTTCCAGCTTTCTATCGAGCGTTTGGTCGAGCCACTGTTGATGAATCTGGCGACTGTGCAGGCTCGCGCCGTGGCCACGGCTCGCGATGCCTGGGACGCGTACCGAGCGCTCAGCAAACCGCGCCAGTGGGCGCTGGCTGTAGCTGGCGTGCTTGCTGCTGCTGGAGGAATCGTGTTTCTCATCTTCCACGACGCCTTCTTCAAGCTGCTCGTCGAGTTCTCGCACAAGTGGAAGGAAACGCCCGGCGGAGGTGCCATTCTGTTTGGCCTCATCATCCTCATCTCGTTCCCTCCACTCATCGGCTACTCGGCGCTGTCCTCTATGGTCGGCATGATCTACGGCTTCCCGCTGGGCTGGCCGTTCCTAGCGGCGGCCACGCTCGTGGGCTCGACTCTGTCGTTTATCGTGAGTCGCTACGTGCTGTCTGGCTACGCGCACCGCCTTGCGTCGTCAAACGTCAAGTTCGCGGCCCTCACAAAGACCATGGAAACTGACACTTTTCGATTGTTGTGGATGATCCGCCTGTGTCCTCTGCCGTACTCGCTGTCGAATGGCGCTCTCGCCTCAATCCCCTCGGTGTCCATCTGGCGCTTCTTCCTAGCGACTGCCGCCACCTCCCCAAAGCTCCTGATGCACATCTTCATTGGCGACCGTCTCGCCCGCATCGGCACCGAAAAGGACACCTTCACCAAGATCCTCGACATCCTGTCAATCTCGGTGGCTGTCGGTGTTGGTAGTCTTACGGCCTACATCATCTATAACCGCACCATGGACCGGGCAAACCTCATGGAGGCACAGGACGGCTACGCAGACCTCGAGTCTGGCGCTTTGGACGAATTTGAAATGCCCAGCGACAACGATGAACTTTGAGGCTGTTAGATACGCATGGAATCACGACTGCATGGAATGTAATTAGGTTTTGGAAAGTGAATGAATCATGTAGCAGGCTGTTGAAGGACTGTAAAGCTGGAAGCCTGTATCAGAGACAGGCCTGTAGTCATAGGAAGCTGTTCACTATGCTGTCCTAGGATCTGTTACTACAAATCTATCATAGGAAATGTTCATTTGCTGCTGGAAAGTCCATCTATGGCGGTAAATGTCTACGGCTGTCCTTCATGCCATTGGTCACTTGGCGTCCTCGCCGACAATGTCGGACCACTTGCGGCCGTCGAGGCCATTGAGGACGTCACGTTTGATGCTGCCAACAATAGCCGGTCCCTTGTATGCAAATGCCGTGTAGAGCTGTACAAACGATGCTCCAGCACGCGCGTACTCGAGGGCGTCGGCACCTGTAGCGATACCGCCGCAGCCAATGAGCGTCACGTCGGATCCAAGATGTTTGCGCATTAGTCGCACAGCCTGGAGCGAGTACGGCTTGATGGGAGGGCCTGACAGTCCACCAACCTCGGAGACAATCGAGCGATCCGACTTGAGCCCAGATGGTCGTGCAATGGTTGTGTTGCTGACAATGACTCCATCGACATTGGTAGCTTTCACGGCGGCCGCAATCGACTCGATCTCAGGCTCGGTCAGATCGGGTGCGACCTTGACGACGACTGGCGGCAGAACAGCGAGGTCGAGACGGTTGCGCTCCTCTACAACACCAGACAGCAGCGTCTTGAGCTGCTCCTCGGCCTGCAGACTTCGCAGACCAGGCGTGTTAGGACTCGAGACATTGACCACGAGAACATCGGCATAGGGACCAAACGCCTGAACGCCCTTGACGTAGTCGTCGAGTGCCGACTCGCTCGTCTTGTTCTTGCCGAGGCTGACAGCTAGAGCTCGGCCTGGATGCAGTGCTTCGTTGGCGCGAGTGTCGTTGTAGACACCGGCTGCGGCAAGACGAGTCTTGAGACGAGCCAACACGGCGATGTGGCCTTCAGAGTTGAAGCCGTAGCGGTTGATGACAGCCTTATCCTTCTCGAGACGGAAAAACCGAGGAAGTGGGTTGCCTGGCTGGGCCTCGGGTGTAATACTGCCAATCTCAACGTACGAGAAGCCTAGATTGAACAGAGAGTCAATGGCCTCTCCGTTCTTGTCAAGACCAGCAGCTACGCCAAGCGGCGTGCGGAGGTCAACACGTCGAACCTTTGGATTGGCCGAGTGCTCAAACAGACGAACCGCCAGCTGCTGGTGCGGATCGTGTTCATCGTTCCATGACGGCTTCTCCGTCGGATTGAGGCTCGGGTACTTCATGATCTCAATGGCGAGCCGGTGCGACGATTCGCCATCGTAAAGCAGGCGGACAATAGGAAGAATGACGTACTCGTGGATCGAGGCATTGGGGTCTTTGTAGTAGTAAAACAATGCCGAACCGGCAGCACCACTCAAAAGAGCAGCGGTCGTGAGTTTTCCAAGGATGGAACTTTTGAGCGGAGCTGGTGGAGGAGCTCGGCGGACAGCGAGGCGGGGCAGACCCAGGGCCCTACGCAGCCACGGCAATTGACGACTGACGGGCATTTCAGATGCAGTTTGAGATTTGAGAATGAGATGAGATCAGAATGGCATTTACATAAGCATTATCACGTGCTGACGTAATCGACATGCGGTCGTCATGTTAAATGGGCTTCCAATTAGCAGAGTGAACCTTTAACACATTAATCCATTAATGAATCGGAGAAGTTAACGAATACAGGGCTCATAACTAGAGGATCTCAGTGGTAGCGCTGAATATCAGCACGCAGCTAATCCAACTTGAACCTCTTCCGACGTTTCTCGTCCCTTCCTCGTCACTCGTTCGAAGGCGGCTTATGCACTTCAATGGTCATCTTCGGAAACTGAGGAATCGTGAAGGTTCGACCATGGCTAGGTCTATGACGATTATAATCGGTAACCTCGTGGAGCTTTTTTGATGGGTCAAAAAACAGTTCTCGGTTCTTAGTGCACGATGAAAGGCCAGGTCCGCTTTTCTGCGGACTGCACGCCAGTGATTCCACCGTGACGCCGCCTGGTAGGTATAGGCACCTTCAGGATCGTCTATTCTCATACGCCCGAGACGAGCGAGTTCTGCCACAACCTTGACTTCCGAGTCCGCAGCGCCACCATACCTCAGGTCCTTTATATACGATGTCAGCAGTTTCTCGCCGTCTGCATCCAATGGGCACTTGACTCCTGTGGGCACTGGGACACCATTAGAATTGGCAGGGACCACGAAGAGAGCTAAGGACTCCTCGGATAAACGTGGCATATTCCTAATGAGTGAATCCAGGCAAGCTTTGAATCGGGCGATATTGACAGCTTGCAGTGGAGAGGTACAACCAATCAGGTCAGGCGTGTTTCTGATGTAGCAGGCATGGATCCAGGGCTACTGTGTAAATAAGCCTCAATATTATGTCGCAATATCCAGTCAACTGGTACCTATGGGGATGCCAAAGCAATTGCTTTATGGTCAAGTGCGTCACATGTTTCCTGCTCCTAGTGCTGATGAGTGCTTTGGCCTGAAGATTTCACTGGCCTGTTCTTACATTAGTTGCCCTCCCTTGGTGCCATCATCATCCGATGGATTTCCGGCACTCCTAGAGGGGTGAAGAGCGTGTGCACGACTGTTTCCGTACTGAGTATGAGATCCTATATTGTCGGCTCGGTGTAGATTCCGCGTTCTCTGGCGACATTGGTGGCTCTGAGTCGGATACAACCCCATCCCTTATCAGGAGACCCAACCCAAAGTGCTTGCCCCTGCGCATTTAGGCTTGGCGCGGCTTCACCCCGCATCCGACTTTGGACGGCATTCAGCACAGTCCATCACAAATCATCGAGTGAACACCGCTTTTCTTCCTACAGTGAGACCTACGTTTCTCCAATCTAATTGGTAATTAATACAATGACTGCTTTAGCACTGGCCCTCAAGCCTAGCCTGGATCCCACTGATCCGTTCAATTAACCCGCCGTTGTCTTCCATTATTCCCTCCCTCCGCTCATCAAGTCGTTTCAGCATTCTCGGTTACACCTCTGATGAGCTGGCATTTGCCGCATCAAAATGGCCCTCTTGAGGCTTGCCCTCTTTAGACTCGCCCTCCTGGGACTCGCCCTCCTGGGCGACTGGCCGTTCCGTCACCAACTGACCGTCTTCGGTGAAGTGGGTCATGAGCAGAAACAGGCACGATAGCCACTCCATCGAGGCGCCCATGACGTATTCGACGACGAGAAACTTGGCCGAGAAGCCATCTGATGAGTACAGGCTCGGGTTGTAGAGGTTGTAGGCCGTATCGGCAGCACTGAGGATACCGTAGACACCGCGAACAACGAGCAGCGGCACAGTAGCAGCCTGCAGCAGCAGATAAGAGGAAGGTCCGCTGGGAGCCCTACGGAACGTGAGGTAGAGCGAGTAGGCAAAGAACAGAATCATTGCTAGAAACGCGGCCTGGCCAACGGCACGCATGATCTTGCCCGTGGTCACATTAGGACTGTGCTGCCAGTCAGAAACGTCGGGTCCGCTGGACATGAGCGAGCCGCCGACAATAATAAGCACATTAGCAAGGATGAGGAACGTGTCCATGAGGCCCAACTGTGACCGTCTTATCATGGCATATCGCTTGCCAAACGGGGTTCCGCGAGGGATGATGGGTTCCATCCAGCTCTTGCCCAGCAGGCGCTGGTGCCACGAGACGAGGAAGCGGAAGTCGCACAGCACGAGGGTGAAGTATCCCTCGGCAGATAGCACCATGTAAGCGACGAGCCACTGCCAGTGACTAAAGCCAACTATAGCGAAGACGATACCTGTGGCCTCAGCAGCAAGACGCACCGTGACGTGGAAGAGAATCATGGAATACCGTGACAGCCATTTGATCTTCTTGGTGGCATACAGGAAGATGAGGGTGCAGAACAGCGATGCGTAGAGCACCAGAAACAGAATGGAGCACGCTTCACTTGCGTTTGCCATTTCGAGAGGAGGGGGTGAGATAGGGGGTGAGATAGGTGAAGTAAGAGGTGAGTAAGAGGTGAGTAGGAGGTGGAGCTGAAGCTGAAGCCAGAGATTCGAGGTTCAGCCAGACGTCCAAAGGTCCAGTCACACGTGAGATTCAGTTAGACGTGAGGTTCAGCTAAAGGTTCAGCTAAAGGCTCTACTGAGGTTCAGCTGGATTCAGCCAAACGTCAGTTGGAGATTAAGTGGGAGATTCCGCAGTTCAACTTGATGAGAACGGCCAGACCGTGTTGCAAGTAAACTGACTAGTCAAATAAGTAGCACAAGTCCAAGTGACGTGAAGATTACTGTCATTGCTGCCACGGGCAGATTTATATACTTTCTAGAGCGAGGGCAGAGGGTGGGTGAGACACATGCACAGGCGCGCCCATCGGGGGCTAGGGCCGAGCCCCGCTAGATAGGCGGAGTGCATCGCGAGCTTATTTTGCCGCGCGTCATGGCCCTCCGCCTCGCCAGGCTGAGCAGAGGCTGAGGTGGTGCACCGTCAGTATGCGCAACGTCAACCTTGTGAGTGATCTGGACGCCGAGTTTCGCCGGAACGGGCGATGCGTCACTGTCCAAGCCTCGGTGACTGTCCAAGCCTCCTGAGTCAACAGCAATCGTAAGCCAGCCCAATGAGTACCCATAGTTTAGCCAACTCATGTCCCCAACAGAGCAGCCAGCAAACCTGACAAAACGGGCAAACACCATGCATGTCCCACTGGTGCAGCCACCAAACCGTATCCAACGATCCCGCTAATCGGCTAACCGACCTAGGAACCCCGAGGGGAGCCCTTTGGCTGCGGATGCAGGTCCGCTAATCCTAAACGATCATGGGCGCTGGCACGCAGTCATGCAGTCCGTGCTGCAACCTAGCCGCCGCGTTGGCCTGCCCGGAAACACAGAATGTCGTTCTTGCCAATGTCCACTGGTGCATCCTCACCAACCTTGACCCCTCCTATCCCCTCAATGGCCGCAATCGGAATGTCTCCCATGATTTTGCGTGCTGCTGTGCCCACTGTAGTGCCCCGTCGCATCAGCACACAGTCCCGGAACACCTGCTGCCCGCCGAAATTGTGGATGTTCTTCACGGGGTACACAGGCACCAGCTCCAGCACCTCAGCGGCTGCCTGTAGTGCCTGAACCACGCCAGTAGATCCAAACCGGTATAACACCAGATCTCGCACGTCCTCCACGCGTCTGTGTTAGTCATATAAACAGGCGAACCTAAGCGCCTAAAGGCTGTGCCAAATCGGGCTGTCCGTAGAACAAGGTTAACAGAGGGATAAAGGCTAACTGAAACGGTTACTGTCAGATAGCAAACAGCCCACGTAAAACCGTATCTGTAGAAAGATTGACCTTACGGCTGTGCTTGCTTCTCGATGCATTGACTTGGACGCTGATCCGCAGGCTTGGACGTGCAGGTCTCTTTTTTGCCTTAGATATACGTCATAGTCCTCAATCCAGTCCCCTCGTGACTCCCTTTCCAGTTACCCCTCTCTGTGTCTCCCTGTCCTGTCGTCCAGCCAGTCTCCAAGCCCCCATCCGCTCGTTAACTCACTCTTTCAGCTTGTCGTCAAGCTCCTTCAAGTCGGAGTCCGGCAGGTCCTCCTTAGTGTCGAGAAACTCAGTGCCCGGCTCGTACTTGACGTAGCCCTGCTTGGCAAGCTTGCGGATAAACACCTCACTAATGGCCGAGGTCAACACGGCCTTGGAGTCAGCATGCTTCTTCAAAATCTTGGACACGTTTTTGTCGGCGTCTGGATGGTCAATCTTGTTGAGCGCCAGCACCGTGGGGAACTTCTCTTTCGTGAATGCGCGAACAACCTCCGTCACCTGAGCATCGGTCCACGTCTCTAGTGCAGGCAGGCTGAGTTTCGATATGGCACGAGCCACGAGGTCCGACGTACTGCCGTAACCACTAAACTGGTTTTGCAGAGTATCGACCGTCGTCGACTTTGTCGCAACATGCCGCCGCTTGATAGATCCCCATCGCTCCCTCAAGTTGCCCTCGATCCACCGGAAGATCTCGTCCTGAAGCCACTCGACGTCGTTCAGCGGATCATAGCCACGAGTAGCCTTTCCCTCGGCGTCCGTCATGCCAGACACGTCGACAACATGGATAAGAGCGTCAGCGTGTCGCAGATCGTCAAGGAACTTGTTTCCAAGTCCACGGCCCTCGTGAGCTCCAGGTACAAGACCCGCAACATCCAACAGCATAATGGGCACAAACCGACGTCCATCGGTACACCAGCCATAGTTGGGTTTACACTGCTCCTGCTTTCCAAACCGAGCGCACGCACAATCCACCTGGAGGTATCCTGAGTTAGTAAACATTCGGTAGTGCAGTTTGGTGGTCGTGCTCAGTGAACCAGTAGTCGAGTCTAGTAATCAAAGTGACAGCCAGTGATCCAGTCTGGTGATCCTTACTGTCAGTCTGAATTCCATACAATCCAAGTATAGAAACCAGCTAACATGCCATTCAGCCAAACTGGAGTGTAGAGCTTTCAACCCAGGAAATATGAGTCCACTGCAGTGATTTCTTAGCTTCCTACCAGTCTTAGCTGACCCATTCACACCAACTCCTTTCTATACCAGAACTCGTGATTCAGCACCTCCCACTATGACTCACCCGTCGCTTTGTTCGGATCTATAGTCGTGAAGGGGAAAGATCCAGTCTTTGCAGACGCATCTGTCAAGCCTATGTTAGTTCGGCCGTCACTCGTCGTGGAGACTCACTGTTAAGCCTGGGTTAGCATGCGACACACATCATTCCAAATACTTACGTAGTGGACTTGCCACTAGACGGCTTGCCAACAATTCCCACCAGCGGATCCCGGGGCATTTTGGTTACTTGATAGCTTAGCTTCGCCAAAATTTCACCCCCTACCCATATCAAGTCACTAACGTAATTGTCTTCAATACTACTCAACTGTTCATATATATCCGTCTGGACTACAACTTGAGATTCTTAATGAACCATTCGCTATGAGTCAGCAAGCCTTTCGGCCAGGATCGCGGCCGTTTGTGTGGCTTAGCGACCTCGTGGCTCTCAAACCTCGCATCCCCATTGAATCGGCCGTCCGTGCTGAGCTTCGCAGTGATCCGCTGTACTCGAAGGCTGATCTGAGCATCAAACGCATCCGTGGCGTGTGGAACAGTGTTTTTGCCGAACCTCGGGGTCTCTACGAGCCTCAGCTGTACAAATATGCTGGATTCGACCCTTTGAGCCATTACAAGACATGGACGTCAAACTCAATAGCCGACGTCCTCACCCAGTTACGACCGGCGGAGAAGTCTGTTCCAGGGTTCAAATCCACGCTGAGCAGGCTTTCTCACCGCATCCTTCGCCATATCGTGGACCCGCGCAGCTACGTCATGCCTGACGACGTAGCAAAGTTCCTCGGTGTGCTGCGACTGAACGGAATTCGCTGGGGAGTCATCGCCAACAGCGGACCCCATCTACAGCTATGTCTCTCGGCGGCAGTTTCCAAGTCTCTTTTGGACTCCAGACATGCCTCCACCGCTTCGTCGCTTGTGTGCAATGCCATTGATGACGGCTGGGCCAAGCCGAGTGTCGAGATCTTTCGCCGAGCGCTAGATATGTCACACTCGACACGGGGACCGTTTGATGATATCTATTTTATTGGTTCATCACTAGCCGTCGACAACAATGTGAGTGTACTCAACTCGCTGGGAATCCGCGCTGTTCTGCTCACAGACTCATTGCCCACCGCTGAATCAGACATTGAGCTGCTATCGGCTGATCAAGCTCGCTTACAACTCGCATTCCGCATCAAGTCTCTTAATGAGATGTACAAACTCGTGTTGCCTTGTGAAGAGGCCCAGTACTTTCAGTCGTTGCCCTCAGTGGCTGTTCACGAAGCTCTTGTAAGGAAGGACCTGTTCAGAGACATCCTTAAACCTGGAGCCGAGCCACAAGCCTTGAGTCAGAGTCCAAAAATGCGCCCTCATCAGCCAGAAAAAGGGCAACAAACATCGAAACCACACACTGCTCCAATGAAGACGCTGCAACCTCTGATAAAAGACCAACGCGAACGCGCTGCGTCTGACAGTGCGCCGTCACGTCGTCCGGTTCTCACATTTGACCCCGACGAACGACTGCGCCCATTGCGTTAACGAAAATGATTTATGAAATGATTTATGAAATAAATAATGCTATGCATGCAAATAGATACTTGGGTCTATCTTTCAACATCTCTCTGAGGGCTCGAGAGAGAATGGAGATTCACATGGCTCGAGTGCGCTGAAACAAACGGTGGAGACGGAGTCCAGTACTTCTTGGAGCCAACGTCGTGCCACGAGTGTTTTCGAAGCAGAGATTTCTGCGATAGAAGCTCAGAGCGACGGCGAAAGTGATACGACTTAGATCGTGATGCGGGGCCAAAGCGGTCTGTCGAAGTTGAATGGCGAGGCGGGATCAGACGTGTGCGCATATCAAGAATGGCTTTATCGAGTGCCAGTTCGATAGCACAATGGTTTCGGATAATAGCAATCTTAGGCCAGGTAGCTCTGGCAGCACGAGTGCGAGTAGCTTCAAAGAACTCGGGCGTCGGGTTCTTAAAGAGTTGACGCACCTCAGAGAAGCGAGTTTCGGGCAGAATCGTGATATCACCCGAGTACTGCTGTAGCAATACAGACCGCACCTTTGTGCTGGTGTTCTTGAGGATACCAGCCTCGGACATAATGAGCAAGAAATGCGACACCTCCTCGCCAATCATGTCTGACGCGTACGACCACAGATCGGTCCATTTCGCAACTACCGGGTTCTCGTACCTGCCGGTGAGGGCCTCGGACATCTGCAGAAAGGGGGCAACATGAGGGTTAACCTGGCAAGCAATGAAATGGTTGACATTGAACATTTCCGAGAGTCGAGCCAGAGGGAGATCATTGTCGACGCTGCCGTCGATAAAAGTCGATGGGCTCCACGAGTAATGCTCGCCAGTTCCCGGGCGTTTGGCAAGGATATCGTACGATGCAAACACTAGAGGCACTGAGCACGAGGCACACACGGCAGACCAGATGAGCACGTCTGGGGCCGTGAGGTAGTTGAGGAGTTTGGGCATCTCGTGGACGCTCGACGGGGACACCGTCACATTGAGGATGCGTCGAGTACGGTAGTATGCTTCTTGAAAAGTGAGGTCTCCGAGCAGCGTTTTCATCGTGTTGGACAGGTATTTGTTGTCGAACCAAGTGCCATACTTTAGGAACCGTGAGATACGCAGCATGGTGCTCTCCTCCTCACCGTTCTTTTCAAATATGTCAAAGTTGTGCTGCAGTAGAAGCAGCAGATCGTCGAGCTCGTCGTCGAGATGGATGGACAGCAGGCTAGCAAAGATGGAACCAGCGGAGGAGCCAGAGATGACTCTTGGCAGCAGCTTTGCCTTGAGCAGCTCGTACAGCACGCCAATATGCAGCAGCCCAAAAGTGCTTCCGCCAGACAGTACAAGCGCAGTACGGCCAAATGCCTTGCGAGTCTGGATCATCGTGCTCAACAGGCGCGAGTCATCAATCAGCGGCGAGTCCATGAGCGTTTTGAGCGACTCCTCGCACTCGGAGATGTAATCCTCAATGAGCTTTTTGGTGCCAGTATGCGATTGCTGGTACAGGCGCGCATCGCCCATATTGCCGAGGTTGCGTTGGAGCGATGTTCGCACGAGGAACAGCACCTTTTCCACGTCGTTTGCTTCGCGAGCCTCTCTCAGCTGTTCGAGGCGACGGCGGATCAAAGCGCTGTCATACAGCGTCGACTCGTCCTTCTGTTTCCACTTGTCGTTGCCGAGCACGCAGTCTAGTCGCTCCGAGATGAGCATAAACTCCTCGTACGAATTAGCAGCAGCGAGCCGTTTCTTGAGCTCGCTGACAGATTCGTTGCCCCTCAACGTCGCTGGCGTCGCTGGCGTCGCGGGGCTCTTAGGACTACCATTTGCAGACGCCGGCGGAGGATTGTCCTCTCTATTTGCCGGGATATTGGCGCCCTGGAGCGACTGCTTCAGTTTCTGGACCTCAAGCGAGCTGGGCAGCCGAACCACTTCGCGGTCGTCCGTGTCGAGAATGCCGTCCAGATCAATGTATCTGCTACTGTCATTCGAGTGATCGGGACCGACGGTGAAGCCCACCGACCGCCGCTGGCCGTTTGGAGTGGCCATGGCGCCGGGCGTCATCTAGCAGTGAGGAGCGGGTGGGGTGTGGTCTAGAGGCCAAAATACCACGTCGTCAGCGCAAACCAACCAAACAATAGATAAATAATACAACGAAAGGTTTGAGAATCAAACAAACGCCGAAATGGCTGGGCCCGAATCGGGCCCGCTGACAGGCGTCACATGCGGGGAACGCCTCGGAAGCGCGGCTGCGTACTTCCGCATCGGGCCTTGTCGTCGGCTTAAAGGCATGGAATAAGATTCGGCGTGGCTGGCTGGTGTCTCTGTAACCGCGGAGTTGGAGCTGAGATTAGAGATTGCACTGGAGTCAGAGCTGATAATTACAGTGAAATTACGTGCGGTGGCAATTATAGCGAATCATCGTGAAATTTACCTCAGCCTGTCCCGTCACGTGTCGCGTTGAAGCACTTCGGATCACGTATACCCGTATAGCTGACCCGTATAGATCCTTATCGGAGTGGAGCTATCCATATCTAAGTCTAGTATAGGTTCCAGTGACACTGTGGAGGTTCCATTATCTAATCAGCGGTGCCTGGATCTGATGCAACGGCTGGTGCTCAGGAGGTCGTTTCACCGTGTATGCTAGTCTCAATAGCGGCGTATTCTAGTCTCAATAGCGGTGTCACCGTAGTCTGTAATCCTCTCCGTGTTCAGCACATCAGTGTGTTGAGTCAATTACCAGCTCATTAGTATGTTCTCTTGAGGAATTACCAGTGACCGTTATCTGATATACTGCCTGTCTACCGTAATAGTTACTGTCCCTGAGTATTGTGTAATCGAGTCTTACCTTCCGACCTTCTACACGACCAGTCGTAACAGCCAGTGTTACGGTATTAACAGTCTTATCAAACATTATAGCGGCTACTATAGCTAATCCTTTGAGTAGCCCACCGTAACTGGTGTCTAGTAATACTGACTGGCATATATGTGGCGTCTACCTTATTCCTTCATAACACTCCATCTGTAACCTCTCAAATACTCCGGCACTACGTTACCAACTCCTTCTTCACGTTCTCTATATCTGTATTGTACTACTCTACTGTCAGTCACCCTTCATACTCATCTGCTATCGATTTCGGCCGGCAAAAGCGACCTCGCGTTGGCCGGCGGAAAAGGAGCTAGCAAATGCAGCAATTGCACAAGGCAATGGTTCCAAAAAGTGGGTAAACCGCATCTTGAAGTCTAAACCCGGATGGCTCTGGTAAAAGGCAAGAACCATATACGAAGATCACGAACTCCTGCGGTGCAGAAGAATCAACAGCGCGACCGACCGTGGCTTTATATACCCGAGAATATTTTCAGGGCTAGGGCCAGTCCCGAGGCTGCGCAGGTCATTTCTCGTCCTGATCGGAATGAAGATCAGCTGAAGAGAGGTTGGAGACTGGTATTGGAGTCTAGAGGCATAATATATGGATGTCAGTTAACAGTTAATAAATAGAATAAATAGATAAATATAGACACAGGGAGGTTTTGTCTGATCAGGCTTCATATCAGGCTTCGTTCAGGTTTCATATCAGGCTCAGATCTTGCCCTTCTATGAAACAGGCTTCTTGCGGTTCTGCTCCTTGATGGCCATGCGGGCAAATGCATTGAGAGGCTTTTGAGCTGTGGCAGGCTTCGTGGGCTTTGACACCTTCGAACCTGACGCAAACACGTTCTTTTTGACTGGTTTCGCAGCGACAGCAACTGGGGACGAAGTACTTGTATTGCCGAGGCTGAGCTTGAGCGGAGCTGCTGCTGAGCGGTCAAGAACAGTGGAAGCGCTTTCAACGGGCTTGACCGACTGCTTGGCCTGCTCGATCTGCTTCTCCAGTGCCTTGATGGTACGCGCCTCGTCACCACGGTCTGCGCGCTCCTTCTTGCGGATAGCTTCCTGGCGTTTTAGCGCTTCGGGCGAGCTGTCAATCCACGCAAGACACAGCCCGTTCTCCTCCGTCTCCTCAACTCGACACACTCCTTCACGGCCCAGTTGCTTGACAAACTCCGTCAGTGACGCCCAGTGTGTGGCGTTCATGTGAACATGATCCTTGTTACCAATGTACTCCTGGTAGAACCGGTTGGCATTAACGGACTTCTCGCCATGTCCTGTACGCAGTAGAAACAGGAAATCGCTGCGAAACTGCTTCGAGAACTGCGCGATGCTCTTGCCCGCGTGCTCGCCCACCAGCAGCATCTGTCGAACGTGCGATTCACTCTGTGTGTGGCACTTGAATCCGTTCTCATCGCGGCACTGTTTCTCGCACACCTGGCAGTACCAACGCAGCCTCTGAAGGCCCTTGGCCTTCATCTGGTTGGCAATATACTTGGGCGTGCCCACCTCCGCTTTTGCCATGATGGTGTTGGTGTAAAAAAGTATAGGTTAGTAAGTATCAAATGGCAATATATAATTTTGGCAGTGTGCGTCACGTGATCGTGATCCCATCAGATGTCCTCAGGCTCCACGGACGCCTCCACCCGCCACAACCAATGTTCCGCGCATTCGCCCGTCTGGGCCCGAGGAGCGAGGTTGTTGTGTCACGGGGACTCCAGTCCTCTGTACGACAAATTCTCTCTTCTCCTCGAGGCTACGCCACGTACAATCGGTTCCAGTCGCAGGGTGGCAGCACTAACATCAACTGGAACAAACGGGTGCAATGGGGAGTAGCAGCGGGCGTGGGTATCGGGATCTTCTATGTTTCGCACCTCGAGAATGCTCCCTACTCGAATCGCCGTCGTTTCATGCTCATTGGTCCTCGGATCGAGCAGTTTGTGGGAAATCAAGGCTACAAAGAGACTCTCAACCAGTACCAACGCAACCTGCTGCCCGACAACCATCCGCAGGTCCAGCGCGTCAAAAACGTCATGAACCGTATTATCCATGTGTCTGGACTTGAGCATCTCGACTGGAAGATCCACGTCATTGACGACCCCAACTCACCGCCCAATGCGTTTGTGCTTCCTGGTGGCAAGGTGTTTGTGTTCAGCAGCATTCTGCCCATCTGTGGCGACGAGGATGGACTCGCAACGGTGCTGTCGCATGAGACGGCTCACCAGGTGAACCGACACACGGCCGAGAACCTGTCCAAGGCTCCGCTGTACATGGCAGTGAGCCTGCTGCTGTATACTATCACGGGGTCCGGCTCGCTGAACGAAGTTCTCATCAGCGGGCTGCTCAAGTTGCCAGCGAGCCGTGAGATGGAGCGCGAGGCCGACTACGTGGGTCTTATGATGATGGCCAAGGCGTGCTTTGATCCCTCGGCAGCCGTCCATCTGTGGGAGCGCATGAGTAAGTTTGAGGAGCAGATGGCGCGCCGAGGCCCAGGAGCGGTCCCTGAGTTTCTGTCGACGCATCCGTCGAGCAGGCACCGCATTGATCTGATTCGAGCGGCACTTCCTGAGGCCCAGACAGTCAAAGAGCACGCAGGTTGCCAGGAAGCCTCGTCGTTCTTCTCCACGCTCTCCGGTTTCCGCGATTGGCCATGACAGTTGTGGATGGCGCTGATGTTGGCAAGAAACTGTCTCTGAAATGGAGTCAACCGGTTGAATAGCTGCTCTCTTGGTTCAGTGTGACTCTCTGTCTACTACTGTGGAGCTACCTTCATGGCTCATACCTGTGGGCTTTATTGTCTCATACCTCCCTACTCCGTCTTTGGCCTAACTATTTTGTATTTATAAATCTCGCTTGTCATTCTGGATACAGCGTGACAGTTGTATTACTAGTATTGACGGTACAGTAGTACAGTTCCTATTGAACCTATGTACACTAGTCTGAATGTGGACTAATTGATGTTACCTATGCCACCTATTTATTCCTATACAAGTCGTATAGCTAGCGTATTAATATCTATAATTAACTCTATAAAGCTAGATGGAGTAAGTAGTGGAGAATGCTCCAGCAGCAGCTCTATGGATCACTATAGAGCATTACAACTGAACTTCACTATACAGAATCATTCATGTTGAACTCTGTACACTGCCTTCTACAGACTCCCTTCTACACACTGCCTTCTACAAACTGCCTTCTACAGATTCCTACTGTGGCAGATCCTGCAGATATCAGGTGTACACAGTCGCATTCCTGGCTCAGCGATAACCGCCGCCTGGAGTGGAGGTGCATAAAAAAGCCATGGAATGAGCAGTCACAACACGCCGTGCTGGCACCGAGGTCTAAGGCGGCACCTCATAGCGAAGATCCGCTCGTCCATTCGCCGGTTATCACTCCCTGAATGAAGTCTATCACGGCCTCTCATACCCCCGGGCGATCCAGTGGTCTTAGACTCCTGCCAACTCCTGCCCGGCTCTTGCCCAATTGGGCCATGTCAGATCTGCTTCAAAGGCCGCATTCGGATAGCAAGGGCGCAGCGGCGGCCCCTTTACGTACGGCTGCTAGCTGTCCGTGCTCAAAGCGGCACGCCAGCCGCGCAGCACGCCGATCGCTGCCGCATCCAGCCCACGACGCGGTTTGCCGGAAAAAAACAGTGGTCGTCAAGGCTCTCACCGCCCCTTCACCAGCTGCATTGGAGCGACGTACGCATCTTTTGACCTGTCAACCTCCTCTCCTTCCCACTCATTCTCCACTCCTTACTTTCCAGCCGTCTGTTGACCCCGACATCCCACTCCTTCCCTCCCTCTCCTGCATTTACCCCTAATCACAACAATACCCCCATGATCTGATGGCTCCATACAATCGAGACGCTTTAATAGCCATGGCCGGCGTTCTGGCCGGCGGCTCGGGTGAGACTCTGTTCCCTGAGACTGCCCTCGACTCCACAGTTTCCCTCGACTCACCCGAGTCATCATCCGAGACATTCACCGGCTGGAGCGACCTGTTGGGCTCTGCAATTTCACAATCCGCTTCGGCTGTGTTGGAAATACGAAGCTCGCAAACGTCCGAATGCCCGCCCGGAAACCAATCGGCCCGCTGTCAGCGCCCCGTGTCCAGCCAGGCACTGCCAATTGCGCTCGGTGTCACCATTCCGGCCGTGCTCGCCATTGCCGTCATTGTGTACCTTCATTTCAAGCATGTACGCAACCTGCGCCGCGAAGAAGAGGCCAACCGCGGCATCGACGTCGACATGGACGACTACGATGCGTCCATGGTACAGTACCCGCCCCGCTCGCTCACCGAAAAGCCCGCCTACTACCCAGACACCCGCCGGTCTATGCGATCCATGGACACTTCTTCAACAGCCCAGGCGCAGCCAAACTTCGACCCCTTCACCAACTCACCATACATGATGCACCCCGAGGTCACGGCGTCCAAGGCCTCGCTCAACGAGTACACACGCTCGCTACACTCCGCCATCGACAACTCGTACCCGAGCAATGGCTCTGTGTACTCGGCCGGTATGGTCTCGCCCAACCGCGCCATGTCGCCGCGGTTCATGCCTGGCCAGGGCCCTACTCCGCCAGGAAGCAGGCTCAACAGCCTGGCCCGTCCAGATTCTGTACTTCACGGACAAAATGGCTACCAAAATGGCCAGATGAGCCATCAGATGGAGCAGAATGGCTACCCGAGTGGCCAGGTGGAGCGCCAGATGAACCCCCCGTCTGTAACCGCCCCATCTTCCAACCCATCTTCCCAGCCCGAGCAGACGGCTCCCGCTGAACAGCGCTGGTCGTACTCATCTTCATCCTCGGGCGCCTCGTACAACACGACAGAAAACACAGCGGCAGGCGAGTCCACCGAAAGCCCTCCCAGCACAGTAGCTGACACACCCGAGGAGATGCCCCAGCCTCCTCCAAAGACGTACCAGCCCGAGTCCACGCGCAGAGAGAGCATCCGTGCCAGCGGCGACTTCTCAAGCACACTCGAGGCGCCTGTAGCGACCGATTCGCCCGACCACAGCTTCTCATTTGGCGACGAGACGACGCAGCTAGTGACGGAGCGTGACGCTGACACGAGCGATCCAGATCTCGGTCGCACAAACACAAAGACATTTGAACGCGTCAAGTCCATCTATCGCGAGTACATGCCTGCACTGATGGAGACGACTCCTGAGATGCCCCAGCACGAGTTTGAGGAGGTGAAGCCCGAGCAGGTGAACCAGGACAAGGAGCTTCCTCAACTGCCAGAGCAGCACGAGGACATCATTGACCAGGACCCCGAGCAGTGGACGGAGCCAGATAATCAGCAGTGGACAGAACCAGGCAACCAGCAACAGTGGACGGAGCCAGAAGCTGCCCAGAAGTGGACTGAGCCGGAATCAAACCAGGCCCAACAGTGGACAGAGCCAGCCAACCACGAAGCTGGAGCCGCCCAACTACCACGCACAACGCTGCACGAGGAACCTCATGACGACTCGTACGAGGCTGGCGACGAGACGCACGGGCCTTTTGACACGTCGTCCGTCTACGACAACTCTGCATACTGGGACGAGGCGCCAGACGCGCGCGCTAACCACGGCGCGTACGGCGGTCAGTACGAGGTGGCTCCGCTGCGCACGCAGCTCAACCGACACGCGTCGCGCCACAGCGTCGGTGCTATCCCCATGGATGGCCAGCATGCTAACTACAACAACGGTCCCTATGGCGATGCCGACTACGGCTACCCACCGGCTGTTGTCCAGGGCCGACACCAGGCCAGCGCTGCCAGCTTCTACTCTGCCCAGGAGGTGCCTGGCGTACACTACCGCCATGGCTACTCGGGCAGCGAGGTCGGCGGACAACTGCGCGAGCCATCACGATCAGTGACTCCTCTCGTGGACCTGTCCAAACTGCCGCAACCGCACAACCTCGGGGAAAACGACTCACCCATCTCGTACGCTCCACAGCAGCGCCGTCGCAAGGGCACTCCCGAGCAGTCGCCCATCCCGTCCTTCAACCCGCTCAACCACTGGGATGGTAGTGACGGTATGGCGCTGCCCAGCCCGCACGCAATGCGCCAGAGTGTCGTGATGATGCCGTCGCTCGAGTTTGCTCCGCCCAAAAAGTATCCTGGCAACGCCAGCAGTCGGACGCACTCGCTCACGTCGATGGACGCGCCCGGGTCGCCTGCGCTCAGCATCCGGTCCGGATTCCAGACGAAGGCGCGCCCCTTCTCGCAGCTGGTGCCCAACGCCGACGACTCCGATCTGCTTCGCCCGCAGATGAACATGCGTTGACCGTCATCCCCTGCATAGCGTAATGAATACATCTCATGAAGCAATAGCTCGTATCAATAGTTAAACGGCACCTATAGATAAAATGGTGGTCTGTACGCTACTGTTGGTCACGCTTGACAAGATACTTACAGGAGGTTAACGGGTTTCTACCACTGCTAACTCTGTATCTGTTAACTGTAACTGCACAGCTATTCAGCCATATCAGCTATAGCTGCTAAACTTGGAGACTCTGGATTTCTCACTTCTCACTTTCACTTTTTCGCTTCTACTTCTCCAGTTGTCTACTAATACTTTCCACCCTCCTCCAGTTTTGTTGCACAACTGAACATCACTCTATACTCCATGTACTCTACACTCCATAGACGGCTATAGATCGGCTCGGCAGAGGCTTCCCGCTCCGAGCCACAGTTCACGCACCTCAATTGACGCTATCGTGCAAATATAAGCCCTCCTATCTACGTATATTCACCAACCTTCGTAACCTTCGTGACATTTGTACATTTGTACATTCGTACATGCCTCATCGGCATTTGCTGCGATATCCGTGTTGTGGCTCTGGTTGGTTGGGGCCCTAACCGCACCGCACAGTTTTAAGTGCACCCAAAACCGTGACTTCCAAAAAGTTCGCCCGATAATCACACACACTGCACAACACAAGTAAATACGCCTCCCGGTCGCGCAATCCCACGCTGCTCCCGAGTGCAATTTGTCCAATTGTTAATTTGCAGTCGTGTGCGTTTCTGTGAGTACCTTTTGCTCCCGAGCGCTCTTTGAATGGACGAGGGGGGGACGTTACAACCCCCTCATTCGTTTACTCCCGCGCCCCCCGCCCGCTTTCGTTGCTAACCTTCAGTTCGCGGTGTTTACTCCGTGTCTACTAATATCCGCATTCTCCGTTGTGTTCTCCGCCTAGACTCCAAGCCACTTAGGCCACGATGCAGGCCTTGCTGGACTTCTCCAAAGATCTCGATGTCGGTCTGCTGGACAATGTAGTCGACCTCTTCTACGGCGGCAAAGGCACGCCGGCAGAGCGAAAGGAGGCCGATACAATTCTCAAACAGGTGAGTTGGCATTTACTTGTCGTGCAACATATCTAACCCCAGTTCCAAGACCAGCCCGAAGCCTGGACGCGTGCCGACAAGATCCTCCAAACCTCAAACAACCAGCAGTCGAAGTGTAAGTTCCATTTGATGCCGCGATTGAGGACGTGCTATTCTCCTCCTTGTATCCTCCGTTGGATCCAATTGACCACTGTCTCGTACTAACTCAGTCCTCGCCTTGTCCATCCTTGAGAAGCTCATCCAGACTCGCTGGAAGGTGCTCCCCGTCGAACAGCGCCAGGGTATCCGCAACTTTGTCGTCAACATGTGCATCGAGTGGAGTAACGACGACACCATCTTTCGCACCCAGCGCACCCTCCTCAACAAGGCAAACCTCACTCTGGTGCAGATTCTCAAGCAGGAATGGCCCGCCAACTGGCCCAACTTCATCCCCGAGATCGTCGCTGCCAGCAGGACCGGATTCAATGTGTGCGAGAACAACATGACCATTCTCAAGCTTCTCAGTGAAGAGGTCTTCGACTACTCCTCTGATCAAATGACGCAGGCCAAGGCTAAGAACCTCAAGCAGCAGCTCTGCAACGAGTTCTCCGAGATGTACCGACTGTGCTATGAGGTCCTCGAGAAGGCCACCAAGCCGTCGCTCATTGTGGCAACGCTGCAGAGCTTGCTCCGCTACCTCAGCTGGATCCCGCTCGTGTTTGTGTTTGAGACACCACTTATTGAGATTCTCATCACAAAGTTCCTGTCTCCGCCAGAGTACCGCAATGTCACCCTCAAGTGTCTGACGGAGATCGCATCGCTGACGGCGCCCCAGTACGACAAGCAATTCTTCACCATGTTCTACATGACCGTCGAGTCAATCAACAAGATTGTGCCTTTGTCTACTGACCTCCGCACTGCATACGAATCGGCAGGCTCACGCGACCAAGATTTCATTCAGAATCTGTCCCTGTTCCTGACGTACTTCCTCACCAATCATCTCAAGATCATTGAAGACCAGGACCGCGAGCTGCTCACTAATGTGCATCTATACCTCGTCAAGATCTCGCAGATTGACGAGCGAGAGATGTTCAAGGGCTGCCTCGACTATTGGTCACGACTTGTGCTCGAACTATACGAGGAAATTCAGAAGATTCCCATCTCCGACCTCAACCCGCTTCTACAGCACAGCTTGGCTCCTAATTTTAGCTCGGGCGGAGCCACAAACCCAGAGGTGTTGGCTAACTACCCCCTGCGTAAGCACATTTACGCCAGCGTACTGTCCAACCTCCGTACCGTCATGATCGAGAAGATGGTGCGTCCTGAAGAGGTTCTCGTCGTTGAGAGTGATGAGGGTGAGATTGTTCGTGAGTTCGTGAAGGAGAGTGACACAATCACTTTATACAAGAGTATGCGTGAGGTGCTTGTGTACCTGACGCATTTGGATGTCCTTGATACGCGCCAAATCATGACCGAAAAGCTTAATAAGCAGATTGACGGTAGTGAGTGGTCATGGAACAACCTCAACACGTTGTGCTGGGCCATTGGTTCTATTTCCGGCGCCATGAATGAAGAGATGGAGAAGCAGTTTCTCGTGTCTGTCATCAAGGAACTTCTTCAATTGACAGAGATGAAGCGCGGCAAGGACAACAAGGCCGTGGTTGCATCCAATATCATGTACATTGTCGGCCAGTACCCCCGATTCCTCAAGGCGCACTGGAGATTCCTCAAGACGGTCGTCAACAAGCTATTTGAGTTCATGCATGAGACCCACGAGGGTGTCCAGGATATGGCCTGTGATACGTTCATCAAGATCGCTCAGAAGTGTAAGCGACACTTCGTCATTCTACAGCAGGGTGAAGTCGAGCCTTTTATCGACGAGATCATCCGTACGCTCGACAAGATCACATCCGATCTGCAGCCCCATCAGGTTCACACGTTTTACGAGGCGTGTGGTCATGTAATCTCCGCGCAGCCTGCTAAGGTACAGAAGGAGAGACTCCTAGCGGACCTGATGCGCTTGCCAAATATGGCGTGGGATGCCATGATGCAGCAGGCTGCCCAGGATAGTGATATGCTTGGAAACGGCGATAACATCAAGATTCTCATCAACGTGCTGAAGTCAAATGTATCGACATGCTCGTCTCTCGGTGCAGGTTTCTATACGCAGCTTGGCCGTATCTACGGTGATATGTTGGGCCTGTACCGTGCCGTCAGTGTGACAATGCTGGCTGGTGGCGAGGGTGACCCGGTCTTTACGCAGACTTACCGCTGGCGTGTTCTGCGCACCATCAAGAAGGAGATCCTCAAGCTCGTTGAAACGTACGTGTCGCGAGCGGAGGACCTCGACGAGATCGTTCAGAACATTGCTGAGCCGCTGTTGACCACCATTCTTGATGACTACAAGCAGAACCCACCGCAGGCCCGCGAGGCCGAAGTGCTGAGTTGTGTGAATATGCTCGTGGCTCGTGTCGGCTCGATGATCCCAGAGATGGTCCTCGGAATTCTGGACAAGGTATTCGAGTGTACTCTTGACATGATTGACAAGTCCATGACTGACTACCCTGAGTTCCGTGTCGAATTCTTCAAGCTTCTGCGCACGATTAACCTGCACAGCTTCAAGGCATTCTTGGGACTGCCCGAGGCCATCTTTGGAAAGACCATTGATGCGTGCCTGTGGGCTGCCAAGCATGATAACCGTGAAGTAGAGTCTGTTGGTCTCAGTCTGACGTATGAGATTATGGGAAATGTTACTGAACTTAACGACAAGGACATCTCGAACAAGTTCTTTAAGAAGTTCTTCAAGCCTATCCTGGGAGATACCTTCTTTGTGCTGACAGATGCCGACCACAAGGCCGGGTTCAAGATCCAGTCCCAGATCCTCTCCCGCATGATTGATTTGGTGGAATCGGGCCACATCACGGTCCCTCTATACGAGGAGGGAGAGGCAGCGCCTGGTACTACCAATTCAGCCTACTTCAAGGAGTACCTTGGCACGTCGCTGCTGTCGGCATTTGCGCAGCTGCAACCTGACCAGGTCACGAACTTTGTTCAGGGACTGTTCAAGCTCTACAAGGATCCGATCCGCTTCAAGCTACACCTGCGTGATTTCCTGGTGCATATTCGTGAGTTTGGCGGTGACAGCGCGGATTATTTATTTGCTGAAGAGCGCGAGTCTGAGATACAAGAGAGGAACCGCATGGAGCGTGAGCGAGCTCTCAGGGTCGGCGGTCTTATCAAACCGGCTGACTTGGAGGATGATGTGTGACTAGACGAGCCAGTACACGAAACCGGGGCCAAGCAAGTTGATGCTACGGAAGACTGGGCTGACGGTTGGTGGTGGTAGCCATTTAGAAGAATGGCACGCTGACAGGGCCAAAGTCGGATCGAGTGGATACGAAATCAAAAAATAGAGGTGTATAGCACCCTCGGCTGTCTACAGCCAATGTAGCGACTAATAAAGTGGCCTAATCTAGATTGTAGTGAGGAGTGAGTGAGGGATTGGAGAGAGGAAGTTGGAGTATGTAGTGGAGAGAATCACTCAGTGATGAATCTTGTAAATCTCGAAGGACAGACCTCGTAATGCATTATATGTACAGGGGATGCTACGAGGAAGCAGCAGCAGTGGATCCAGCGACAGTGGATCCGGCTGGCGGCCACGGCACGTTGGGGAATGGCTTCTTGACGGCATCGGCAATCTTGACGTAGCGGCCCTTGGCGCCAGACACAGGTCCTTTGACGTAGATGAGGCCGTTGGGCGCATCGACCTTGATGATCTGAGCGTTTTGGACCGTGTTATTCTTGAATCCCATGTGTCCGGCCATCTTTTTGCCGGGGAAAGTACGACCGGGGGTCTGGTTCTGACCCGTCGAACCGGCCGAACGGTGGGCCTTGGACACACCGTGAGATGCGTTGAGACCCTTGAAACCGAATTTTTTCATGACTCCCTGGAATCCTTTACCCTTGGTGACGGACTTGATGTCGACGTACTGGCCCTCGACAAAGTGATCAGCTCCAAGGGGTGTTCCGAGCGGAAGAAGACCGTCCTCGCTCTTGACCTGGAACTCACACACGTAGCTCTTGGGGTTGACCTGGGCACGAGCAAAGTGACCCAGCATCTGTCGAGACACACGGTTAATTCTGCGATTGCCAATACCAAGCTGAACGGCGTAGTAGCCATGCGTCTGCTTCGTCTTGACGTCCGTCACCTGGACGCGGTCAATCTCAATCAGAGTGCACGGGAAGTGTTCACCGTCTTCGTTGAAGTACGGAACCATGCCACGTTTGATGCCAATGAGGCCAGGGCGTCGGCGAATAAGACGTCGGCGGTGAGCAGCCTCTGGCGAATCGTACAAGACGACAGGTTTGCTACGGTAGGTGTCGACAACGCTCTGGGCGGTGAGTTTTGCGCTGTAAGAGCGGGTGAGGGCCATCACTGGAGACGACAGTCCCATGACTGGCCTGCTGGCGGCTTGTAGCAGCAGCCTGCTGCTCTGTAGCCAGTTCATTGCAGATCAAGAGGTCAGAATCGTGAATTTTTCACGATGAGATGGTAGGTTTATAAGGATATGCGCGCTCGCAGACCCTTCACTACACAGATTCTGAGCTGATCAGACCAATACACTACAACAAAATGCTGCCCAGGAGGATTCCGGGACTCGTCCGGCCCTGTGGTCTTACAAAGCTGATTGGTGTTGGCCCCGCAGGTGTTCTGTTCCATAGCCGAGCTGTTTCGTCAAATGTTTCGTCGAATACGGCACGATCAAATGCACCTTTGCCGCGCAAACCCGTCACTGTCGATGTCGAACTTCCAGACGTCCTCGCTGGCCGTAACAAGGGCCGCAACTCTTTTATGCTCTTCTGCGTAATCATGGGAGTCTCATTTTGGGGCATTGTCAAGTACGAGGATGCCAGCGCTCCCGTTGTGTCGTCCACTCTGTACACGCTGCGACGATCTCCCAAGGCCCGTGAAGCTCTGGGTCCCAATATCATGTTTGCCAGCCTCATGCCATGGGTGTCTGGCTCAGTTGCCGTCGCTGCTGGAGTCGTGGATTTCTCATATTCCGTCAAGGGCGATAAAGCCAAGGCCACTGCGCGGTTCTCCTCGCGTCGAAACCCCGCTACGAGACGATTCGAGGTTCTCGACTGGAGCCTCACGCTCGACAACGGCGAGGTCATTTCTCTCATGGAGGAAGAATTCCATCCGTTTGTACCTGGTCCGAAGGACGAGCCCACCCGCCGGGCTTCACAGGTCGCTTGATCAGAGATCAGCTAAGAATGTAAATAGACCATGTATATATAGATGCGAAGCAGAGAACTTGCACACCTGGTGGAACTAAGAACTACAAGAAAACTACAAGTGAGAAGTAATGAGTACCCACTCTTGGCCGAGGAGGACAGTTCTGGTCCAATACGACAGTCGCCATACTCGTAGCGCCTTCTATATCGCTCCTCACTGTCTTAACCAAATGACTCCATTTGTTCATGCTATGTACACTGATCTGTAGATCGTCTATCGTATGCTCAGGCTTATTTGATCTTGCGCTGTTTGAGCTTGATAGTCTCACCATCCACGAAGATTCCTTTACCTTTGTAGGGCTCTGGCGGCCGGTGCTGGCGGATCTTGGCTGCGAGCTGCTTGACCCGCTGCTTGTCGACGCCCTCGACAACGAGACGATGGGGTAGAGGCACAGAGACCTTGATGTCCTTGGGGATGTTGACGACTTGAGGAACGCAGTACCCCAGTCGTAAACTGAGGTACTCGCGACCAGCAGCGGTCTTTTCTTTCAGCGCTCGGAATCCAGTACCAACAAACTTGACAATGGCAATGTGGCCCTCAGAGACTCCAACGACGCCGTTTTGCACGAGGGTGCGTGTAGTGCCCCACATTTGACGCTGATGCGACTGCTCGTCGTTCTGCACCGACACCGTGACCTTGGAGTCGGTGTTGTCGATTTTGACGAAGTCGGCAAGATCCAGCGTCAGCGAGCCGTTGGGGCCCTCGATGTTAACGGATTTGGTGAGGTAAATTTTGGCTTTACCGCCACGTCGGCTCTCCTGCTCCATACGCAGCTTGTAGATCTCGTCGAGCTTCTTGTCCTGCACTGAAATGCTCACACCGTCAGGAAGCACGATTGGCAGACTTCCGACATTCGAAGCTCGCAGGCTCGAGACCGAGAACGAGCGAGCCGAGACACTCAGTACAGAGCGCAGCGGGCTCAGAGAGCTCGCCATTCGGCCCAGCTGGGCACTCTTCACCAGCATTGTGTCTATATATGAGTAGATCGCAGTACTTTAGGCTTCTAAAATTCACACTTCACGTAGTGTGCAGCGAAATTTCACCCCGGGTAAATCACCCCTGAAGCGGCGTAAAAAAATATATTGGATCTCAAATCTCACAGTACCACCTAACAGCCTTTCATCATGGTCCGCAAACTCAAGCATCATGAGCAGAAGCTGCTCAAGAAAGTCGACTTCCTCGACGTAAGTATTGCTGTGTTTCTTGTCACAGCTTTCCCTAACGCAGTGGAAACAAGACCAGGGACACCGAGATGCTCAGGTCATGAAAATGTACCATGTGCAGAACCGTGATGACTATGTCAAGTACAACAAGATCTGTGGTAACATCCGACAGCTCGCGAACAAACTCTCACAACTCCACGCACACGACCCCATTCGCCTCAAGCACGAGGAACTTCTGTTGGAGAAGCTTTACAACATGGGTATCTTCCCGCCAACAGGAAAGCCAAAGGTTTCAGACCTCGAGAACAAGGTGACCGTCGCTGCCTTCTGTCGGCGCAGACTGCCTGTTGTTCTGTGTAGACTGAGAATGGCACAGAGTGTCTCTGAGGCAACGAAGTTCGTTGAGCAGGGACATGTCCGAGTTGGACCGCAAGTTGTCACAGACTCTGCCTTCCTCGTTACCCGCAACATGGAAGACTTTGTGACATGGGTCGACTCGAGTAAGATCAAGAGGAACGTTCTCAAGTTCCGTAACCAGATCGATGACTTTGACCTCATGTGATTTATTTATTCTGGACCATCTGCACAGTATCAACGGCCAGGCGGCATTCAACGACCAAAAGTTTGAAGGACCTTTAGTGACCTCACTCGTTCACATTGCTCGTTTTAAAAGACATTCAATACATTTGAGATAATGGCACTATTTACATGTTGCCTTGAGTAGAATACAGGCGCGCTAGCAACCTGGTAGTTGTTACCGAGTCATTTCAGTCTATGGGTGCAATTAATGCGTTCCGTTCTCGCGTCCAGCAGCTGCACTTTAAATCACCGTCTAGGCATCACATATCAATCGTCTGCTTAAAGAGGAGAACCTCATCCGAACCAAGACCGTCAACCCCATGCTCTGGGTTCTGGGCAAATGAATCGCCTGCACTATGTGAGACGAGAACAAGGCCAAGGACGCGCACCGACGGAACAAGGCTCGGCACGAGGGTCAGCATATCCGAGTTGCAGATGATACCGAGGAGGTTATTGTTCGTGGCAAAGTTGGCTGCATCCTTGAAGCTGATGCATCGGCGGTCGTCGTCGCTGTTGGCAATCTCCTGGCCGTGCGCACTGCGGTAATTGCCGTGAATGTCAGTAGACTTCATCCAGAAGAAGACGGGGTAATTAGGTTGCTTCCAGTTGAGCACAGCACATACATCAGGGCTGGCGGAGGAGAATAGAAGCGAGCGGCAGGTGCATGCGCCTGTCTTGGGATCAGTATGGATCTTGCGCATTTCACGCGCGTGCTCAAAGATAACGCTGAGGATGTGGTCGACGTAAATGTTGAGTTCAGCAAACGACGAAAGGCCAAAGTTAGACAGGGAGGCTTCGAGGGATGTGGGATAGAGAACCGTGATGCTCAGCTTGATGTCAACTGGCAAGTATTTCAGCAGCTTATCCAGAGGCACACGTCGGCCGCTGATAACGCTGCGCAACTGTCGAACATCTGTAAGAGCTCTTAGTTGATCATACAAGTCATCGAGGGGTCCCTCAGTATCTAGACCAAACAGTTGCTCCTGGGTGATATTGCCAATGGGGATCTCAACACCGCTGATATCGACAGACCAGCCACTTGCGACAACAGGCTTGAGATCGCGCGTTAGACAGACGCTAACCTGGCCGTATTCACCAGAAAGAGATGAAGCAGTCACAAATGACATAGCCTGGACCTGGTGTTTTGTCTGCTCAACTTGGCTCGTCGACTTCCAGTACGTGTCATACTTCGTAATCTCAAGGGGCTTGCCACGGAATGGTTTGACGATCTGAAAGTGGAACGAGATATCACCCACAGAGCGCAAGCGTACATCAAACAGTGGCAAGCGGCAGTGATGTTCGCTGCCGTGGCCAGCCTGTTCTTGAAATACGTATGGTAGCAACGACGTCTTTGCAATCACACGAGTTCCAAACGTGGAGAAAACCTCAAAATCAATAGCGAACGTATCGAGCGAGTCAACCTGGAATGTGACGACGCGGTCAGTGTCAGAAATAGGCAGGATAATGCTGCGAGGGATGAAATCCGAGTTGTTGCGAGTTGAGATGGTTAGACGACCTGCTGGGAGAGCACTCTCCTCGCGGTGGAAATGAATTGGCTTCAGAGCAGAGTCAAACAACAGCTGAAGGATGATCTTCTTATTGTCGAGGAAGTTGTGTCCGTAGCGTTGCAATGGAATAATAGGCGGAGGCAGGGACAGATCGGGGATTCCGTCCAGGTCTCCCGATTCGGACAGATCCATCTCGTTGAGGCTTTCCTCGATTGAATCATTGTTTGCTTGCGAGGGGTCCTGGCCGAACTGGGTCGGGCGCGACGTGTCAAACGGCTTCGAACCGTCATTTGGCAAGGGCAGATGCTGGCGTAGCTCGTACACACACCTTGTGCGACCCTCCCATGCGGCATGGTACAGGGCCGAGTAGCCATACTCGTCATGAACCTCAGGGTCTGCACCTGAGTCCAACAGCGCCTTTACCGCGCGGTAGTGTCCTTCACTAGCGGCGTAGAACAAGGCCGTCCACTGGTTCAGCTTGTCGAGCTCGTCGAGATTGATGTTGTAGGACTTGAGCAGCGCAACAAGCTTGTGGTGACCAGCACGGGCAACCACATGGATGGGGTAGAGACCCTCGGCATCAGCAAAAATGAAGTTTGGATTTTTGTCGAGAATGGCGCGCACAATGTCATAGTGGCCATACTGGCATGCGAGGTTCAGAGGGATGTAGTCCTTCTCAGACTCGACATCTAGTCGAGCACCGGCCGAAACGAGATCCTCTACACATCTGGCGAAGCCGTGAACAATTGAGTAGAGCAGCGGTGAGAAGTTGTCGTTGTCGATGGCATCGATGTTTGCGCCGTGTTTAAGGTATAGTGGGATGAGGTCGTGGCGGTTTGCGATGCATGCGTAGTGAAGCGCTGTCTTGCCGTAGACGTCAACAATGGTGACATCGACGTTCTGGGAGATGGCCAGGTTGATGATACTGCGGCGGTCGGATCTAGCCGAGGCGCGGTGAAGACACGACTTGCCCGAGATCTCATCGGTAGCGTGGATGTCAACGAAGCCGGTGCCGTACAGGGCCAGGAGGGCCGCATCGGTAGCTTCTGAAGGAACTGCCAGTAGGAAGATGCGCGTGATGCGTTCGCGAGCATCGTCTGTCTTGAGTAGCTGCTCGATCCACTTCTGCATCGCCTCGACCGAGCCCTTATCGGAAGCGTCGTAGAGCGAAGCAGTCTTGACAAACTCGCTGTAGAGGTCGTCAGACTCGCGCAGGCTCACATGGCCAGCATCGGCCGAGATGCCATAGGCGGCCACGGCGGCCGGTTGCTCTTGCATGGCAGCATCAAAGCTGACGTGGTCGCCATCGGTCCATGCCTCGAGTTCAATGAGACTCGAGCTGGCGAGATCCGAGAAGTTGCCGAGCTCCTCGCGGTGGAACACGGGCTGGATCTCGACGGCCCGCGACAGGTAGAGCTCTTTGGTGTGAGACTTTGACCGTTTGTCCCACTTCTTGAGGACTTTGGAGAAGCCGGTACCGTTGAGCTCAATGAACTGTTCTAGGCGCTCGAGGTCGCGGCGGAAGCGCAGAAAGCCCTCATAGAGGGAGATGTAGAGCACCGAGGACTTGGACGTCAACCCACCGGCCTTGTAAGCGCTGATTTTCTTCTCGCAGAGGATGTCAATGCGGACCTTGAGCTCTGCTTCCTTCTGGAGGTAGAATGTGTTGACCTTTTCGAGTTCGCGTTCGAGCTGGAAGAAGAAGGTGGCCTTGTTCTCCTGCAGCGCCCGCTCAATGTCGTGTCCTGGCGTTCCTATCGGCACGCGGTTAGCCACAGAGAGCTGTTTGATGAGCTGGGTTAGCACGAGCAACGAGGGTAGATAGGTAGATAGGTAGGAGAAGAGCAGGAGAAGGGGAGGAGAAGTGGAGAGGGAGAGGAGAGGAGGATAAGAGTAGAGGAGGATAAGAGTAGAGGAGGATAAGGGAGAAGTGGAGCCGAGGAGCCAGACTACCTGGAGGAATACTCACCTTCTTGAGGGCCTTGTAGTTGATGAAGTAATTGGCATACTCGGGCAGATCGAGCTGGCGCTTGGCCAGGTGCTTGCCGAACTTCATGGCGCCTTGAGGACCGGACGAGGTCGGACTGGCAGGTCGAGGGCGCCTGGTTGCTGGTAGGCGGGATCGCGGGGTTGCTGGCCAGAAGATGGACGGTTGGCAGTCAAGACGAAACCCTGGCGTGTGATTTTCGCCCGTCTGGACAGTCGAGGAGTTTGCTTTTGCTGCTGGCGGCTGCGTTCCTAGCCCAGCAAGTGCACGTTGAGCCGAAAAACCAAGTCTCTGTTAGTATAGAAGGGAGGAGAATAGGGGAGGAAAGGAAGGAGAAGAGAAGAGGAGAAAAAGAGGAGTGGAGTAAATAGACAGTAGAGTGAAGAGACAGAGTAGTGAGGAGGTGACGGTGTAGCAGGATGTAATGGACTGATTGAAGTGCGGTTGTAGGGTTGATGAGTGGTGGAACGCGGGTTGAAGTGGTGCCGGGCATTCCACAAATGCCACTCGCAGCTCGGCTACTGGAGGATTCGGGCCATACGGGCCAGATGTCGAAGGTCGTATTCAATGTGCAGCTGCGATGATCAGGCGCGGGTAGTACTCGAGGGTATATGCGCGAACAGCACATGTGCTTGCGTTACTGGCCCAAATGTCGGGTATTCAGGAAGAATTGAGCAAGGAATTCAAGGAATTGACGTGACTTGGAGAGACCTAGAGGGCAATTGTTGGGCCCGACTCACAATCGGCACCGTGCGGACCAGCCTGTGGTGTAGCTCACCCTCCAGGGGTGAGAAACCAGTGAATACCGAGAAAGAATCAGTCCACCCCCGGAAGTAAGAACAAGAAGCTGGTCCTGAATCAACTCCGTATAGTCCATCGTGAACCTCGTCGAGTCAGTAGTATTAGCACTGCCTGTTGTCCAGTCGCTGCAATTCAATGGCGCAATTGTCGGTAGTATCTTCGAGTCTCATTGTTCACTCATTCCAGTTATCCACCTCCTCATTGTACTTGTACTTCAATCATTCTCTTCAATCATTCTACTCTTTCACATCATGTCTCCATCTTCCTCTCTTACGCCTCACGCGCATCACAAGGACTCCAGGTATTTCCGGTTCACTCGTCATCTGGTACTTACAATTGTGACGCGTTAATCGTCACGATAACCAAAAAGGTACAAAGTCAAACAGCGGGCGGGAAGGCGGGCTGGAAAAGCGGGCTGGAAAGCGAGCCCGTAAAGCCAAGCGTGGATTCAGTGCTGTGACTGGTTGGTTGGCACAATGGCAGAATCCAGTAGCTGCTCGTGTGACTCGATTACTAAGTTAAGGGGCAGAGGCGCGTGGGTAAAAAAGGATGCGAACCTGGCCGCGGGTAAAAAACAATGTGATGCTGGGTCTTTTCCGTTGACCAATCGAGTTAGCCGATGAGGACCATCCCGTCTGCGCCAAGTAACCGCCCAAACTACCGCCGGGCTGTGTAGTGTAGCTGTGGGCTCCAGTCGCGCCCGGCTGGTACTCTGCCACGTGCAAGAACCTTCCGGGAGCATCGCCGCGAATGCCGGCTTGGTGCAGTACATCACACGCCAATGCCGAATTGACAGGGACTAATCGAATTGAGGAATTGAGGTTTCTCCGATGTACCCGGTGTCCCGGTATTCTCCTGTTCTCATTGTTCCTATTAGAGCTCGCGTGCAGTAGTACGTACTGTGATGGGTAGAGTAGGCTTCAGCAGTAGTCTGGAATCGGTTGGAGTAACAAGGAAGGGCACTTGACAGTTGACAACTACAGTAGCTAGGGTGATTCTCATTGCTGTGGATAACTGATTATAGCTGAGGACTGTACTACGACATGACTCTGTGCTCTACTAACAGCCTAAGTACAGATCGGAGCTCGACTGGTCACACTTCTAACCTGCGATCTACCCGCCGCTAAACGCCCGAGCGCGTATCAGCACTGCACAAATCTATTCGCAGCTTCGCGTGTGTGTACAGTACGACGCGGTACCAACTGCCTAGGCTGGCTAAAGCGATACCACGGCTAGTTGATGCGTCGACACTGGCATTTGCAACTTTAATGGTGTAAATGCTGACCTCCACACGCTGTCATTATTGGCAAGTGCCTTTAAATATCCACGCGACTCTAAATACCGTGAATTTCAACACCAATAGAACACCAGAGAAGACTCATTTGAGCCATTGACTGTAACGACGACTGTAAAGACGACGGAACTCAACGACTCGTTTCAACTACTCATTTGACGCCTCAACTAATTCAACCACTTCCGTACAAACGCCCCACTGTACAATCCACTGCATATTACTCCGGACTACTCAATGGTAGGTTCAGAGCCTCAGCCACTTCCTAGTGGAACAATAGCCCACGAACCTGCCATAACGTACTTGTTGCAGTCACACAATCCACCAGCCCATTAGTCTCCTCTGATTAATACCTCTACCACGAGTTCTCCCTTATCACTGACATCTCCACTGGAATCTCCACTCAATCCTTTAACCTCTACATCACTTCTCCACTATTCCACTTACCTGCTTATAGCTGTGCTGCGGGTTGCGTATGCTGCGTCTGCTTTCTGCTTGGACTGGACCACTGCAGGAGATCCGCCAATTAAACTGCGTAGCTGCAGCACGGGCACTACCTGCGTTGCTTTTGGTGTGGCACCAGGAGCGAAAAAGCAACCCCGGCAGATCTCCATGCACGAGCATTGGCTGGCAGAGAAACAGAAGGAGCATCAGAGAGTAGCAGAAACAGAAGGAGGAGCCTCCTGCCGGGCCATAACACAGTGTCGTACAGTAGTGTCATACAGCAGTGGCCTACAGAAGTGGCATACAGTGCCACTCGTGGCAGTGCCACTTGGCCTCATTAGTAGTATACATCATTGCAACGGGACTGTTTGATTGCAGCCCGTCCTGCCCTACCTTTGGACTACCTGCTGCCTTGTAATGCACTAGTTAGCAATGCTGCAACTCGATATATTGACACTAATGTACTGTAGCTACTGGAATGATGCTTCGGAGAGCCGACGCAGCGCTCCATAATGGGGCTAGGCGGTACCAGCCCCTGCCCTTATCTGACCTAACCCGCAGCGTCAGCTAGTAGTCAGGTAGGGATGAGGTAGGGATGAGGTAGGCTTCTTTAAGTATGTTTCTTCAACTAGGCTCCACCATAAAGCAGGCGTCATCACAAAGAGTTTGCCAGGTAGTTCACCTGGTATTAGTCGAATTGGTCGAATTGGCAGGGGCCGTGCCGTTGTACAGCTTCAGCTGATTGCGCATCTCCTGCGGCATGTTCATGTTGTTACTGGGCGCGCGAGCGAGGTTCTCGGGAGCTAGCTTATTGACAAACGCGCCAATGAGCGAGCGTGGGTGCTCGATGGGAAAGTCACCCGATGACTCCCACCACATGCCTCCACCGAGCCCGCGACGAGCCACGTAGTCAGCCTTGGCCCGTACAGTGTCTGGATTGTCGTAGGAAATGAGCACCTTCTGCGTCGCATTATAGCAGTACGCACCGACCGACTCTGCATCGACCTGCTCGACAAACCCATCTCCCGGCAGCGTCCTGTAGTCAAACACGCCCTGCTCCCAAGTCCCGGGAACGGTGCCTTCGTACGACGCTCCAAGCCCTTCTGTATTTGCAAATGCTCGCCCGTACATGGGCATGCCTAGCACGAGCTTTGACGGCGGCACTCCGACAGACATGTACATGCCAACAGTGTTGTCTACAGAGATGTCGCCGTTGTATAGGTTGCTCTGGTGGCCGACCTGTGGAGCCCACGGGCCCGTGAAATCGTACGTCATGAGGTTCCAAAATGACAGGTATGGGTCCATTTGCTCGATGCGCAGCTTCGACACCTGCTCGGGCCCTGCTGGAGCAGCGACCGTGAGGTCAAACTGGTCGTGAGCAACACCCTGTCTGTCTGCCTCGGCGTCGAGCTCGGCTCGCACGTCTCGCAGCAGCTCGACGTAGATGCCTGCCTCATCGTCATTGTTGGGATACTCCCAGTCAATATCGAGGCCGTCGAGAGCCAGGTTGTGTAATAAAGCAACAGACGAGCGTACAAACGTAGCTCTGCCCTCAGGCGTGCTCACGCCGTTGGCCAGATCCGTCGAGTACGTCCAACCGCCAATCGACAGCAGCAGGCGCAGGTGCGGGTGCTGCTGCTTGAGCTTGTAGAACTCGCCAAAGCAGCCGAGGCCGCGAATCTGCGGGGTCGGCGCTGCCGAGCATTGGATGTCGGCCCACTCGTCGCTCAGCGTGACCTCACCCGTCTGGCCGTTGATCTTCGCAAACGCGTACAAGACGTGGGTCAAGTGGTCAATGGGCAGCTGCTGCGGAAAGTGTTTGCGCGCGTAGATGGACCAATTGCAAAAGTAGAGTACGGAGCGGTACTTTTGGCCGGGGAGTGCCTGGGAGGGCTGAGAGATCTTCTGATCCAAACGACTCGAGTTGTAGCCTCCCACAGGATGCGGGGGAATGGGTGGAGCAGCTGGAGAGAACGCCGGAGGAATTGGAGGAGGACCGGGGGATGCACTTGAATGACCAGGTCGAGTAGCTTCGGGGACTGGTGGAGGTACCGAGTCAGAGAATGAAGAATAAGTAGGGGGATGCGGAGGAAGAGGAGGAGGAGGGGCTCCAGCACCAGGAGCTTCATTCCCGGGAGCCTCGCTTTTCTTGTGATGATGGAAGAAATGCATCTTGGGTACAGCACGTACAGGAGACGAGACTAGATGGGTCAGCGACACACCAATGCAAATGAGTAGGATGGTAAGCACGAGACAGGATGCAATAGAACCACGGGTGAATCTTTGCGTTAGCTTTGGAAACCCAGATAGAGTCATTGGACTGAGCAGCTGGAGCAGTAGATCGGAGTCAAACCGAGTCAAGAGGATAGCCGAGTCACTAGGCGAGCAAACGCTAGCTGGTGCTTCGAGTCTCGAGTCTATCAAGTCAGCTGGCCAGGCCAGCAGAGCTAATGGGCTTAACCATTCCAGAAGCTCATCACGCTTAATCATTCCGGAAGCTCGTCCAGCCATGGTTTAGCCGGTTACCCCGGCCTTCCGTGTAGGTCCCTGTCACATTGTTACTCCCAGTCTTGGCCTTCAGCTGCTGAATGGGCCTTCAATTACTCCGATAGGCCAGTTCTCATCCAGCAGTTACTCATATAGGCTCATCCAACAAGTCACTCATATGCTACTTGACTTACCGAGACGAACAGCGGCCTGCCGGATTTGGTCAATTGGTAGCCGTGAAGTGGCAGTGATGCAGCGGATGTGCAAAATGGGGCTCGATTGGGCGTGCATTAGAGTGGGGTTCAGGGGGGCCCAAGAAGGCAGTTAGGCCACAGCTTATTTAGCACGAGCGGGGTAGCCACTAAGTAAAGCAGGGGAGTAAAGCAGGAGGAGTAAAGCAGACTGAAGAGTAAGCAGGATTAAAGAGCAAAGGGAGGAGTAAGTAAAGGGAGTAAAGCAAGCTGCAGAGTAGGAGGTGACAGCAGGGTACAGCCAGTCAGTAGGCTACATGGCTCTAGAAACACCTGTGTACTGTACCGTACCGTACTAGTCTTTGTACCACTTTGTAGACAAGTCTTGCTTGCCACAGTAGCACATGCGTAGTTGCCGCATCGTGAGACGGGGCAGTATTATGTATGGTACAGCTTGAGGGGTGAAACAGCCAGCAGTAACAACGTGACAGCAGTGAAGACACACATATACTGCTACGGACGCTCTGTAACAAAACAGTGAACAGCTATAACGCTCTAATATACGAACTGCTCTACTAATACCGCCGGTACGCCCATTTTCACGCCAATTAGATTTCACGGTACCTTCTTTCCGGCCCTTGGCACTGGCTAACAACCGCTTACGCGAGCTGCAGGGAGCGCATGACTAATCAGGGCAGATACGCACCCGCCTGAAAGCTCAGATTGACATAATCCAGCTTCAACTATCTCTTGGCCACACTCTGCTTGTCAGCTGTTACTCCAATTCGTGCTCAGACAGTACTGACCCAATCAACTGCAACATCTCATTCCCCCGCCAGATCGTAGTGGATGCCCCGCACCAGCTCCCTGTGCTCTCTGCCAGCCACGACTATAAAGTGCGCTTGTCTGCCTCGTTGCTGAGTCCCACGCCATGTCGGTGATCCGGGGCCCCAGTGACTCGAGCAGCGGCACCGTCGGCCGGTCCGACGGCGGCCCCGACCCCGCGCGCGGCCGCTGGACCGCTGGATCCTCCACCGCGCGGTCCTCGAGTGCCGGCCACGATGCCAGCTCCAGAACTTCAAGCCTCGCTTCAGCCATTCGTCGGCCCCGCACGCCGTCCTCGCCGCTGGCATTGAACCCCACAACTGCGCTGCTCGCTTCGTCTGCCTCAATCCACCGTCCGCCCCTCGAATCGCTCATCTCGCCGTCGCCATCCACCACCTCCATAGCGCCGGCTGTAGCCTCGTCCATTGCTCCAACGACGCCGAAACCGCTGCAAAACCGCTACCTGTCGCTCCAGCAGCACATCTATCAGGGCCCGGGCACTCCACCGCGCTCGGACTCGCCAGCAAGCCCACTCGCACGCTCACCCCAGCTGTCGGCCTCGTCTTCACACTCCCCTTCCTCCTCCTCTTCCTCCTCAGGCCTGTCTCTGGCCCATACCCACATCCCCCTCGTAGTCAGCCGTCGCCCCGGCAACGACTATGACGACGGCACGGCTGCCCCAGCGTTTCACCCCTCGACGCCTATCTTCCCTTTTGATTCCAGGCTGAAAGACGAGCAGAAACTCGAGCAGACAGACGACCACATAGACGTCTCGCCGTTCAAATCCCAGTCCGCCGCAGTTCCCTTCAAAGTACCTGCCAAAGCTTCGCCCCCCGCCTCTGCTCCGGCCTCTGTATCTACCAAATCAGCCAAACTACCGTCACACTCACCGTCACACTCTTCGGCACTGGCTTCGCCAGCTCTTCTGCCTGCCCACGTCGTCGAAACCTCCGAGTCCCCGGTATTTCCTGCTTCGCCTGTCGACTCAACCCGGCCCAACCTGCGGCTATCCATGTCGCGCCCGGCCGTTGACCCCCGACAGCCAATGTCGACGCCCGCCAGCCCGCACGTCACAGGCAGCATGTCGCCTGCCTCGTCCTCGTCGCTGTCCTCGGCTGCGTCCTCGGCTACCCCCATCGCTGCAGCCTCGCCCCGCAACATGCCATCCTCATACGACGAGCAAACACAGGCCCTGCGCCAGTCTCTCCGTGACTCGGCCTCGACTCAATACCCCCTCCCTGCATCCAAAGACTTCCTCCATTCGGCCGGCTCGTCGGGCTCGTCAACAGCCAACTCAGCTTGCACAACCCCCGCTGAAGACCCAAACGCCGTTAAGGAAACTCACCACATCTCCATAGATTACGACCCCGTGTCGGGCCGCAAAAAGCTCAACGCATACGAGATCATCCGCGAGCTGGGCCGCGGCCAGCACGGCAAGGTCAAGCTCGGCCGCCAGCTCGAGTCGGGCGAGTACGTGGCCATCAAAATCGTCGATCGAACGGGCCGGCCCCGCCTTGGTCGCGCGCTGCGCCCCGGCTCGACCCAGGAAGACAAGATCCGCCGCGAGATTGCCATTCTCAAGAAGTGCGTGCACCCCAACATTGTGCGCCTGCTCGAGGTGCTCGACGACTCGAACTCGCGCAAAATATACCTTGTCCTTGAGTACCTCGAGCGCGGCGAGGTCGAGTGGCAGGATGAGGATCACCAGCCCATTATGCCGCGCAGCTTTGTCAAAACGACGGCCCGCGATGTGCTGCTAGGCCTCGAGTATCTGCATTTCCAGGGCATCATTCACCGCGACATCAAGCCGGCCAACCTGCTGTTGTCGCGCGATGGTGTCGTCAAGATCTCAGATTTTGGTGTCTCGTACATCTCGTCAATGGACTGGTCCAACGACGAGCTCGAGCTCGCCAAGACGGCCGGTACACCGGCCTTTTTTGCGCCCGAACTCTGTGTCACTACTGAAAAGGGCGTCCCGCGACCGCCCATCACCTACAAGATTGACATATGGGCTTTTGGTGTAACGCTCTACTGCCTCATTTACGGCTGCGTCCCGTTTATTGCTGACAGTGAGTATGAGCTATTTGGTGTTATTGTCGACCAGCCGCTTGTGTTCCCTGATGACGAGGCCGGCGACGAAACCCACGGCTCTGCGACCCCGGCCAAGTTCGACACAGATCTCGAGATGGCCAAGGACCTCATCCGCAAAATGCTTGAGAAGGATCCCGAGAAGCGTATAGAACTCGACGACATCAAGCGTCATCCATGGGTCTGCGAGGGCCTGGATGCGCCCAAGCTGGACACGTTTTTGCGCGCTGGTGCTGGTGGCAAGCCCATTGAGGTGACGGGCGAGGAGATGCAGGCTGCCGTCCAGGGCATCACCAGCAAGATCAAGCGGGGACTGTCGCGATTCGGTAACAGCGCCCTTGAACTGGCCGGCATTAGGCGCAAGTCGAGCTCGACGTCGTCGGTCATCTCGATGCGCAGCTCGACAACAGGCTCGCGAGAAAGCGTTGCCACGGTCCCGATCCCGACCAAGACCAAACCGAGCTCGCACCCTCTGAAGCAGTCGATCAAAGCCACAGAACCAAACACATTTGATCGCCGGCCGTCGTACGCGTCTACGACGTCGACGACGTCGACTGAAATAGCGGCTGCTTCAACGAAGCCCATCTCCATGAGTCAGCGCGACCACAACCTGAATGGAACGCTGTCTGGAGAGACGGCACCCGAACCGAAGCTCAAGTTCTCGACGACGCCGGTGCTAGCGCCCGATTACTATCCGTACGCGGATACGGCGTACCCCAGCGACGACGATGACGACGAGGAAGAGGAGGATGACGATGACGGCGAGCTGACGCTCGTTCTGGGGCCCTCGCACCGCCGCGTGCCCTCTGACGGAAGTCATCTGTCAGTGGGCGCGCAGTCGGTGCGCCGATCCCCCAGCTTGCATGTTCCGAGCGGTGAAGCGGCCTCCACGGCCCGCGCCCGCAGCAAAAGCATAGCAGTGCCAGTGGTTTCCAGCGACGCCAAATAATGAGCGCCGGAACCACTCACTGCGTCTGTAGTTATGTGATGTTAATGACATTTATGAAGACCGTGAAGTGTAGTGGCGCGGCGCTAGTCGCACGGCTGATTGTGAACCGCATATGTGTACTTTGGTACTGACGTTAACGTTAACGTTTAACACTCCAGTACTCATACTTCTTGACATCTGCCATGTCGTACTCGAATGTTTGGGACGGCGACTCTGGGAGGACAGACAATGAGCTGTTTGACGACGACGTGGAGGACGATTTCATTGTCAATGACGACGAACCGGCGTACTCTGCTCAGCAGGCTCGGGTCATTCCAGAACCAGCACAAGCCACTGAGGCTGCTGGCGAGCGTCTGGAGCAGCGCCGGTTTACAGGAGGCGACACACTCGACGAGCCTGTGACGACAACGCTGCTGCGCGACTTCAAGGCCGTTGGTACTCGTCTCCGCCAGATTATCTGGTGGTACAAGGATGAGGACAACTCGACCGAACAGCAGTGGGATCTATGGGGTCCTCTAGTGTTCTGCCTGCTAATCTCGACCATCATGAGCTTGACTGCTCCCAAAGACCAGAGCTCGGTGGTGTTTTCGGGCGTGTTTGCGCTGATCTGGCTCGGCCAGATCGTCGTCACGCTCAACATCAAACTGCTCGGCGGCTCCATCTCCTTCTTCCACGCGCTGTGCGTCGCCGGCTACTCGCTGTTCCCGCTTGTCATTGCCGTGTTACTCAGCTCCTTTGTCGGCTCGCGCATTGTTCGCTCAATTGTCGACTCGGTGCTCGTCGCGTGGGCCATATACGCCGCCACCAACGGCCTCCGTCACTCGGGCGTCCTGCCCGGCCGTGTCTTCCTGGCCACCTTCCCTGTGGGCCTCTTCTACGTTGGTCTTGGATGGCTCTGTGTCATCAACTAGAAAACGGTTCACACACATGGGTCGTAAAACATATTTAACTATAACTTAACTTATATAACTGGTTATACACAGGAACGCCTGGTAGTTTTCATTATACTGAAACCATGGGTCTCAATCGGGATTGTCACTCTCCTAGACGCCTTCTCCAACATCCCAGTTCCAAGAGTTGAACCAATCTATGCTCGTGAGGAAATCAGTCTGGTCATCAGCCCGGCTCTTGATGCTCATCAGCGACTCGAGGGGATCCTGAGGGATAAGAGGCTCGCTCGGCGTCTGCTGACTTGGTGTCTGTTGGCTAGGAGTTTGCTGACTTGGAGTATGCTGATTTGGCGTTGGTTGACTGCTATTGCTGTAGTGGCGCTCGACGGATGGACTGCCAGAGAGCTGCGAAACAGGAGTCGAGCCTGTTGTTGACGTATTGTGCGGGGGTGCAATACTGCCGTCCTTCATAAGAATGCCAGCAGGCCCAAAATGACGGTCGTTCACACCATCGCGCGCAACTTCATAGCCAAACTGCGACATGCGTGCGTCCGTCTGCTTCAGGCGCAGAGATACCATGTGGTTCAGCATCTTGAGCGACCACTGGCATTCATTGCTCATGCCAAACCGGCCATCAGAAGCAATGATATCAATGAGCTCAAAGCCCCGCGACAGGTACGGCATCAGCTCCGAATAGTGGTAGCCCATGTCTATTAGGATGATGAGGTACATCGTTGCAGTGTGGATGGACGAAAGACGCAGCCACCAGCATGTACACAGTTTCCCCAACTTTTCGAGCTCATTGGAGACGTCGATGATGCCCATACAGGCCGAAGAGGAAATTTCCAGGTCGGTAATCAGCGATGAACTGTTCATCGGGAGTCCCAAGAGCGACATTATACTCGCACTTCCAGAGTGAAGCAGCGCCTCATAGTACTGGAGGCGAATCTGACTGACCATGACAGGGTCTATGTCTGGTCGGTTGTGAAGAAGGTCGCCGTCGCCTCCAATACCGGCAGGAGCAGCAATTTCCTCGTTCCAAGTAACGAGAGCTTCATTCAAGGCTTTGTACGACGTAAGTGTGAAGTGAGGCGAGCCAAAGTCGTGGACGAGAGGTCTGAAGCAGTAGGTGAGTCTTAGGAGGAGGTATGCCGGCTCCTCAAGCCACCCATCCGGTGCATAGGACATTGGCCTTTCAAGGCCTATTTCGTCGTCGCGGATTGAGAAGGGCCGGCCCAGATCCATGGACAGAAGGCGATCCCACATATAGGCAGCCCAGAACACGCGAATCATCTTAAGTCTCGCGTAGCCCGGCACCTTGAGGGACCAGGCGTATTTCATGATGCCCATGCCTTGGATCAGACGCATGGCGTTGCCGAGCGCAATCCAGGCCGATGACTGGCGGTGACACGTCCGTAGGTACATTGTCACCAGCACCCAGCCCTGGATGATCTCAACTGTTTCCCACTGAAACGTAAACGTGTTGATAATTGAGTAGCCGTGGTCAAACAGCAGCTCTTCGAGGCCCTCGGGGTACTGATGGCCGAGCTCAATCTCCGAGAACCGCATTGAAATGGCACACACGAGGTAGTAGAGCCCCATGAACAGCAGACACTCGCGTTTGTCCTTTGACGCGAGGTATCCATCGTACATCTTGTAGAACATGGGTTTGTGAAGGATGCAGAAGAGGGGGTTGATGTGCGTAAAGTAGTACTCGAGGAGTGTTCGCGACAAGTCTTCGCTGATGAGGTCGGCGGGAGGGATCTCAATTGACTTGAGAGGCAGGTAGTGACCGCCTCCCATGTTCCATCCGTATCCCTGGATCCGCGGGACTGCCACTTTGGCTCTATTCTGAGGCGACATCATGTTGTACAGATTGCGTCCAAACAGACACGGCAGTAGGAACAGATACCGCTTCGAGAAGCGGATTTTGTGGGTTTCCGTCGCGTACTTGCCACGAGCGCCAATAGCGTGAAGTTCCTGAACAATGGAGGCGTATCGGAGAAATATGCGGTATTCAGCATCTTCATCTTCGTCCTCAATGCTCCGTGGACCGGTGCTTCGGTGGATAGCCGCCTCAATGGCCTCGAGACGTTGGCTGATCTTTACCTCGCCAGAGCCTCGTATAGGAATGGCCGACGGTAGCTTCGGCCTGGGCTCGGATCCCGATCCGTTGGCAGATTCCGAGTACACGCAGCCTGATCCGTGCGACTGGCATCGCTGGCATGGCTTGTTACCGTCGCACTTGACTTTGCCCGTCTTGCAGCGATTACAGGCCCGGGCCACGCGCATACGGTGGGGCCGGTCCGACGATCCCCCCGCTGACAGCGTGTCGGAGTCGGGCTCGAACTCGGGCGGAATACGGCGTTTGTTGGTCATAGTACGAACGACGCCGTGTACTAGAACCCAAGCAAAGGTATAATGACGTGAGTCAATGGAGTGGCAGTACAGCGTGCAAACGAAGTGGGTTGCGGATAGTTCACGGTGGGCTGCAGTGCGAGGCTGATTCACACGGCTGTGCACTTCATGGCGTCGTAAATGAATAATCGCTAGGACGTACGGAGAAAGTGGCAGTAGCGGCTGCCAGGAAGGAGAGATAGGAGACTACAGTATTATTATATAAGTGGTGACTTCAATTTCTTCGTGTTCGACACTCTCTTGCTACAATGCAGGATCCCGCGCTCATGCCAAATAACGGCCCTAACCCGCGCATTGACGTATGCAGGGATCATGTCAGATAGCCGTTTGATAGTCGACAGGAGCGCGATAGTGGTTCCAGTAGTGGTTTCGGAGCTGTCAGATTCTGACTATTCGTGCACGCTTACAAAAAGGCAGCCGTTACAAAAACTCCGCAGATGCCGCACGTGGTGGCACCCACTGGCCAGATCGGGTTAGCATGAAGTCGGCTCTAGGTGCCTGGGTGCCATCTAAACTTAATCTGGCAATCAAACGCGCAGCCAATTCTACCCCGCTCGGCAATTGTCTGCTTTGCACAACTGGACAACAGCTTAAGTACCATGGGTAATCAGCCAAATGTTAGGCAGCTTGACACTGAACAGATTCAACCATGGCATGGTGGCAGAAACTCCTGTGGCTCCTGCCGCTTATGGCTGTTACGGCCTGGTGGAGCATGCTGATAGTACTGTACGCGTACTGGCGTGACGAGGGAAGACCCGTCTACGCCCATGTCAAGTATTACTTCAGCATCATATACATCTCCGACATCGGTGCTCAGCCTAAGATGCACACCGTCTTCATCGTGCTGGCTTCCACCCAGGGAGCATTCTGTGCCTTGTCTCTGCTGGCTGACATTTATCTGCGAAATGCAAACCTACTGCTGCCCTTGAAGAGGCTTTGGACGAAGATCTTTGCCGGCTTCGCTACTTTCGCAGGTACCGGCGGCCAGGCCGCTATCATCTTGGTCGCATATTACGACACTGCATTGTTCAGAAAAGTTCACAAGGACTCGCTTCTGGCATTTATAGCCGCTATAGGTGTTTCGGGACTGTTCATTATTTGCGAATTTTGGTCCCTCAGCTTACAGTACCAAGCATGTCGACTCCGGTGGTCTTTATTTTGGAAGGTTTTGTGGTTTAGCGGTTCTATCGCCTTGGTTGTTGCTTTCCAGACGTTTCACTCGAAGTTTGAAAACCTCAAAGAAGCCTACGAACTAAACACGTCAGCCCTTGGAAAACAACAGTTCACTTCGGCTAGAGAACATTCTGCATGGTGCGAGTGGGCTCTGGCGGTGCTCTACGGTGCGTTGTTTCTAATCATCGCGTACGATCTGTGCATATGCGGCCAGCCGAATCCCAACAACCAGCCGAATCCCGACGACGTTGAGAACCAAAATGAGAAGTGAGAGGGGGTCAAGCGTTACCTCTTACCGACCAGGAACGGATCCGAGATCTAGACCGCTACTTGGAGAGGATGGGTGTTACTACGCCGATCTAGCAGTGAAGCCACAGAGCAGTCAAGCAGTCAGTGAATCAAGGAATCAACCAGTTGGCCAGTAAAGTAGTCGGCAAGTGCACCCTGTATCTTTGATTGTATTTCTACTTGTTAGTTCATCTCTTCGCTCAATCTTGACTGACTCTCGATGCCCATATATGTGTATCACGTGACTGTTCACTTGGCGCGGCTGTCGTTTAGCCGCACTATTATCCCATACCTAAAACATCCCTTCGCAACTGCTCGTGTGACCTCACTAGTCCAATCTCACTTTAACACTCACCAAATCCACCAATATCTATTCCAATATAATCGAAAGCTTACCTGCCTACCAGACACTAGATCTGCCCCTCCATTGACAATCTGTCCGGAACCTCCATTACTCCGAGCTCCGATCCCGAGATGCTGAGCGGCATGCAGGCACCGTCGGGTTAGGGCCCGCTTCAATGTGCGGTAGCGTGTCATGGCGGCGATCTAAACTTCGACCGGACTTTAGTTTGCGCTCATTATCTCCGCCCGACTCGCTTCGCAGCCGACGACTTTTACACTGTCTGCTCACCGCTATATGAATCCTGCTTGTGTCATTCTTGTCATTCTGACTGCTGTTGATTGACAGGCGCCTGCAGGCATCTGTGTATTCCGACCGCAAGCAACTTACCGTGCGCAAGATCGGCAAACATTGATACTTGGCTTCACAGCCTCTTCAAAGCTTCTTCGCCGTTCACCAAAACTCTCTGAAAATCCAACTTCTCCGCCGCTCTTTACGTTTTTTACGTTCTTGATAGGTTCATCGGCCACTTCACTCCGTCTCTCGATGTCTCTTTACTGGCTTCTACCGCTCGGGGCGGGTGCTGCGTGGTGGGGCATGCTCATTGCGCTGCTCGTCTGCTGGACGGCCCAGGGAGAACCCATGTACAGCTTCCTCAAGCACCCCATGAGTCTTGTCTACATCTCCGACATCGCTGCTACTAATCTTCAGCCCATCTTCATCTCGCTCGTGGCCACCCAGGGCCTCTGCTATGTGCTTTCTCTGGCTGCTGACCGCTATTTGCGACATGCCCACCGGCTCAAGCCCATCGATACAACAAGCGAAAGGGTCCTGACGGTGCTTGTCATTGTTTTGGGCACAATAGGCCAGCTCGGCATTCTCATGGTATCTATCTTCAACGTCAAAACTCACTCGAGAGTCCACTACGCCATGCTCACGCTCTTCATCTTCGGTCTCGGCCTGTCGGTGATGTGCATGATTGCTGAGTTCATCCTCATTGACCGCAGACACCCGCAGGGCATCCAGCTGCGCATCTCATATATTATCAAAACCATCTGGTTCATCGTCTCGCTGGGTCTTGCCATTGCCTTCGCAGCGGGCGATTCGCGCTCGGAGTGGACTGCCTCGGCCGTCTGTGAGTGGGCCTTATCGTTCCTGTACCCCTTCTTCCTCATCACGCTTGCCGTCGACTTGGCCCAGGCCTCGTCAGTTTCGCGTGACGACACTGAGAAGAATATGAGATCTCGAGACAGCTCTGTCAACAGGCCTTCACCATCATACGGGCCCACCACATCCATTGACCAGCCTGGAATGACGCAAACTTCGGAACTGCCTGCTGTTAACCACCCGGTTCCCCGCAACAACCTTGAATCCGCGCACTTTTAAACCCGGCATCGTCAAAACGCATCCAAGCGCCTCAGCTGGGTCATCTCTCTGATGTACACCATCTCTAATCACATGACACATGACGGCGCTACTTCTTTATGTCCTCTTAAGTAAACTTCAAATTCAACTAAACAAATGTGTTGTACATCATATAGACCCTCGACAGAGGGGCAGCAGACTAACTCTACTCCTTTAAGAGATCTCCTCCTTGAAGATGCCCTCAGTCTCCCGCGTCTCGTTAGACTCCTCAGCAGTCTCAGCTGGTGCCTCAGACTCGGCGGTCTCGGCAGCAGCCTCGGGCTCAGCAGTCTCAGCAGTCTCGGCAGCCTCTTCAGAGGGGGCCTCAACCTTCTCAGCAGCCTCGTCGACAGCCTCGGGTGCCTCGGTCTCAGCTTCCGTAGCGGTTTCGGCAGCCTCACCCTTCTCCTCAACAGCCTCAGCAGCCTCGGACGTCTCACCAACCTTCTCAGTGGCCTCCTGCTCAACTGGTCGGTCAGGTCCGTCGGCAAACTCAGAGAATGCACGCTCAACCTCCTCCTTGAACTGCTCAGACTCGTGCTCAGGCTCAGGGAGTGTTGCGGCATCGTCAGCCTCGGCAGCGGTCTCACCAGCACTAGCACCAAGCACATGTCGTGCAGCGCTTGATGCAAGGTCTCGGCTGGCTCCGTCAGAAGCAGTCTGAATGCCCGTAGCAGGGGGCTTGGCAGCACTGACAGAAGCCTTCCTTGAGTCAATCTTGTCCTTCAGGCTGTACGACGTACCCTCAGACTTGTTCTTGACAGGTGAGTTGAGAGACGACGCATTCGAGATACGTCGAATGCGAGTCTTGAACTTGGACCAGCCACTGGCCTTCTTGGGCGACTTTGTAGGCGATGAGGTAGCACTGCTGCTCACAGCGGGCTCACTCTCAGCCTCAGCCTCGGCCTCGGCCTCAGGCTCACCTTCTTCTTCTTCTTCTTCTTCCTCAGCAATAGGTTCCTCAACCTTAGCCTCGGGGGCAGCTTCCACCTCAGCGGCGTCGGTCTCCAGCTTGGGCTCAGCCTCCGTGGCCTCAGCAGACTCCTCAGGGGCATCCTTGGCCTCCTCGGCGTCAACTATATCCCAGTCCTCACCCTCAGGCTTTGTAGTAGCCTCAGTTGTGGTCTCTTCAGCAGGCTCTTCAGTGGCCACGGTAGGCTCCTCAGCCTCTTCAGCAGCCTCCTCAGTGGGTTCCTCAGGAGCCTCCTCGGTGGGCAAGTCAGTGAGATCCTTAGTAGCCTCCTCGGATGGTTCCTCAGTAGCCGCAATCGACTCAGCAGGCTTCTCAGTAGCATCGTCAGACTCGACAAAAGCAGCTGCACCCGATGCAGTCAGCGCAGCGGCAGCAGCAGCCTCAACCTTGGCGCGCGAAGTACTCGACTCAGGTTCGTCCGAGTAATCTACGTGCTGCTCGGCAACGGTCTCAGCAGCAGGAGCCTCAGAAATGTCTTTCGACTCAGTCTCGGGCTCATCATATACAGACTCGTCCACCTCCTTGCCTTTACCGGCATCAGCTTCGGTGGACTCATCTTCCTCAGCTTCCTCGTCTTCAGCCTCCTCCTCGGCCTCCTTTTCGTCAATCGCACGAATCGACTCGGCCGTGTTGTCCACAGCTGTCGTCGTCGTGACATTCTTTTCGTTGGCGGTCGTCAGGTTGTTCTCGGCGGCTTCGAGGGCCTCTTGCTTCTCAACGGTGAGAGCGTGAGCCGCCTCGGCCTCTTCAGCAGCAGCCTTCTCTTCGGCGAGCTTGGCAGCTTCCAGTTCAGCAGCAGCACGGTCACGAATGGCAGCCACGCGCTTCACCTCGGCACGAGCGAGTTCCTGCTCGTGGGCGGCATTCTCGTGAGCAATTTTGAGCTCAGCCTGGCGGGTCTTACGCTGACGTTCAGCCTCCAGCTTTTCAGTCTTGCGCTTTTCCTTCTCGGCGGCCTTGAAACGGCGCTCGTTAGCCTTGGCTTCGGCAATCTCAGCGTCACGAGCAGCCTTGACCTTCTGCTGCTCAGCACGCTTGAGGGCAAGCTCCGCATCACGAGCAGCCTTGACCTTCTGTTGTTCAGCCTTGCGAACAACGGCCTCGGCGGCCCTGACCTGAGCAAGCTCGGCCTTCTTGGCACGCTCGGCGTCCTTGATCTTTTGCTGTTCCGCTTTGCGGACAGCATCCTCGGCAGCCTTGACCTTGGCAGCCTCGGCCTTCTTCTCACGCTCCTCGGCCTTCTGCTGGGCACGCTCGGCGCGTAGCTTGGCGTTCTCCTCATCCTTGATGCGCTTGGCCTCAGCCTTGCGATCACGGTCGAGTTTGCGCTCTTGCTCGATGCGGGCACGCTCTTCCTCGTCAGCCTTGCGCTGTGCAGTGGCCTTCTCGGAGATCTCGTCGAGGACGGGGCGAACATTACGCTGGGCAATCTCCTCAACCTCGCTCTGCAGCATAAACTTACCGCCACCCATGTCAATCTTGCCATGGTTCTCAAGACGCTTCTTGCTGCTTTCAGTAGCAATGGCAAGGGCAGCCTTGATGTGGTCGGGGTTGCTGAACGGCCGTTTCTCGGCGTTGACGCGGTCAACCTCGGTCAAACGAGCCGTGGCACGCTCGCGCGCATACGCGAGAAGGCTCTGGCCGTGAGCAGCGTCGAGGTAGGCGGGCGTCAGCTTCAGCATGGGGTCGGTGAGGTCGCCAGTGGCAGCAGGGTTGATGGAGAAGCCGCTGCCGGTCTTGTCCATGGAGATGCTTCCAGCGCCTGAGTGCGAGGGAAGGTAGAGCTTGGAAAGGCGCTCCTTGGCGAGGGCACGGGCCTTTTCTTCAATGCCGGCAATGTTGTAGCTCGCCTGGCGTGACAGATCTGCTCTGTGCTCGAGGGCATCAGCAGCAGCCTGGGCGCTGAGAATGTGCTCTGGGGTGCCGTTCATGACCGAGACACTGGCGCGGCGGCCAAAGTCCTTCTGGCCCGACGCAAAGGACAGAGTGCCCTTGCTGCGGCGGTCCGAGAACTCGTAGGCGTCGGGCAGTGCCAGGGCGGCCGTGTCGGGACCGGATGTCTCGTGGGCCGACAGAGCAGCACGCGAGGCATTGGCGCTAAGGGCAGCACCGCGGCGGCGGCGCAGCTCCTTCTCCTCGGGAGTGCCGTCAAAATCTATATCCTGCACAGCCAGCGCGGCGTTGGCGGCCTCGGCCGACTGGTCCGGCTTCCAGATCTCGGGGGAGCTGTTGGAGGCGTTGGCGAGGGCCGCGGCGGTGCCGGCAGCGGGGATTTTCTCAAAATGCCACAGCTTCAGGGACAGGTCCTTGTTGGCGGCAAGCACAGCAGCGCCTTCCGACGACTCTTTGGAGACGCCGACAATGGGGGCGCCGGGCTGGTGGTACATGCCGTACTTGATCTGCTTGCGGTAGAGGGCCTGGGCTGCGGCGGATGAGACGAGCTGCTTGGGGGTCAGGCTGGCGGAGCCGGTGAGCGAGCCGTCTGAGGCCTTGCGGCTACCGTCGGTGCCCGAGGTCGTTGTCGACGACGACACGGAGCTCGACGTGGTCATGCCCGTGTTCGTGCGGTTCTTGGCCGTAGCCGCCTGGAATTGCGACTGAGTTAGTAAGGGATGAATAGGGGAAAGGAGGGAGGGGAGAGTAAAGGAATAGGGAGTGAAGGGAGCGGAGTGAGCAGAGAGACAGTCTTGTGGCAAACAGCCACAAAGCAGCTAACTGCTCACCAGAGCAACCACAGTGACACTTACAACTACAGACATGCTTCGTGGGGCGTCTCGGTAGAGAGCTCAGCGGCAGTGTAACAAAAACAGGAGTACCGTGGAGAATACCGTAGAGATGTGAATATCAACAGGGTCAGCGAGTGTCGGATGTCAAATGGCGGACAGATTGCAGTACAAGTGAGAAAGAAATGGCTGGGGCACGGCGAGCAGTTAAATGGAACTTGGGTGACTAGACAAGGGAAAGGTTAGGAGGGTGTGTGGGGGAGTAGCGTCTGGGGTGGGCACACAGCGGGCACGCGAGCGGGCGCTAGCAGAGAAGAGCACGAGACGGGCACGAGACGACGGAAAGCAAGGAAGATAACGCGGAAGACACAGCAAGAAATGGCGTAGAGGTGCTATCGCGCTATCGCGGCTGGCGTGTTCACCCCTGCGTAAATTGGGGTGGCTGGCCAGCCATGCGCAACTCCAGCCCTGTAGCACGGAAGTGGGCGGGCTTAAGGTAAGAGGGCAGACAGCTGATGCACTGGCAACCTGGTAACCTGATTGAATGGTAACCTGGTTGCTGGTTCACTGGCTTAATAGCTTAGTGGCTACTGGCCAAGCTGACTCCACAACAGACCGCTTGTGGTACGACTTCTTCTTCGCTTGAATTGCACGTCTCCTCGGTTGCTGTCGGGTACTTCTGTCTTGCTCGTTGCGTTTCTTCGTGATTGCTCCGCGAGTACATCCACCCCAAGACACATATATACGTCAGTTGTACTTACAGTAATGCCGTGGTTGCCAATGGCTCCTATGATTGTCGTTGATGGCCCCGCGCCGCCTTTTATAGGCCCACGGCGATTGCCTCACTAGGCCATGCGGCCATGCAAGGCGGCTCTATATTGCTTTTAGCTGCTGTCGCCCCGAGCCGGGTTATCAAGGGTTTCGCGAGCCAAGGTTAAGTAATGTTTATTAGTCCACTGTGCCCTACGGTTGTGTCCGACTGGAAGCTCTCACTGGCTGGTGTCGACTCGCAATCTCCTTATCTCTTGTGCAGCCTCGTGGAGACGCTCGAATCGTGTAGGCAGCATGACGTCAGCCCAACCACCTATCCAGTTATCCAGTTATCCAGTATGAGTGTGTGGGGTTGAGTATCAGTGTCTTATCCACTTCCAATCATCCAGTTATCCACATCCAATTTGTCCAGTTAGCCGACTCATCTTAGAATACTTCACGTATAACACCTCCTCCACTCCTCATTTGCCTCAACTCATCTCTTTATTTACACTTCACCACAACCTTCGTGCTAAACCGCGCAGAGCCGGGTAGCGTCTGTCAACTCGATATTGCCTAAACAGGCATAGGTTACCCCTGGATCGGGCGGCCTCCGACCCAGCCGCGCCAACCCTGACGGCACTTCCGCAATCGACGAGCGTCTGGGCGGGGATCTGAGCCTGAGTGAGTAGTCGAGAAGTCGTATTTCGTCTATCAGGTCGTCACGTCTTACCTGGACATCCCATGAACTAGCATTGAAGCACCAGGAACCAATGAAGTAATTTGCAAGAAGCTTACCAAAGAAAAGACGAATGAAAACAGACGAGTGACTCATCTCAACCTTCACTCTACGTACAGGCGTAACTACAGGCCAGTCCACACCAGAGCTACCACTATGGACGTGCAGTTGTCCACACTGAAGCGGCCTAAGTACCGCCAGGTAACTCTTCTACTACCTATTCGCTTACTCGTCACCCGCTTAACCGCTGCCATCTCCACTAAAAGCAAGTGCTAAAAAAATCGATATGCTGCAAAAAAATTGGACTCTAGGCTCCATCAACCATGGCGAAGAAGTCTGGGCGGCGAAACCGCCATTCCATGGCCAACAGGGCGCTCAACGCCTTCCGCATCTCCGACGATGACGAGCCCGTCATGCGCGGCACCTCGCGTGCTGACCAGCCCGAGCCAGCCGATGACGACGACGAAAAACCAGACTACACCTCGGGAGTTGTGAATCCCGAGGACGACGAAGAAATCGACAGTGATGAGGCTCTAGGAAGTGACGACGAGCTTGGACTGCTGCCAAAGGGTAAAGATGACCCAGAAATCGATCTCGACGAAGACCAGGACTACACAGACATCGACGAGAGCGAGCTGGTGCCTCTTTCTGAAGCATGGGACATGGATGAAGCATCCGATGGCGAACTGAAGCACGACTCGAAACACTCAACTCTCAAGCTTCAGGACGTCGACAGCGACGACTCAGGATCAGAAGAAGACGACGAGAGCAGCGATGCCGACGAGTCCGACTCTTCGTTGAACCTCTCCGACGACGACGAGGAAGATGAGGAAATCGACGAGGAGAAGATGGCCAAGCTGCGAAGCATGATCTCGGGCATGGACGAGGACGAGAACAAGCGGGGCCCAAAGAAGCTGAAGAAGCAGCGACTCCAGGTACTGAACGTCGCCGAGGGCGAGTTTGCCCTTCCTACTGGCGGTCAGAAGCTGTCGCTAGCAGACCTCACCTCTGGCGTCTCATCCACGCCTGGCCTCAAGCTCTTACCTGATCCTGTATCTGCCAAATCTGGCGAACCCGAGACTTTGTCTATTCCCCTGCCAAAGCGCATACAAGAGCGACACGACCGCAGGGCTGCATACGAACTTGCTAAAGAGGAGGTCTCCAAGTGGGAATCAACCGTCAAAACCAACCGTGAGGCCGAGCACCTGCAGTTCCCCATTAACCCGGCTGCTCCAGTAATCAAAACCGCCTCATTCACCCCCGTACAGCCGTCGACGGCTCTCGAGAAGAAGGTGAGCGAGGTTCTCACAGCTACTGGTCTCGCCGAAGAAAAGTCGCTCTCGACATTTGAGGAGCTGGCTCCCAGTAAGCTCTCGATGGAGGAGGTGAAAAGACGACGCAATGAGCTTCGTCTCATGCGCGAGCTCATGTTCCGTGAAGAAGCAAAGGCCAAGCGCATCAAGAAGATCAAGTCCAAATCCTACCGCAAAGTTCACAAGAAGCAGCGCGAGCGCGAACAGGCCCTTGTCGAGGGTGAGGAAGAAGAAGACAAAGACGACCATGACATTAACCGTGCGCGTGAGCGTATGACTCTCAAGCACAAAAACACAGGCAAGTGGGCTAAGCGCATGGTCGAGCAGGGTTTCACAAAGGATAGCGAGACTCGTGCCGAGATGGAGGAAATGCTTCGCAGAGGTGAAGACTTGCGCATGCGGATTTTGGATGACGGCGAAGAGGAAGAGCCCAACGTCTTTTCTGAAGGCGAGTCTGGAGATGACGAGGATAACGAGCGGGTCTCTCAGAAGGAATCTCTGGGTAAAGGAGTTCTTGCTATGAAATTCATGAGGGATGCTGAGCAGCGAGAGAAGCGTGTCAACCGCGAGAATCTCGACGCTCTTCGTAATGCTGAGGCTGACGATGTCTTTGCTGAGCTCGACGAGGAGTCAGCAGACCGTGCCAACGAAGTCCTCAATGCAGGACGTCGCAAATTCACACCTGGTACCGTATCTGCTCACGACGATGCTCTTGACGCCTTGCAAGAGGCTCGTGATGAGCACGATATTGACCAGTCAAAGTCACTGTCCAACACAATTTCGAAGACCTTTGTCAAGAAGACAAAGGCCAAGGTGGTTGAAGAGGCGCAGGAGGAAACTGATGAGAACCCCTGGCTGTCAGCTGGTCCTAAAAAGGCCACAAAGGCGTCTCAATCGGTTGCCGTTCTGGGAGGTAATAGCAGCAGTCAGCAAAAGGCTCAGGCAAAGGTCAAGAAACAGCGAGGAACTAGTTCAAAGTCGGACGTTGACCGTGATGCCGACATCGACATGAACCAGCTTCTTGAGATTGTGGACCCATTGGCGTCAGATTCTGAAGCCGACAGCGATGCGGAGAAGGAGGCTTCGATGGTGCGCAAGCCCAAGAAGGGTATCTCGTTCAAGCAGCAGGAGCTCGTCAAGCGGGCTTTTGCTGGCGACGATGTTGTGGCCGAGTTCCAGCAGGAGAAGCGTCAGAAGATCGAGGAGGAGGGTGATAAGGAGATTGACGTAACTCTACCTGGCTGGGGTTCATGGTCTGGCACGTCCACCAAGCCTAAGAAGAAGTATGTCAAGAAGATTGAAGGCATCAAGGCAGACCAGCGCAAGGACGCCAAGCTCAAAAGCGTCATCATCAGCGAGAAGGTCAACAAGAAGCACGACAAGTATGCTGCTAGCGGCGTACCGTTTCCGTTTGAGAACCGTGAGCAGTACGAGCGTTCGCTACGTATGCCTGTCGGTAAGGAGTGGGCGTCGACTGCTACGTTTCAGCGCCTCACGATGCCCAAGGTTGTGGTCAAGCAGGGTACTGTCATTGATCCCATCAAGGCCCCTTTCAAATAGAAGACTCGGCAGTTCTCATGTCCCCGAGCTGTTGAATGTCCAATTGCATATTTATACATTATTAATTCTATCATTTGATCGGTTGATTACTGGATGCAACTGTTAGCAATGTCCCTAGTTTCCTGGTTTCATGTCCATTACTAGACCTTCGATAAATAGTCGAATTGAGTAACTAGTCACTTTCATCGTCCCTTGGATCTATCATTTCTTGGGATAGTGCCTTCCTCTTGGCCTTCTTGGTAGGTGGTTCCTCAGATTCTTCACCTTTCACTGCGGCCAACTTGGTCTTTTCTTTGGGCGATTCAGCTTCCGGTACTGACACTTCTCTCTCCTTAGCTTTTCTCTCCTTGACACGGGGTTTGTCCTCTACCTCGTCACGCTCCAGATCTCCAATTGCACCGTCTATGTTCGGAATAGCCTTGACGAGCTCTCTCCATACGTCAACCGTCAGTGAGATGCCCTGCGTTAGCGTAGTCTAACGATGCAACTGCCACTTACCTTTGCTCCAGGCAGCTCTTTGCCTTCGTCCTTCTTGCTGGCGTAGAACTCCCGTATATCCACCAGAGTTCGGCCCTTGAACTGGCGAACCGTCACCTTCTTTCTCTTACCGAGCTGCGTTAGCTGTGATATCCGGAGGACTTTGTAACTCACGTCAATCTGCAGGCGACCCGTGTCATTGTCCTCTGCCATGTTAAGCGTTCTTTAAACGTCCTTTGCGTCTTGTATCACTCGAAGGATCTGTAAAAGGTAAACATTGAGTGTGAAGGAGAATTAGAATTCGTTATATATTAGTTGCCGATCTCCGCAGTGAGTTTTGTGGGGAGTGTAATTTGGGAGTTTCTGCATATCCGTTTCTAATCAGCTCTCAATTGGACTGTCAGTAGCTGGATACTGGAACCACATTTTAGCATAGAGTCATCTGGCTAGCTGGTACACCGTCATGCCTCCACGTCCGTTCTCAGAACAGTACCATCTTCGCCGAGTCGCTGAGAACTCGAGCAAACCCTGCTTCCTCTGCTACAAGCCGACAGCTGCAGTGCTTGTCTCAGAGGATGGCAAGGCCGACTTCTTCTACATCTGCGACTCACATCTCAAGGACGCCAGTTTTGCTACTCCCAAGGCAGATCCTGCTGCCGAGGCAGCCAAACTGAAGAAGAAGCTACTTGATGACGAGATAGAGAAGCTGAAGAAGGAATGGGAGGATATCTCGAAGAAGAAAGATGACAAGGACAAGGATAAAGACAAGAAGAAGGACGCAAAGGCGGCAGCTGAACAGCTCAAGTCCTTGAGTGAGCAGAGCTTGAAGGAAGAAGACATCTCGGAGCAATCAGTGCGGGTGTTCACACTCCATACTGCCATCTACAACATCCGACTCAACAACTGGCGAGCAGCCCAGCGCGCCAAACAGACCCAGACAATGCTCAAGAACCAGACCCTGTTTCCAAAGGTCCCTAATCATCGGCCTGGTCAATCGAGCACCGCATCACCAGGACCTGACCAGGGACCTGCTCCCGGTCCTGAAAATGCTCCATGAGCCGGTTGTATGCCTCTATGACATGATTCTACGACTACAATGCATTTTATTCGGCGGTGAAATACAGTTAGTGTGCACCGAAACCGCGAATCGTCGGTCAAGACAGTAATTAAGCTCGCTCATCCACCCAGCTCTCCCATTTCTTCGTGCTTCCAGCTTTAACGCTGCCGTCAAGAACATCAACTGATCCAGACAGCTGGCTGAACTCGAACTTGCCCTCGAGGCCAATCCAGGCACCCTCATCGTCATCTTCATCAGCACCGGCATCTTTAACTTCACCGACGCTGTGGCTTTTGGCCTCACGAAGCTCATTAATCTCTGCTTCGAGCATTATCTTGAGGCGTGCGGCACTCACGACGTTGAAAATATCGCTCTTGTTGGCAGCAACGAGAACATCAATACCAGAGTCGTTCTTCTCAGTGCGCTGAAGAATGTGGTAGAGCATCGCAGCAGCCTGGCTGATACCAGCCTGGGCACTGGATGCATCCACCAGAAATATAATGCCTCGAAGGCTGTTTTTGATACTGGCATCGAGCTCTGCCAGAGTCAGATACTCGAGCTTTGCATGGCCAGGAAGATCTACGAGTCCAAACTCCTTGTCTCCAGATCCGAATGGAAGCTCAATAGTGGCACGGTTGGCCTGCTGAGACGTCACAGTCGTCACATCCTCTCCTGATGTCCACTGAGTTAGAATACTGATCGAGGTATCGAATGAACCTAGCACCAGCTGTTCGAGTAATCGACTAGACAGCTTCAGTCACCAAACTTCTGTAGCGTATATCTTAACAGCTCCAGCTCTGTATTGTCATGCTTCCGATTGTTCAGCAGTTCTACTAACCTTCTTGAACAGCGTTGTCTTGCCTGAGTAGGATGGCCCCACAATGATGAATTTAGGCTGGCTCTGGGATTTCCTCGTACCCGAATTGCTCAGATACACAAATGCCAGTACGGCCAGTAGCACCGCAAGGCCCAGCACAGCCGTCACCAGTACCTGATTCTGTCCTACCATTGTGCTGAGGCTTGTATGTTGGAGTCCTGCTGTGAAGTACATCTGCGACTGTAAATGGCCTAACCCTGTTTTGTAGCCGTCTCACTTGCATGACTCAGTGATGAGTCAGCATATTTCAGTATATTCTGACTCAATGATGATCCGACTTTCTCATCAACGAACAAGTTCAGTTTCACCCTGATTCCTGCCTTGCTAGTTGAAACAGATATCTGATACAGATCACCAAAATGTCGACATTCGGAACTTTCTTCAGTGCGTGTAATCTAGTAATGATCCGTTCAAACTAACCTCAGGAGTGACGACGTACGGAGAAAGCCACTGCAAGTCAGTCGGCTGCATCGTTGACGGTGTCCCACCCAACATGAAACTGACCGAGGACGATATCCAGACTCAGCTGAGTCGCCGTCGTCCTGGTCAGAGCGATCTGTCGACTCCTGTAAGTGAACCTGTCACCGGGAGATTCCATCCAACCTAACGCAGCGAAATGAGGCCGACAGAGTCGAGATCCAGAGCGGTACCGAGTTTGGCAGGACTCTCGGTACTCCCATTGGCATGATTGTGCGCAATAAAGACCACCGCCCCGGTGATTACTCTGAGACGGACGTCTACCCGCGTCCCTCGCACGCCGACTACACTTACTTGGCCAAGTACAGCGTCAAGGCCTCTTCAGGTGGTGGTCGTTCGTCAGCTCGTGAGACGATTGGCCGTGTAGCTGCTGGTGCCATTGCTGAGAAGGTGCTGAGACTTGCCAATGGTGTGGAGATTGTTGCATTTGTCAGCTCTGTTGGTAAAGTGTCCATTGACCGTGATCCTCAGTCGAAGCAGTTCATTGATCTTCTGTCAACCATCACTCGTGAGCAGGTAGACGCAGCTGGTCCTATCCGCTGTCCCGAACCTGAAGCTGCTGCCAAGATGGTCAAGATTGTGGAGGAGCACCGCGATGCCAAAGACTCCATTGGAGGTGTTGTCACTTGCGTTGTGCGTAACGTTCCTGTCGGTCTTGGAGAGCCTGTGTTCGACAAACTTGAAGCCAAGCTGGCCCACGCAATGATGTCTATCCCCGCCACAAAGGGATTCGAGATTGGTTCTGGATTCGCTGGTACTGAAATCCCAGGATCTCAGCACAACGACCCGTTCTTTGTTGCAGAGGACGGTAGCCTGCGAACCAAGACGAACAACTCGGGTGGTATCCAGGGAGGTATCTCCAACGGCGAGAACGTCTACTTCAGCGTGGCGTTCAAGTCACCGGCCACCATCAGCCAGGCTCAGAGCACTGCCTCTTACAAGGGTGAGAGCGGTGTTCTCGAGGCCCGTGGTCGTCATGACCCCAATGTCGTGCCTCGTGCTGTTCCCATTGTCGAGGCCATGACTGCTCTTGTGCTGGCTGACATGCTGCTTATTCAGAAGGCTCGTGAGTCGTCGGTCTCCCTTGTCAACGAAGAATAGAAGGACAATATGGGTTATATCAAAATGTACACTGTGAACTACGCTAGTAATCTTTAATACAGCCATCGTGGCCCTGTTAATTTACGTTTCATTTATGAATCCGGTTACACCTTCCATGAATTCATTCAATTCTTATCAACTAAAATACACATAACTCGCCAATAAATACTGCTAATGTACATCACGCATCATTCGTGACAGTACCACCCGACACGCTCCGGTGACTCAACATGCCAGAGGATGTCCGTCGCTGTGCCGTAGCTGTGGATGGTACGTCAGAAATATTGGAGAGGTTACGTTTGTGCACAAAGATCTCGTTGCTCTCCAGCTGGCGTGTTTCCGGTGGTTGTTGTACCGAAGATGCTCTTGATAGCGACATAATACTCTCCTGGTCGGGGTTTGTAACGCGCAAGGGATTTCGGCGAAGCGAAGATACCAGAACCTGGACGTCACGGCCCTGGAACATGTTGTCAACGTCGTCTTCATCGGGTTTAGCTTCGGTCTTGACTTCAGGTGTTCCGTTGAGCGTGTGGTTCGAGTTCGTGGCATGAAGCTGCATCTTCTGCTCGTAGAGCGCACGTTTCTCGTTCCACGAGTTGATCGATGCCGTGTCCGTCGTCTCGCTGTACCACGAGTCATTCTGGCCCGGGAGGTTAAAGAAATTGCTGACAGATGGAGCTGGGGACAGGTTCATCCGTCGAACGTGGTCCTTGTTTTGTTTCTTTCGTCGGACGAGAAACAGACCCGCACCAGCGGCACACAGAGCCGATAGGGGAAGGATTGTGGAGATGGCTGCGACTCCGCTAGTCGACAAGGGCTTTGCCGAGCCTGTCGAGGACGCAGAAGCCTTTGCGGTCTGGCTAACAGCGACTGTTACTGTATGCGCAGCTACGGTCGGGGTCGGCGATGCAGAGGTCGATGTGTCGAAGCCTTGCGCACTCGATGCTGGCTTGCCCGTGTCGATGTCAAACATGCTGACAGCAAGGTCACCCGTGGGGGCCTTTGACAGTGTCAACAGAGTAGTATCAAGAGCAAGAGCTCCCTGAACCGTAGATGGGTCGAGGTTGAGAGATGAGTTGATGTAGGACCATCCTTGAGTATCGCTTAGATTGAGCATGGCAACATACGGGTCGGCCTCACGGCCGTCAACAACACCTCCCATAATGAGCACCGAGGAGGCAGCTGTCTTGGCGCCATCAGCGCCCCATACAGGAACAATCAAAGGACTTGTTCGTGAGTCGATGCCGTTGAAGTTGTCGACGCTTCGGAACGTCCATGAATCGAACTCCCATACAGCGACCTGGCCCATGCCTATCCAGCCATTGGTGGCCTTTCCACCAATCAACAATACAGTATTGGGGTCAATGGCGTTGACGCCAGCGGCATACAACTCGGTGGGCGAGTTGTTGTTGGGCGGTTGCGAGAAGGTGCCCGACGAGGTGTTGTAAGCATAGAGGCTGTTTGAGATCTGTCCCGAGCTCAAGCAGAAGCCTCCGTAGATGTAGATGAGGTTTCCGCTAGGCTGGGACCAGACGGTAGGCATGTCGAGGTACCAGTTACTGGATGACGAGGCTTTGTCGTTCCACGAGTTGCTTGACGCCGAGTAGGTTGCAATCTTGATAGGCGACTGAGCGCATCCTTGGGTTCCATAGACAGCAGTTAGAGTGTCGGATGCCTGGTCTACAACGAGCGTGGCATTATCGGGGGGAGACGCGATCTGAACAAACAGCGACTGAGCAGTCTGGACGGAGAACTTGGAGGAGTTCGTTGGAAACGAGTAAAGTGATCCATCGTCGAGATAGACGTAGGCCGTGTCAGTATTTGGCGCGTAGAGAGTGGTCCACGTAGCAGAAGTCCCGGTCGGGGCGACAGCCGCCAGGAGACCCAGCACTCCAAGGATTTTCCACTTCATTGGAGGTGAGTTGACCGTGTCGACAAGTCAATGAGATCCAATAGGGTGGTGAGATGGAGCTGAGATGGAGGATCTCAGATAAATGTGAGAGAGGACAATGGAGTCGTCGTTAACAAAATTGGAGCACGATGCGCAAATCAGGAAGCGAAATTGGATCGATCGAAGAACAGAAAGAAGGCAGATCCGCAGAGGAGATGAAGATGAGATGGAATGGTCCGGGGAGAGTTAGGCGGGGCCAAATATTTACGTCTTTCCTATTTGGGCCAGCAGCGTCTCAGCCGTACGACAGCCGTGCCACTAGCCGTACCTCCTCTGCCAGTACGAGACGTGCAAGCCACTGCTTTGGAATGCATGCAGTAGATTTCCACTTACGACGTGCACGAGAGCATGCCTAAGCAGCAGGCCCGAGCAGCCAGTCCTGGAAGAAGGAGATTGCGTGGACGCGATGCGGGTTGGGCCTGACAGCAGAGATGCCGTAAAGCGAAAGCCGTGCGCCATGCAGCCAGCTGTGGGGTATACTCCACCAGCAGTCGACTTAGAGGATAATTTGAGGTAGCTCAAGTGGAAGGATAGATTAAGCGGAGAAAGTTGAGTAGTGAAATGTTCATGCGTACTACCAGAAATTTGAACCAGAAGCTGTAGGTGGAGGACGGAGATGGTAGGGGTACATGAGTGTACACTTCACATTCCAACGTTAGGAGAGTCGAGGCAAAGCCAGATTTCTGATGTAAATACGTGTGGATCATGTGTGGATCTGGCATTCAGGTTGTGTGGTATTGTGGTATTGTGGTATTATGGTGTTCTAGTATGCCGTATGACAGCTGGCATGCCGTATGGACGCTGCTCTGCTGAATGCTGGCAGTACTGGACTGCTGCTGCATGCTGTAACTCCATAGTACGCTTACCCGAGCGGTATTCTGGTTACCCGAGCTGGTATTCCGTTATAATTGACTCCAATGAATTCGAGGCGTTCTTCAGTACTTGAGTAGGTGAGGGTATTTAGCTCGAAGAACTACCTAAAAGCAGGCCATGTCGTGTCCTCACTACTCACCGAAACTGCTGAGAAACTCCCTGAACTATTAGCCTGAATCGGTGGGGTACCTGGGGTCAATGCGGATCCATAATAACGCCGGCGTGAAAATAACCTCGGACCAGGCATTTGAGTTTCGGTGCCCACCCACCGAGTTTGGACCAACCATGTATGGAGAACAGGAAGAGGAGCCAGGAAGCCCGAGTCTCACCCACTGGTTTCAGGGCAGCGGAGACAAAACAGGGGAGACAAAACAGGAGAGACCAAACAGCGTCTGGGACTGCGTCTGCTGTGCCATGCGCGGTGTTACATGGAACGAGCCCAACAGGCTGTTGTTGCCGAAACCTTGAGATGTTGTTTTGTCTGATGAGTGAGACGTCTCAGGTGTCATGTCAGTGAGTTGTTACTGGCTTGTTACTGGCTTGTAACTGGCTTGCAACTGGGGTTTACTGGCTGTTACTGGCTTGTGACTGGTAACTGCCTTGTAACTGCCTCTAGTGGGCTCTAGCCCCTTGACTCCTTGTACTTCTGAAACCCACATGCATTGGGGCTCTTGACACAGTGCCAGGCTTATTACATTCACCTCTGGCCGTCGGGGAGCCGTCGGGAGGCTGGCGGCCGCTGTTGGGCGCTCGCTCGACTTGCCTAACCGGGACAATACGCGGGTATAGGTTGGTGGAGTGCATAGGCCTGGGCTAATTGTACTGCAGTGGTGCTTTTGTGGTGCTTCTGTGGTGCTTCTGTGTGCTTCTGTGTGCTTGTGTATGCTTTTGTGTACTTCTGTGCTGGCTGCCAGGAGACCGCCAAACTCAAAGTTTGCAAGCATGGCGATTATGCGTGCCTATGCTTGATTCTGTGGAGCACACGAGCCCCTGTGCGTGTGGTGTGTTGTTGGTGAGATCGAAGCGTCGAAGCGTCCATTCGTGATAGGGGCTCGCAGGTCCATGTCGTGCCCATTCTATGTGCAACCCCTTTTCAGCCCAATGGCCCGGATAGGGGTAAACCCCCGCCGTAATCAGCAGCGTCTATGCAACGGTCGCAGGGCTAGCTGCCGGATTCGGGGTGGGGGAAGGGGGTCGGGCCGCCAATCTGAGATCCTGCACTAAAATGTCCGCTTTGCTTTTGTGTCAGATCCGCCTTGCTTTTGCCCGAGTACGGGCTCATGGGAAAACAGCACCAACGGACTACTGAGAGAATGGGAACAAGTGCCATGGGACTTGCTAGTAAAGCCAAGTATCTCAGCACACCACAATATCTCTTCAGTCACCGGCTATTTCGGACTTTTACCACGTCTGTTTTACAGTGTGTGTGTGTGTGATATTACTTGCTTCTTCCAGGGGTCGTTCAAGACTCTTACACTTGACTCTTTTCAGCTGGCTGCACAACCGTTCCTGCGCGCTCTCGAACCGAGCCCGAGTTCCGGCTCTCTGTTGCAATGATTTTAAGGGGCTACCAAATCTGCGTGGCATTCGTACATTTGTAACACTGCACCAGCACTCCACCGCTATAATCCGCCGTTATAGTCGACCGTTACAGTCTACAGCTTCGACTGGGTTCCATGTCCAGCAGCACGACTGGTAATACACCAGACTAATACATCCTTTACAACCTTTTGCCCTTGTAGTACAACCCTTGTATTCCTCCTTTTTTCTACAACCCTTGTAGTAGTACACCCCTATACTGCGATTGCGTATTGTAAAACCGCACTACTGCAGCACTCGTGCATACGACGGTAGACCGGATTTCCCAACTTGCATCATCTCTGCTTTACGGCCAGCTCCTCGAGGCACCGCCAATCCCCGCAGCTGTTCCATCGCGCTTTGTCACGTCCCCCGTAACACTCTGTGTTTGTTGTCCATCATGAGCTGCCCCTTAAAGCCCATTTACACCGCAGTTATCACCGCTATCGACCGCTGATAACCTGCACCGATTGCTTTTTCACCTTCTGCCAATTCTAAAATCACTGTCTAATCCCGTTAACGTTGCGACTCACCTCCGCCATTTTGTTCCATATTATTCACTCCACGGCAATTAGGAGATTGTACTACCGCTTCGGTCTACGCGAACCGAACCGGGTGTCTTCTGGCGCGTTTCAACTCACAAGCCCTGTTAATTGTTTCGTTTCCGTCCTGACAATTGAAACCTCTCGGCCTGATTTATCGGCTAACCTACAGTGTCTCCTTTTCCGGTGTGCCCTGAGATCACTCTCGCTCTCTTCTCTATCTCTCGCTGACGGTCTCCTAACTTGCCCCTCGGCCCCACTCGGGAATCTCTTGGATGCTAAAACGTCTGCCTTTCAATATCTAATCCAGCATCCTCCACTATCGACCCATTGCCGACTTCAATCGCAACCGTTCCACGTTTATGCGATATTGCCTCAGGTGCAACGCGAGATCCAGTTGCCGCTGTCACAGTCACGTCGTAAACAACGGTGTGAGACGGTTGCTTTTTCAACTCGCAAGATAAAATCACCGACCATCCCGTTCATTACAAGCTATCTAAGCTCGTTCATTTCTCTTCACAAAAGCGTCAGCGCCTTGATCTGGTATTTTGGCGGCCCATTGTTCAGAGGTTGGTTGCTGGCAACGTTCCTCGTACCGCTATGTCTGGAGCCTGGCTGGCAATTCTTGGATAAAAACTAGTTTGGTGGCATTCAAATGAACCCTGCCAGATATACGCCGGAGTCATCGTACTCGCGTTATCCTCAGTCAAGTCAAGATCAACAGCAGCAGCAGCAGCAACAGAGCCCACAGCAGGCACAAAACCGAGTCGCCTATCCTTACGCTTACCCCTCATTGCCTCCTCCGCACACTCATTTACAGGCTCCTCATCTTCAGGGAGCTCCTCAATTGTCTCAAGAGCAGCAACCTTACCAGTCTCAAGAGATTCCCACTTCAATGGCCACAATGCAGGCTCCTGGACCTATCATGATGTATGGACATCATCCAGCAGACCCCGTGCTTCACCAACCCCACTCGAGCTCTCTACGCCACGAGCCTCATCATCAAGCTCAACCAATCTACCATCCTGCCGGAACAGGAGTTCAACCACTGATGGAATCTGCCGAGAATCTTCAGGCTGCCATTCAGGCTCAGTATATGAACAAATCTGATACTACCTGGAACGCAGATGTGTACAATCAATACCCGTCCCTGAGAGGAACCGTCCAGGCTACTCCAGGCATGCTTGGCCAGGTGATGCTTGCTGACCACAAACCTCGCGTTACCACGACTGTATGGGAAGATGAAGACACCCTCTGTTTCCAAGTTGAAATCAAAGGTATCTGCGTTGCGCGCAGAGCAGACAACAACATGATCAATGGCACCAAGCTCCTCAATGTCGCTGGAATGACCCGTGGTCGTCGTGACGGCATTCTCAAGTCTGAAAAGGTGAGACACGTTGTTAAAATCGGAACAATGTACCTTAAGGGCGTCTGGATTCCTTACGAGAGAGCAATCGACTTTGCAACAAGAGAGAAAATTGTCGACGTTCTCTACCCGCTGTTTGTTGCCAACATTGAGGTCTTCCTCTATCATCCTACAAACTACACCCAGACGCTACAAATGGTGGCCGCTGCTACGCGAAAGCGACAAGTCCAGCAGTATCGATACCAGCAGGAACAACAGCGTCGCCAGGCTCAGCATTCACAAATGGGATGGGATCCCTCACATTACCAGCAGCAGGTGGGAGTCTCCAGTCAGTACAACTATCCCCCCGTGACTGAAATGGGCCCCTCGGGCCTGCCGGTTCCCGCTCCGTCAGCTCAGCAGCCCACTCGGATGATGATGGCTCCATTACCTCAAGGTCAATATATGTATCCTGAGTCGTCTTACGCGCGCCAAGAGAGCCAAGTCAAGTCGTTGCCACAACCTTCCCATCTACCGTACGCTGGTCCCTCACACCGTGAATCTCATAATGAACAACTCCAAGGACACTCTCATACACAAAGTCCGCTTGGTATTATTCCTCAGCATCAGCAATCCTCTGAAGGACCTGGCTCTTCTTCTGTGCTACCTCCCTGGAATGACGACCGCCTTTCTTCACAGAAGCCAGCTCACGAGCAACATCAAACGAGTTCTTCTGAGAAACGAACCTCTCCCCTCTCGGAACATGAGCAGCGATAAAGCGCTTGAAAAATGAAGGAAATATAGATGAACATTGGCACATTGTATTCGTATGCATGCAGTTCTATGTAAAGTAGAGTACACTCAATTCAGTTGTGGGTAGTATCTAGTATCAGTGTGCTCAATTCTCGGCATTGGCGATCTCGACGGCACCCACAGACCAGATCTCGTTGACATCTTCGATACGGTCTGAAAATAGGGCCTCTTCGTCACCACCCGCAGCGATCCTGCCTCGTTCTGCCTCAGCCAGTCGCACAGCTACACGTCTGGTGTAGTCCTGGACAGATCGCTGTTGCTGCGCAGGAACGACTTCATTTGCCTTTGCTTGCTCCAACCATTTCTCGAACGTCTCCGACCCTGGCTCCTCTACAAGCTGGAACACTGTGAGGTAGGCCTTCTCAGCTGCCAGCTTCACGGGAATGACCATGTCACGCACACAGCCAAATAGAGGCAGTGCGATTACGTCGAGGTAAGGCTCAATAAGTTCACGTCGCTCGCGCGAGACTGTGCGAATAACAACCAGAGCAAGGCGTCGCGTGTCACTGGACCTCGACTCTGATCTCGCCATGCATTCAGCCAGCACGGAAATTATCTCCTTGATATCTTCGTCCTCAGCCTTGGCCAAAGACAACAGATATTTGCCAAGACCTATGGCAGCAGCCTCAGAAATGTGGCTATGCTCACTAGTCGCCTTAGCAACAAAGTGTGCCGCAATCTCAGGCCCAAGGCCAGTCTCTCTGATCTTCTCAGTGCCGAACTTCAGCGAACCGTTGAGCACGAGCATACTGAAGAGCTCCTGATCACTGTGTAGCGCCTGTTTGACAATCTTAGCAGCAGCCTCGGGGTCTACAGCATCCACGAGGGCAGACAGAATCTTGGCAAGCAGCGTGAGCAAAGTTTCTTTGCCGGCAGCGCTAGGAAGCATTTCGTCCACAAACGAGATAACACCTGTCTTAGACGCTGGGCCCAAGTTCTTGCCAGCATTCGCAATGACCTCGTAAAGCGCCTGCAGCATGGCAGTAGAAACTCCTAGGTCAGAGGAAGATTTCGCACCACTAATCAGCTCGGTGACAAGCGGATCAATTCGTGCCTGAAGCGTGATCAGAGTACCAAGGGCCTTGGCCGCACGTGATCGAACAAGTTCACTGCTAGGATCAGAAAGCGACTTGGCAAAGGTACGCTGCAATTGGGGAAGGAATGGTTTGAGGAAAGTGGGAATCTTCGCCAGAAGGCCATTGAGCGTAAAGAGAATGGCCGCCTTGACTCCGGACGGGTATCGCTCACCAATGGTACGGATAAGCGGACCCGTGATCTGAGTGACGAAAGGCTTGAGGTTGTCAGCACTAGTGCGGTCAACAATATCGGCAATAGCCAATGCAGATTGCTCGCGCTGGTCACTCGTACCATACATAAGCCCCTGGAGGAATATCGGCAGGATACATCCAGGTCCCTTGGGAATTGCAAATCCAGGCAGTTCGACACCAACAGAGCCAGTGAGAAGCAGAGCCTGTCTAGCAGTCTTCACCGACTGTTCCATCTGCTCCTTCGACATCTTCTTGACAAGTCCCGAAAGAGCAAGCCAAGCTGCCCTTATTACCGAGCTGTCCTGATCGTTAAGGGCCGAAATCAGCAGAGACAGCAAGTCGTTCACGTATGCAGAGTAGTCCAGTGATGACTCTTGGAAGAATCTCACCATGTGGTTGAACGTGATCTCACGCCTCTTGGCTTGTGCGTGCTTGCCGAGAGTCAGGAAATGCTGCATCAAAATATGAGTAGCCTCGTCTTGTACAACGCACAAAAGAATCTCGTCAAGAGACTCGCTGATCTCCTCATCGTCTTCGTTCTCTACAAGGCCGGTGATCAGAACATCAATTATAGCAGGGAGGCGCTTGAAAAGAGACGATCCAGCCGCAGGCGCAATCGAAGCCAACGACCGAGCCTTGAAGCCAGTGAGAGGTGGTGCCAGAAGTGTGGGCACCAACGCAGGGAATACGACATCACTCTTAGTCGCCATCATCTCCTTCAGAGCAGACAAGGCTGTTTCGTCGCCCTTCTCTACTTGGGCAATAAGACCTGGTAGAATATCACCGGCGGCGTCATTCAGAGACTCCTGCAGAGCATCGAATGCCTGACCAGCTGCTTCACGTACTTCAGGGTCCGTGTCCACAAGCGAGTCACGAACAATACCAATAATAGTAGCTTGGAACTCAGTGAGGACCTCGGGCGAAGAGGAGTGGATGAGCTCTATCAGAGCCAGACAGATACCCTGCTTGGCATCCGAGTCACTGGATAGAAGTTCCTGTTCAAGTGTCGGCAGAAGCTGACCCAGAGCGTTACCACCAACTCTGCGAACAAGATCACCAAGGGTCTGTGCAGCAATAGTTCGATGTTCCTCATTCGATGAAGCTAGTCGCTTGATAATGACCTGCGTCAGAGTGGGCAGGATCTCCTTCACAGTTCGTGGTGTATTGGCAACAAGGCACTTCCACACCTCTAGAGCAGAAGTGCGAACAAGTGCAGCAGTGTCTGAACGGCAGACAAACAGAGAAGACAAGATACGATCACGACGTTGGTTTCCAAGAACCTCAATGAGGGTGTTATTAATCTCACTTGAGGCAACATGATCCTCTTCAAGATTCTTAGTATCGATACCGGTGATTTGGAACAGAAGATCTCCGGTAAGCTCAACAGATGCAACTCGGATTCGCCAGTTGCTGTCAGACAGACCACTCTCGAGCTCAGGCAGCAGGAGATCGACGGCCTTCGTAGCATAGCTGCGGACGATTCTCCGGCCCGCTTTGAGGGCAACGTCACGAATGTCCTCACTCGTATCTGCCAATCCACTAAGAATAGGCGGAATGATCTGGTTAAGGTAAGGACTGAGACTCGAACCGAAGCAAGCAGGCAGGAACAGCAACAAGGGCATGAATCCTTGGCGAACCCAGGGCTTGGGGCTGGAGCAGTTCTTGATAATGGTAGGCAGTAGCTCATCCAGCTTAGCCAGACCCAGGCCATAGATGACCTCAGACAGTGCCTGCGCGGAACCAAGTCGGTCTCCAGCGCGTGACTCATCCTTGAGAACATCCATGAGGCGAGGAATTATATCGGGGAACTGATCCTCACCTAGCTTCTCGACAAGAGAGCCAAGAGCCTTGCTAGCTGTAGCACGCGTGCCAGGAACAGGGTCGACAATGGCAATCTCCAGTTCTGACACAAGCGACGGCAAGTAAGGCGTCAAATCTTTGCTGTCCGTCAAAATCGACATGTTTCCAACAATTTGACAAGCCTTACGCTTCGTAGCTGCTGACCGGTCTTTCAGACCTCGGTGCAGAACATGCACGATGAGAGCCAGCGACGGTGCGTCAACATAGTGCACAAATTTCGTTTTCAGCAGGCTGTCAAGGGCCTCGTCGGTGTACTTCGTCGGATTACCAATAGCCTTCACAAGTGTTGGCACCAGCGTCTGGATCTCGGGATTACGAATGACATCACCAAATCTCTGTAGGCTCTGGTTGGCCGCGTTTCGCACCTCCTTGTGAGAGTCGTTGAGTACTCCTACAATCTCTGGAATAACCACAGAGAGAGATCGCGATAGCTGCTGTGGATCCAAGTATGCCATTGTTCCTAAAAGCTCAACAGCACCCTTTTTGGCTCTCCACGCAGTCTGGTCAAGGTTCTCAACAGCCAAGGGGATGAGGCGTTTGATACCGTATCCTGTAGAGTTCTTCATGATGGTTCGCGATGCATAGGTAGCGGCTTCTCGCACATCAGAGTTGCTGTCTCCAAGACCAGAGAGGATAATAGGAACAAGCTCAATAACGTAGGGCTCGAAATACTTACCCAATGACTGAGAAAGACACTCAAATGCAAACTGGGCGCCTTGTCGTCTTTTCGGATCTTTCTTATCCTCTGCAGCCTCAGTGAGAGTACGGATGATATCAAAATCAGCCAAGGAAGAGATTCCAGCTCCCTTCACAAGACCAGACAAACCATAAGCGGCACCACGTCGCACAGCGTACTTGTCAGCAGTGAGAAGCTTCTCGAAAATGCGGTCGAAGTATGTTCGCAGGTGCGGGACAAACAGCTTAACGAGGGGTGCGAGACACTGAGAGACAGCATACTGTACATCCTCCGATGGTGTGTCAAGAGTGATGATAAGACGATCCACGATCTTGAGAAGTCGCGGGTCATCAGACTTCAGATGCCGTGCTAGTGCACCATAAAGAATAATGACCGACTCACTGATCTGATCCTGAGTCTGGCTGTCTGGCCTAGCAAGGTACTCCTCAAATACCTTGATCAGTTCCTCAACGTTGGATAAGCCGTGCTTGTTGACAATGTCGAGACCGGCAGCCTGAAGCTCTTGGTGAACGGTTGAGTTGCTGTCTCCCAATCCGACGGCGATGAGGAAGTTGAAGAACTGGATGATGTTAGAGGCTGAGGTGAAAAACGGGCACAGCTCTCTGAAAGTGAGCGCAGCACCACTCCGTGGGAACCACTTGTCATCCTTGGATGACTTAATCTCAATGCCAAACTTGTCCATGACTGGAGCAGGGGGCTTCGCGTCTTGGACAAAGTCGTCAACCATTTTGTCAAATATCGGTTGAAACGAGTCAGGTCCATTCGATGCCACCGCAGATGCGATCGACTTGGCCGTAGCCAATCGGACACTACCATGCTCTGAGCCCAAGAAACTCAAGAGTTTCTCCGGAAGATCAAGCGATACCTCAAACCCACTCTCTTCCCAGATTTCGGTAGCAAGTCGCGAGTTGATAGGCTCCTCGTCGAAGCGCTCAATCCAGATTTCCTCAGGAAGGGGAACCTGCGATATATCGAGCTCTGCGTCAATTATTTCCAGAACAGCAGTACGCGCAAACGTATCACCAGAAATAGCATTCTCAAGCAGCAGCTGTGTCTCATCGTCGTCGATACTCGTCGAGATTCCCTGTACGACACTTACAAGGCATTCCTTTACCTGCTTAGCCGTTGACACCTTGGCCTGCATGAGGCTAAGTAAACCGCCAACAAGGTGGCCACGAGGAATGAAGCTGAGAGTCTCCGAGTGTGCCGAAACGACATCAAGGGCCAGTAGAATCTGCTCCTCGATCTCCTCTTCGACCTTTGTGCCTATTCCGCCCTTCCCATCCAGTACTTTCAGAAGTAACGGCAGAATGTACACAAGAGTATTGCTCTCAAGAGTGTGCTGGTCACTGAGGGATTTGAGGCGGTAGAGTACTCTGGTCACCTGCTCCTTCAGAGGCTCCTCAGTAAACTCAGGACCCAGAAACTTCTCGCAAGTAGGCTCAATTGAGCGCACAATGGTGACAGACAGTAGAGTCTTTATAGACGTATCAAGTCGCGTATTGGATGCCCTGCTAGCAAGGGAGAGGAAACAGTCCGTGGCTTCTTCGCCCAACACATGGCTCGGATGCATCAATAGAGCCACAATTCGCTCAACACTGAGAGGGAACAACTCGTTCTCTCCGTTGTCGAAACTCTGCGTTGCCAGGGTCTTGATCAGTACAATGGCTCGGCGGTAGCCGCTAATAACGACCTCGACTGACTTGCGAATCTCCGACTGTTGATTGAGCACGGCTTGCTGTTCTTTGGACAGCTTCTTCACCTTATCAGAAGTTCCCTTCTTCTTCTCAATCTCCTCTCGCACCGACTGCTCCCATTTCCTAGTTTCATAATCCTTGGAGTTCTTGTTCTCGACAATGACACGCTTCGGCTTTTCAGCACCATCGACGTCAACTACTTCTCCCTCTGGGCTGGCCCAAATAGTCAGGTCTGCCTGAGAGAAGATGTCAATACGTGCCAGATCGAGGCCGGAAGAGATGCGTGTCACAACTTCAGGAGTGACAACTTCGGGGGCTATGAAACGAAGAGTAGCAATAGCCGAACAGCCAGTCGTGTAGAGCGGGCCAGTGGGCAATGAGAAGATACGCTCAAGCATATCGTGATAAAGCCTGGTGACAAGCGATAGTGGGTCCACCTCTGCTCTCAAACAGAGACCAGCCCATCCATTCTTCGGCACAGCAGTCGTGTAGTGGCACACTACCACTAGCGCAGCTAGAACCTGCTCACGAATATCCTTCTCCACAGGTAGCGAGAAGACATTCAGCAGGGGCTGGAACCCAGGGTAGGCCTCTAGAACATCAGTGCTTGTCAGAGAGTTCGCAATGGCAACGCCCAACGAAGGGTTTTCAGCGTATACTGATTTCAGGTTCTCGACAGCGAGCCTCCTACTTTCAATGGGAATCGATGTTGACAGAACATAGAAGATCCACGCGAGGCCGAGGTCTTCGCTCGCATGAGAGGACGAGAAGGTAGCGGTGGCCCGAACTGCCCAATCGAACTCCGACTGAGTCGTCAGTTTCTGGTAAATTCTCGGGGTGGTTGTAAGAGGCAGGCCTGCTTCATCACCAACAAGACAGACATAGGCGTAGCCGACTTCCAAGGATTTCGACTGTAACGAAGCATTGGGGTTGGCAACCACCTCGTCAAATGCTGTCTTGAGCGAGGGTTTCACAGCGTCGACGAATTCAACGAGAGATTTAGACCACGGCTTCTTAGGTCCATCGATAACGTTCTCGACTAGCTTGCATACGTATACGCGACGCAAGTTGAGACGCTTGTTGGTGGTAGCCTTTTTGAGTTCATCTATTAGAGATTTGTCGAGCTTTTCGTTCTCTGAGGACAGGGCGGTCACCAAATGCGAAAATAGGGCTCCCGACAAGTGTCCGAGGGCGATCTCGTTAGTCTCCTTTGCAACACTTGGGATTAGCGCCGAAGCAACAGCAGCACCATTAGAAGCAGCGCTCAGTGACGCCAGAACTTGACCAAACAGCGCACGTTGGTCGGGTGAGCTGGCCTTCTTTGTTGACGCACAGAGTGAGAGGGCAATTCGGTTTGCTGCGTCTTCGGCATGGCAGTGTGTGAACACTAGTTTTAGCGTAGACGCTCCGAGGTCTCTCACCGTGGCATTTGACGAGTTGAAAAGGGCAGTGAGTGAGTTCAGTAACGTCTTTTCAACGAATGGGCCAAGGTCAATGATAAGCGGTAGAGAAGAGAACAGTCCCGGCACAATGAGTTGAAGGACAACTTCCGGGGCACGCAGAAGGGACTTGGCAATGGCTGGCAATAGAGTTGTCTCAAAGTCCTCGACCGTAGCATAGTCGCTGATGAGGGGAATGAAAGACTTGGTGATCCCGTTGGTCAGAGGACCCTTTGAAGTGAGAATGACCTGCGTGTAGAGGTTGAAAACCTCGGCACGCCTGTCCTGGACGGATACCGATGCTGAGGGGGCCGAAGCAGCAGAGTCGATGGCAGCACCTGCTAGAGTCGAGAGAAGAACCACTGAAGCCACTGACTTCTTGTCGGATGCTAAAAGAGTGTCAAGGAAGAGGCTTGCGTCACCGTTACGTAGGACGAGGTACCTTGACAGGGCCGTTCTGGTCGATCTCAGTGCAGAGCTGATGAGTCTACGGCGCTTGTTATCAGCAGAGTCCTCGGAGAGGATGCGTTCGAGAAGCCGAGCCTGAGAGTAGATTAGGCTTGGAGTCACACTCTCAGCCAGCTCTTTTGCGGAAACGAGTGCATTGACCCGCTCAAGGACCGTCAAAATGTCTGCCGGCGGGTTCACAAATGGTCTGTCGGCGACATTGGATGCGAGAGAGTCAACTTTTGCCAGTGCAACAGGATCCTTGGCACATATGCCAACGAGCGCCGTCTGGGCAGCATACCTTGACCGGTCGTCATAGGAGAGAGTAAAAGTTGCAAAGATATCGTCAGCGAGCTGAGCAGAGGCAGCACTGTCAAGCGCCATTGACGGAATCTGCTCTAGAAACGAGATTCGCACCTCTGGCGAGCTCGACTGCAACGGATGAGCCTGAGCCTGAGTATCCGGCTGGCTCATCGTGCTGAGAGGAACAAATCAGATTCAGAGATCACTAACACTCTTCGATTGAGATGCTGGTATTCCAGGAGTATTCCAGGATTCGAGGATCACAGTGGGATTCCGCTATGGATACGCACTGAATCTGTTAATCTGCGAACTTAGTGAAAAATCCTATGCGGTAAAGCGCACTGACGCGATGGTGACGAGTCTTGACTGGGGTTTACCCGGCCGAGAACTTAAAAGGAGGCATTTGGCGGTTTTTCATCTTTACAACTAAAACAACCGATGACGATGGGTATACTTGTCCAATTAGAAACTCGCCGCTGAGCTGGGTCCTGCCTTGTGTGGGTCTTGACTTGGCCGGTCGGGATTTGTGGATTGTGGCGCCACCACACCACCTTTTAGCCACAAAAATCCGAGGTTGCCAGTTGCCAAGTAGTTGATTTCAAGATGCTTTTCACGCGTTAGCTGAATGCCCGTACTAGATTCGAATCAATCCTACTTTGTTTATACTAGCTGTAGTATCCGGGAGCCGTAGTTGTGTGTCTCGAGCTCCGAGCTACCCTATACAATTGGTATGCTTGTCATATAGCAATCCATTCATAATACGAGGTGCAAATGAGGACCATATAGGTTCTCGATTCTACAGATGGTGATAATAGATATAAGTTCATTCCCTGGCTAGAGGTTAAGATCAATAAATATACAAATAAATAGTATTGAGCCGGGGAAAGAAACACGAAAAGTAGTGTCCTTGGCAGTGGTCCTTGACGGTAGCAGGTTACAAACCATCGTGGCGGAAGCAACAACGGTCATTGTACGAGCAGGTACCCGTCTTGATCCAGTTCTGGCATGGCTTGGAGCGCCACTTGGGAGGGCGGTCAACAATCTTGAGCTCCTTCTCACCGTGGGCAAACTGGCACTTGTCGCCGTAAGGGCAGTTCCCACCAGAGTTCATGAAAGACGCACACAGCTCCGTCTTGTAGAGCTCCGTGTTGGTGGTGGGCTTGCCAGACTTCTTGCTCGCAGAACGAGCCGGGTGAGGCTGCGAACCCTGCGAGCCCTGCGAGCCGTGGACCGAGCCGATGGAAGAGACCGACGAGGACAGACCGCCATTGGATCCAAGCGAAGCCGAGGGCGAGGGAGTCGTGGGCGAAGGGCCCGGCGGAGCAACAAACTCGTCTTTGCGCATACCAGAGCGCATCAGGCCAGACGCGCCCTGCGGCTGCGGAGGCACGGTCTGGGCCTGCTTCTGCGCCTGCAGTTGCTGTTGCTGGAACTGATGATGGGGCTGGAACGCGTGGTGCATGCCAGGCTGGGCCGGCTGCTGCGGGGGCTGCTTGATATGGGCAAACGACGCCTGGTAGCCGGCGCTGGGCGCCGAAGACGGGCCAACGGGCTCACCAATGAGCATCATAGTTGACTCAATGCTGTTGTCAAAGCTAGCATTCAGCGGAGTTCCAATGCGCTGGGGCGAATGGCCGACAGACGGAGCAGGGCACTGCAGCTCGGCCGAAGCCGAGAGTCCAAACTGCTCGTCGAGCGGGAAGCCAGGACCGCGGAACTGCTGCTGCTGTTGCTGCTGCTGCGCGTAAATGCCAGAGTGCATAGGGCCAGAGACACTCTGGTGACGCGAGAGTCCCTGCTGCTGAGGGGACGTGGGCGGCATGCCGAGGCCAACAGACGAGTTTGAGCGGGCAAACAGCGCGCTCTGGGAGCCCGAGGCAGCAGGCGGCTGGCCCTGGAATTCAAAAGACGACTTGGGAGTGAACTCGTGCAAAAAGGTCATGGGCTCTTCGAATCCAGCAGGAGGGGCACCAGAGCGGAAGGGTGCCGCGCCTACAGACTTGCCGGAGTAGATGGCAGCTGAGGGGCCGGAGCCGCCCCAGATGCTGCCATCCTTGGGGCCAAAGAACGACGACGTGGCAGTGGTGGGACGGCCCGTCGAGGCCGAGGATTTGGCTGAGGTCGCGCTGGAGGGCGACGAAGGCAGCGAGTAGGCTGCCGAGGCCGTGGCCGGGCCTAGATGGCGAAGACCAGCATTACCAGCGGTGAGCGGGAAGTGCTTCGACTGAGAAGCCGTGGCGGCGGGCGACGAGGGCGAGGCCCACAGGTCATGGAGGCCGAGCGAAGCAGGCAGGTGCGTCGACGAGGATGGCGCCGAGCTGAATGGGATCGACGAGACCGACGAGGATGATCCCGAGGGCAAAGGTGAAGTGGTCGTCATTCAGGGGGGGTAATTCAGACGTGGGAAATGGGTAAAACGGACAAAAAGAGGGTCGTCAAGACAGGTGAGAAAACACGGTTAAGAAAACACGTCAAGCCAGCGAGCGGTATGTGGAGGTGTCGTGTGACTTCAAGTGAGATGTCAAGCAGATATCTCAAATGAAGAAACAAGACCGAAGGCAAGAGATGCAAGAGATTTCAAACTTTTGCTGGTTTCAACAAACTTTTGGAAATGTCAATCTCTCAACTTCAAAATGCAGCACTGGATGACAGGCTCTTGGGATCGAGGTTAATTTTTTTGCTGGCGTCGGGGCAGTTCGGACTGGGGGTTATCAAATCAAGCCGTCTTGTAATTAGCGCTGACTTCCGAATGCCAGCCAATCAACAAGGCCAATAAATAGCAGACCTGACGAGTCCGAAATAAATATGAATAAATAAGGCGGCCGGAGCCGGGATCAAAACAGCACAGTCAGCGTGGACGGAGTTGTGGTGCGGGAGCAGATTGCAGGAGTGCTGGTTGGCAAGGGGGGAAAAGGGCCAAACAGCAGGCAACAAACCCACAGCGAAAGAGGGGCGAGGGGGGCGGTGAAAAGAGTTAAGTGAGGAGACACACAAACACACGGGACAGTAAAGGCCGGTGTAGCAGGTGTGACTTTGGGAGTGGCAATAAAGCACTTTGATTGAGCAGCACGGGTTGCACTGTTACGAGCCTTGAGAAGCGGGGAAGGTGCAAGAAGGAAAATGTCAGAAAAAGGATGTTTGTGTCCCAGCTTAGGGGACGGGGTTTTTTTTGCATGCCTATACGGCGACAGCCGCTCGCGGGACAGCGGGCTAAGTAAAGGCGAGACCGGGTCACCGAAAGGGCAACAAGACCTAAACTGGCAGTCCAGGAAATACGTAGGGCAGAGCTAGTGGAGGTAGGAAATAATAGGGGAGAAGAGATTGAAGATGTAGTCAGTACAACTACAGAACTAGAGGATTACGGAATACAGAATACAGATAACAGAACTGGATTACAAGGAGGAACACCTGGCTGTCCGACACCTGCCCGCCTGTTCCTGATACTCGTCTCAGTGCAGAGCTCGGACCGGCATTGGGTCCAGTTATTATTTGGTTATACATGCTGTTTTCGGTCTGGTGGGCAGCTGCATTAGCGCTGGCACGGGTTGACCAATCAATAGATACAGGCACAATTCAGCAGTACAGAACACAAGTAGAGAACAGCAGTAGGCGAAGTACAAATGCGAAGAACAGAATAAAGGACAACTGACATAACCGCTGGTATAACCAGACATAACCTGGCATAATAGGCGGCTTACAGCCTCGGTAGCCAAGTACCCGCCCGTGCCCTAGCCCGGCCGACTGCCGCCCTGTGCAGCCCAACAAACTTCCTAGCGGCAGCTTTGTAGCCCGCTACCGGCCAATGGCTATCCGGCATTGCTATCCGGCATTGGACGGACATGGGCCCTCATATTTGTGCATGCCCAGCAGACAATTTAGCGGACGACTTAGCTAGGCTGGCAATGGTACTAGCCAATGGTACAATATTACTACGGCTCTACCTTCTGACGTCATGCCGTTGTAGCCCGGTAAGGCTCACCGCTACTATAGCCACTGTAGCCACAATAGCCATTTGGGCCCACAATCGAGGCTAACGTTATTGAGTACACCGTAGAACCGGCTCGCCGAGTGGCTTACACACTAGCGCTGCATATGCAGTAGCCAGTTAGGAAGCCAGTCAGAAAGTCAGTCAGCAAATCTGGCAGAAAGTAAGCCCGAAGCTGGTAGCCACTTAAGCAGTCTGTTAGTAGCTTTTAGTCAGGTTTTAAGTTTCGTATCAAGCTTCTCGTCAAGCTTCGTCAAGCTCCTCGTCAAGCTTCCCATCAACCTTCTCGTCAAGCTTCTCGTCAAGCTTCTCGTCACCCTCCTCAGCTATAACTCGCTCCTTCTCAATCAGCATCACTACGAGCTGCACAACAATCCCAACTGTAGACACTGCCCAGGATCCCATTGCATACGGCAGTACTTTGACATACTCTGCCGGGTAGACATAGGCTCGCGCATCCTCGCATGCCAAGCTGAAGCCAAGAACGCTGACATGCGACACGTCCAGCGCTAGACACTTTCGCGCAACACTCGCCAACACTAGATCCTTAGCGCGCCATATGATCTGCCATACACCATAGAAGACCGGAACACTGAACGCGGCCGCTTGAACGAGACGGATTCGCTGTGGTAGCTGGGACCATGGACATACAGACGAGCTCACAAGCGTGAGACTAACCACTGCCAACAGAAATGTAGCGGCATACCCCACGCTGTCCAATTTATAATGGAAGTAGCCATCCAATTCGCCAGCCCGGGCTAGACGCTCAGTTCCAGAGAGCACGAAGCCCCCATAAGCAGCAGTCCAGACCGAAAAACATGCAAACGCCACGAAGACCTTCGTTTCATTCGGGCCATCTTTGCCTTTCTGTCCACTCTTCGATCGTACCATCGTGTGTACACAAGCTGTTGACCGACTGTGCCTTTAAGTGTGCTTGAACTGCACTACACTGAGAGTGATACTGCAAGATAGACTCGCGTGCGGAGATATATGCCTCCCTGCCCTGATCTCCAGTCCATCTGGCTTCAATCTTTGAACAGCTGAGTCCACCGTTTAATATTATTTTATTGGTTTTCATATTATAATCTTGCTAGTATGGCAGACATAACAGACAAGATAAACTATCATTAAAAAACAATCGAACGTGGCGCTACTCCTCCGTTGAGAGCTGGCCCGTCTCTTGCAGGGTACATCAGCACAGCGCAGATCCGTACGTTTAATCAGCCTAACTAGCAGTAACAGCCTGCTGACACGAAACATACGCAACCGAGTAAATCTTGAGACCGTATGCAGTTCTGCCGGTGATGATACCAGATATCACGCTTTACGTGTATCCAGTCCCTAGTAATGCTCGTACCTTCAAAGTTTGACTCAGCTGTCTGCCAATAGACCAATTGATCAGTCTTAACGAACCTTCAGCCTCTGCTCGAGCAGTACCTTGATGCAAGACGATACTGCTCTGCGTCGGCTCAATCTTCTTCACTCTACTAGGCCGGATACGATTTGCTATCAAGCTTCTCGTCAAGCTTCAAGCGACCTTCCTCTGCTACTACAAGCTCCGTTGCATTCCTCGTGTAAACGAAGACAGAAACAATCCCAACCAGAGACAGCACCCACGCTACTATCACATACGGCAGTCCTTTGACATAACCTGATGCATAGGCACAGTCTTGAGCATCTTGACAAGCCAAGTTGAAGCCTAGAACGGTGACATACGACACATCTAGCGCGAGGCACTTTCGCGCAATAGCCGCCATCATCAAATCCCTAACACGCCACACAATCTGCCATGCAGCATAAGCGGCCGCAGCACTGACTGTCGCAGCTTGAACGAGACGGGCTCGCGGCGCTGTTAGCTGACCCCACACACTCGCCAAGAACGACAACCCCATGAGCACGGCCATGGACATACCGAACCCAATCGCATATTGGATGCTGTCCGTTGCATATACGACGTAGTCGGCCAACTCTCCGCTCCTAGCCATATCCTCACTTCCATATAGTGGGGAGCCAACTTTATAGGCGGACGCGAATATTAAACCCACCAACGAGAGGGTACTTAGTGCCCCCACGTAGCCATTCACTTCCTGTACACTCTCCGATCCTCCCATCGTGTCAACCGATCCAGTTCTTGGGGGACTTGAGAGCCACTCAACAGACGCCGGAATAACAATAAACAACAGAAGCATGTTAAGGGGCGCTCTCCACATAAAAGCAGAATAGTCCATCATTTTAGCATAATTGGGAGTCGACGCACTCGCTTCGTGGCCCTCACATGCCAGTCTCAACCCTAGTGAGCTGACGTGCGACGAACCGGATACTGCGCACTCGTGGCTTCTAGTGCGCAGCAGCAACTGACTCGCGGCAAACGCGACCGAACTAATCTTCAAAGCCGCCAGAACAATGCGACCGGGTCGGCGCAGCGCTTGGTTCTCGGATTCGCTACTCACCACCTGAATCAACAACCCAAGAGCCATCACTGCTGTCTGAAAGTAAAGAGGGTAGAGAGCATCGATCTCGTACGCTCGGTAGTCGGTCCACTCGCCCGATTTTGCCAGACGTTCAGCAGCCGCTGCTCTGGGGAAAGATCTAGCACCCAGCCAAGTCGCACCGCATAACAATAAGCAAAGTGCTCCTATGGCCCACCGTGTAAGACTCGACATGTTTGGCTTTTCACTGTACGCCATCTCTGTACGCTTGCTCAGTGCAAGTTGATGTTAGCTGCATATCTAGGGTATAGCCAAGCAGGGCACGGCGCATCTGCAAGATTGCTGCAGTTAAACTGTCCCGTGTGCAATACGCACCAAGAAGAGGGTACTAGCCCCGCGTGGCCATTCTCCTATACACTCTCCGGTCGTGCCATGATATACACCAACTGTTGATAGTACAGTCTTAAGGCAGATATTTGCTGGAAGTATAGAGTGCAGGCAAATATCTGAAGGAAGTACAGAGTGCAGATATATGCCTCCCTGCCCTGATCTCTAGTCCGTCTAAGCTCAAGTTAGCTATATGAGCTGAATTGATGCCTAATATTAATTTATTAATATCATATTGCAGACCTTCCAATATGACAGACATGATAAAGTATTATACAGAAATCGAATGAAGTGCTGCTCGTCCTCCTCCGTTGAGAGCCGACTGGAAACCTCAGTGCCAAGCACAGCGCAGATCGGTACGTTGATCAGCCTAGCCAATCGCTTTTATTGCATGTAGGGGCAGTCTATGAAGCAGATATGTACCGTGTCTCTAGAAGGAACTAACAGGTTTCCATGCTCTGCCAGATACCTACCATTCGCGACTTCTATCCAACACCTTAATCATGCCTTGTTAAAAAGGAAGTAACCACTACAGAACTAACCATCAACCCACTTAGACCTTCTCGTCTAGTAGCTCGCTGTGTTTGATACTTCTCGCGCGACCAGCCGACCACTCCATGAGCATCATAAAAGCAGTATACCACACAAGCTGGTTAAAAGCCGATCTCCACTCCCTCGCAGAGTACTCCATCATCTTGGTGTAATTGGGAGTCGACGCACTCGCTTCGTGACCCTCACACGAAAGGGTCAAGCCCAGTGAGCTGGCGTACGACGCACCAGATGTACACTTGTGGTCTCTGGTGCGCAATACCATCTGACTCCCGGCATATGCGATCGAACCAACCTTGATAACCGCTAGGATAACGCGACCGGGCCGGCGCAGCGCCTGGTGCCCGGATTCGCCACTCAGTAGCTGAATCATCAACCCAACAACCAGCACGGTTAACTGAAAGTAATCAGGGTATCGGCCATCCAGATGGTACGCTCTAAAGTCAGTCCACTGGCCCGATTTTGCCATACGTTCAGCAGCAGCCGCTCTAGCGCGATATCTAGCAGTCATCCAAGTCGTACCGCACGACACTAGGCAAAGTGCTCCTATGACCCACCGTGTGAGACTCGACATGTTTGGCTTTTCACTGTACACAATCTCTGTACGCTTGTTCAGTGCAAGTTGATGTTAGCTGCATATCTAGGGTATATCCAAGCAGGGCAGGCGCATCTGCAAGATTGCTGCAACTAATCTGCTATCCATGATCTAGCTATGTCCACGCCAGCCAGTAACTCGAGTGCACTCCATCAATGGTTGCAAGCAGTGTGTGCGACTAGAACATGAGCCAGTGTTGCAGCTATGCTCCAGCCATCAACGCAGTGCTAACAATCAATTTGAGTCCAATACACAACCCCGTCAAGTCAAGTATCATGCCATAAATAAAATAACGAGTTATAAATACCACGAGAGAAATACCACGTTGACTTGCGGAGCTTGTATATGGCTTACATTTTGTCGTCAAGCTGCTCCTGTGATTCTCGATGAGATAGTTCGTATTCCTCGTCGTCATTCAAACGAGCAGGCTCTCGAATGAAGGCCACCATTATCATTCGTAACAAAGTTCCAGCCCATATCACCGCCAAAATCCATGCTCCCGTAGCAAGCCCAGCAAACGCCGTGATGTGGTCCGCGGTGTATGCATATTCTTTGGCGCATGTCACATTGAAGCTGAACAGGCCCGCATATGAGACATTGACAGAGGGAATATTCGACGCCATACACATGGTTGCGGCATCATCCATGATCATATCTCTTTGACACCGGTAAAACTGCCATACAGCGTAGAAGGCAAGAGATGTCCTGATGAGCAAGGCTAAGGGAGTAAGAGCGAGATAGCTCTTTAACCAGGGTACCGGGCCCACCATATAACACCAAATTAGGAGCTTGTGGTCCGCTTCTACAAAGTAAATCCCGTGCACGAAGCTATTCAACATGTAGCCCTTATAGTCGGCCAGCTGACCTGTTTCTGCCTGTCGTTCAGCGAAAGCTACTTTGAGGCCAGAACTGGCAAATTGCCACAAAACGACGCATGTCACAGCTGACCAAGTCCAGAAGATAATCGGATGCCGCGTCCTTACCGTACTTTTGGCCGGTTCGTCAGTCACTTGAGTCATTTGGCAGTTGCTGAAATGTGTTATACCGAGAGATGCAATTAGCGGGGCTTTGGACGGGTAAGACATCTGCAGCTGCAGGTGAGCTGCAAGATTCAGTGCGCCGGCATGCGCAATGGCTGCACAGCTTTGAAATCAACAATGATCTGTGAATCGAACATAACATATTTCAAGTAGCAGAGTTATACTGTAACGGCACTGCGCTCATGCTTGGTCGCGCATCTGTTGTTATTATTCCTCCGGTAAACGCAGCATCAGATGGAGACACCCTACAGATCTACAATGCACAGCTTAACAATTTACGGCTGACTCAGCTTGAAATCTGATCGCTAAAATAATCGGCAGCCAGCTCATACACTCCCTCAATCAGTTCGAGTCCCGGGACCAACCCCATCATACATATAAATACCATTTGGTGTTATAAATACGCTAGAGATACCATGTCGACTTAAACCACGCCTTAGTACTGCGTTGACTTTAGCCGCGTTAGCTCACAACGAGAAGCGTTGTACCTAGCCTACATCTTCTCGTTAAGCAGTTCCTGCTCTTCTTCGTCAGGTACCTCGAGGACTTCTGCTCCAGTCAGCAGACCAGGTCTACGAATGACAAGCTCCAGTACCATAAGAAAAAACATGCCAGGCGTCGACATCGCCCCAAACCATATTCCGGATGCGAAAGAAGATGACATTGTGCCGACGTGGTGCGGGGCGTACGCATATTCCTTGGCGCATGTCACATTGAACCGCAGGCCCATAAACGAAAGCTTGACATAAGGAACAGTCGACCTCACGCACGAGTATGCAACGTGCTCCATGACTTGGTCTCTGATGCAGTGGTAAAACTGCCACGCAGCGAAGAAGAAAAAAGGCCCCGTTATGATCAAGACTAAGGCCGGAGGAGCAATATAGCTCGATAGCCGCGGTCCCATGTCCATTGCAGACAACAAGAATAGGGTCGCAAAGTTCGCCAGTATAAAGTACGCCCCGTACTGCGCGTTATCCCACATGTACTGGTTGTAGTCGGCAAGCTGGCCTGTTTCAGCCTGTCGTTCGGCGCCTGCTACTTTGAGGCCAGTGCTAACAGATTGCCATATCGAAAAGCATATCAGAGCACACCAGGTCCAGAAAAGCACCGGACGTCGTGTCCTTAGCGAACCCTTCGCCAGCTCTTCAGCCTGTAAAGTCATTGGTAAGTTGAAGTGCGGGATATCGGCAGAGTTTGACTTTCAGCGGGGTTTCAGCCGGGTAAGAAACGTGCTACTGCACGTCAAACGCAAAGCTGATAAGCTAATGCATCGGCCTCCGCAGTGCCTGCACAACTTAGAATCCAACATTAATTTGTTCGAAAATAACAGATATCTTGATTTGCTAATCTCGACTACTCCCTAACAGTACTGTGCTCCGGCGTGGCCGCGATCTGCTGTTATTATCCTGTTAGTAACCTGTTAGTAACAGCAGCACCCGACGGAGAACACCTTTATAATGCCAGCTCGCAATACATAGCTTTACAGTTCTATACCAGCTAACACAGCTTGACGTCTCATCTCTACTAAACCAAATACTCCCTAGACAGCTCATACACATTCCTGAATCAATTTCAGATCCGTGCACAACATCATGTCACTCAAATAAATATCATTTATTGCCGTAGATACGATGCTCCAAACGCACGTGGGATTAAGCCACGTTATAAGTACAACCGACTCGAAACACGTCGATTAACCACGAGGAAGCGTAGTATCCGGCTTACATCTTCTCTTCAAGCAGTTCCTGCGCTTCCTCGTCAGGTACCTTGGGGACTTCCGCTCTGTTCAGAAGACCAAGTCCAGAAAAGACAGCTACAATGACCGCAATGAAAAAGAGTAGTCCAGCCCCTGTCAACGCCGCAGACCAAGCTCCGGAAGCCAAGCGAGCTGACGTTGTGTAGGCTGGGTGTGGGACGTACGCATAACTTTCAGCGCATGTCACTTTGAAGCTGAAGCTGACCAAGCCTTTATACGAAACGTCGATAACGGGGAGATTCAACGTCAGACATGAGTATGCAACACCCTCCATGACGAGGTCTCTTTGGCACTGGTAAAAGTGCCATGCAGCGTAGAAGAAAGGAGGCCCCGTTAGGATCAAAAATAGGGCAGCAGGAGCAATACGGCTCGAAAGGCGGGGTCCCAGTTCCATCAGACAAAAAAAGGCAAACAAGCAGTAGTCAGCCGCGATGAAGTACCACCCTTGCTGCGCGCTATCCCACATGTACTGGTCGTAGTTGGCAAGCTGGCCTGTTTCTGCCTGACGTTCAGCGCCCGCTACTTTGTAGCTAGCACTGGCAAGTTGCCACCAACAGAAGCATGTCAGAGTACAACAAGCCCAGACAACAACGGGGTGTCGGCTTCTAAACGAGGCCTTCGGCGCTTCTTCAGTCTGTAGAGTCATTGGTAAGATGTTGAAATGAGGGATATCGGCAGATTTGATTTGAGCGGGGTTTAGGCCGGGTAAGAAACGTGTTGCTGCACGTCAGCTGCACAGGTGATAAGCGAATGCATCGGTCTCCGCAGTGAATGCACAACTCCTTTGAACAAATCAGATCTATGAATCAACATAACAGATATCTTGAGCAGTTAATCTCAACTACTCCCTAACAGTAGTGCACTCCAGCGTGCTGCGATGCTGTTATCATCCTGTTCAATAGCCGCAGCATCAGACGGAGAACACCTTAAAATGCACAGCTCTACAATGCGCAGCTCCCATTCCTGAATCAATTTCAAATCCATGCACAACCTCATGTCTGTCGAATAAATATCATTCATTGCGTAAATACCATGCTCTTAATGCAACGTCGAATTGAGTCACATTATAAATACAACTGACTAGAAACGCGTCGATTGACCACGAGGAAGCGTAGTATCCGGCTTACATCTTCTCGTTAAGCAGTTCCTGCGCTTCTTCGTTAGGTACCGTGGGGACTTCCGCTCTAATCAGAAAACCAAATCTAACAAGGACAGCTAAAAGGATCGACAACAGAAAAAAAATTCCAGCCGCTGAAATCGCCCCGCACCATGCTGACGAAGCCAAGCGAGACGACAATGCGTAGGCATATTCTTCGGCGCATGTCACATCGAAGCTGAACAGCTCTGAATACGAAACGGGGATATTCAGCGTCACACACGAGTTTGCAACACCCTCCATGACGATGTCTCTTTGGCATCGGTAAAACTGCCATGCAGCGTAGAAGAAAGGAGGCCCCGTTAGGATCAACCATAAGGCATCAGGAGCGAGATAGCTCGATAGGAGGGATCCCAGTTCCATCACACAACAAAGGACAAAAAACGCGTAGTCGGCCGCTATGAAGTAAAACCCGCTGTACGCGCTATCCCACATGTATTGGTCGTAATTAGCAAGCAGGCCTGTTTCTGTATGACGTTCAGCGCCAGCTACTTTGAGGCTAGCACTGGCAAATTGCCACGAAAAGAAGCATGTCAGAACACAACAAGTCCAGACAACAACCGGGTGTCGGCTTCTAAACGAGGCCTTCAGCGCTTCTTCAGTCTGTAGAGCCATTGGTAAGGTGTTGAAACGCGGGATATCGGCAGATTTCGATATGAGCGGGAACTTGGTCGGGTAACAAACGGCTGCTGCACGTCAGCTGCAAAGGTGATAAGCGAGTGCATCTGCCGCTGCAGTGCCTGCACAACTCCTTTGAATCAATAGATCTATAGATCTAAATTAAATTTATAGATTAAAATGACTTCTAAATTAATAATACCAAAAGTTAAGAACTCAGTTGCACACAAAATCTCTATACGCAGCATTCTCCATGAGTGTCTTTAGTTAGCCTCGCGATTACGTCAATATGCAAACACACAATCATACAGTACTAAAACAAACATCGTAATGACATAAATACAGATATAAATACATAATAAATAGGTGTTGCCTATGACAAACAAGCAATAAATACCAGCTATGACCAGGTCACCGTTTTTTGAGCGATCTTTGGCCCTCCTCGTCGGCCACGCGGGTACGCCTAAAACACTGGCCAACGACCATCGTGCCGAAGAACGACATGGGCGTCACCCACAAAATAAGAGAAAGCTGCAGTATGTCGAAGTACGGGAGAGGGTATGCGTGCTCCGCGATGTCGTTGCAGGAGACGTTGAAGCCGAGAAGGCCAACAGACGCTGCGCCAGACGATTTACACGGCCACGCTAGCATCATCATCATCAGATCACGCCAACGCCACAAGACCTGCCACCCAGAATAGATAGCCACGCATTTGAGGGAGACGGCAAAACGAGAAATCGCCCATTGAGTGAGTTCCGTCTGCCCCGGCCGCTTCAGCATCAACCCAGTCAGTAACAGTATAGTTAGCGCTGCCGCAAAGAAGTACAGTGGATACACAATGTTCTCAATGCGGTACTCCTCGTAGTCGGTGAGTTCACCTGTCTTGGCCTGCGCATGTTTGCCAGACAAACTGACGCCAGCAGAAACGGTCTTCCAAGTGCAATACGACGCTATGCCAGCAACGAGGGTAAGCAGCGTCCGTGAGCGAGCTACAGGGCTACTTGCTGGCTCTCCCTTTACCCCCATTGGGCGCGAGACAGTGAGAACCTTAAAGCCCAATGTACAGTCTACCGACCTGTCGTGGATTTAACGTTACAATTGGCTGTCACTGTAGAAAGGTTAATGTTAAGCTACTGAACGTAGGAGTAACTGCCAACTACTGGAAATGCTCATCTGAAGCTTCCCACTGCCGGGTCACGCTGCACCACTTACCCTATGCTGTAGGCAGCCTGCACGGATCCGACAGCCCTGAACTTAGTCGAAACTGCCGAGGCTCGGGCGGGAGCCATTGAGGGCGCTCGTTGGACAGTCCGTTGGCCCCAGCGCTCGTGTGCGTTTACCTTCGTTTTTTCTCCCTTTTGAGGTTCTCTTCTTTGCAGCCCCAACCTCAGATCTGCGCAGCCCCTGAATGAGCCCTGCGCCTGCATTTTACCCCTGAAATCTGCCTCCCAATAAATCTAGCATTAAATCTAGATTTCGCAATTTGGCCCCTTATTTCTACCAGCCCGCTATCGAATGTGCACAGGTCATGACGGACGCAGCAGCCCCGGCGCACCGTCGTCGTGCTACCAAGAAGCTGCCCTCGTCCTTTCTGTCGTCCTTCCGCATCCATGAAGCGCTCGTACACGACCTCGAAGTGCTGCCAGGGCCCATGCTCAAGGCGTTCTCGCGCTGGGTCGCGTGCTTCGTGGTTGTCCAATTCGACGTCGACATCGGCCCCGACCTCAAGATTGTTCGCCCGGCTATCCGCTTCAGCGAGGACGAGCTGCGCACCATATGCTTCTCCGCATTGCCAGAACACACTTCGAGTATGGAACTCGACAATGCTCGCAAAAGCCATCTCAAACGCAACCGCTCGCGGCATTCACGCCAGGCTTCGGACCTATCGGCCGTCAGCCACGCCGACGTCGAGACGCAGCAGGCGTTCCACACGTTCAGCTTCCACCACGACTCGAAGCTTCTTCATGCCTTCACGCTGTTCTCGCAGCGACGCGATCCGTCACGAACCCGTGGCTACCTCCAAGAATCACTCGTCATCATTTCCCCCTACGACTTTGCCGTGCTCTTCCGCCAGTGCCTCTACACAATGCTGTCCCATAACAACGAGTTCCTCGAGTACTCGCTTGACGGTAAAGTGCCACTCCTCGACACAGCCATCAACAACATCTCGCAATGGCCCGACCCGCAGTACGACCGTGAGGTCGAGGTCGGCTTCCTCGGCTCCGTGCTCTCGGTACTCTTGCCGTCTCGCAAGCTCATCAACCCGCTCACTCCCGACGTCCTACTCGACCACTGGTCGCCTACCTTCCTGCCGCTCATCCCCGACCTAGCAGACCTCTACACGCTCTACGAGTGTCTTCTCCTATCACGACCCATCATCATCTACGCTGCACAGCCCCAGATCTGCTCCTCCTTTATCCGCTCCCTCGTTGACCTCATCCGGCCTATTGACTACGCAGACCCCATCCGTGAATACATCACCATCCATTCCTTCCCCGTCGACGTCTCAACGGGTGTCACGGGTATCACCAACCCGTTTCTGTTGCGTGGCCTCGATCCAGACGTGAGTCCATACGCCTTTGTGCTCTCAACCCCAGCTCACCGCGACCTCCAGCAGGTCGAGGAGGAGAAGCGGGCCAGAGCTGTCGTAAAGGCATCAAACCGAAGAGTCATGCAAACGCGCTTCCTTCACCCAGACCCGCGATTCATGCTGGCTGCGTCACCAGCTGCTATCCAGAGCCGAGGAATGTCTCCAAATGATGTCGACCACTTGGTGCGTCTCCATTTCGCGACACTTACCTCGCTTCTGCTCTCCCCGCTGACAGCTCATCTTGCCGTCAACAATCACTTCTCAAGGCGCAAATTCTTGGTCGAACTCGACCGCAACGGCGGCAGTGCTGCTGTCGACGGGCTTTTCACCGTGCAGCCGCCTCAAACCTTGATGCAACGCCTGTCGCGTGCCTCTTCCCTGCTACCAAGCACCCGCCATTCCGCTGCCACCAAGAAGCTGTTTTACGAGAAGTTCATCAACTCGAGAAACTTCAAGCAGTGGCTGTCTCACAACTCGGTTCCTATTGCGAGCCATTCCCGTCAATCCTCTAGAGCCGTTAACGGTTTCTGACAAGGCCACTATTGAAGTCGTCTCCCACACCTCTATGCTCTCCTAATATGGCTGTCGCCTGCTAAACGAGAGTGTTACTAATGATTTGATTCCGCTATAGACGGATGTTAATGTTAACACGACGTTACGTACTATGCTAATGTGATTATTCTGTTATGTCGATGGACACGACGAGGACTTCCATATCCATGTCCAGAACTAATTTATCAAGCTCTAAGTATAATATGTTCACGTTGCAACAGCTATATTGGTGGCTGGCAGCTCTGGCTCATTTAAATGTGCTATTCATTATACAGGGCGTGCCTAGACGTCGTTTTGAGCTATGGTTTTCAGTCGTGTTTTGATACAGACCTCGTTTTCGGCTGTAGTTTTCAGTCTTCTTTTTCAGTCGTGCTTTCAATTGTAGTTTTCTCATTATCGTAAGTGGATTCGAGTCGTTCTAACGGCCCGCGAACCCAGGCGGAGGCGCCATTCCAGGAGGAGCGCCAGGTAGGCTCGTACGCACGGGGCCAGCCAGTGATGGGCCTAGGGGTCCGCCAAGAGTCGGGCCGCGGTTGACAGGACGCGCGGTTCCGGGACCGGGTTTTATAGTGCCGAATCGCGCTGCAGCGTCGGAGTTGGTAGGAGGTGCCTCGACGCTCACAGACACAACAGTCTCGCCGCGGAGAATAATGAGGCCCAGAGTTCGCTTGACCTCAGTTTTTGTCTTGTTCGCAAGACGGAATTCCTCCGTGTCAGCCAGAACGAGATTCATATACTGCGTTAGTCGTGCCTGGCAAGCCTCGAGGGTAATAACAAACTCACCTTGTCGAACGCCAGAAGCTCGCCTGTTAGCTGGCGGTGGTCGAGAGTGACGACGCGGAGCCGGTAGTTGATGAGGTCGGCCATCTTGGCCTTCTTAAGAGTCTTCTGTTAGCTTTTCCAGCCTCATATCCAAGCATATACTCACAGCCATGATGTTGAGGATCTAAGTTATTGTGGAGTCGATACAATCCTGAAATTTCAAGTGAATCAGGGCAGGGGTAACACTGAGTCGCAATAGCACAACCTCTGAAAATAACAAGTAACTAAGCGAGTCAGCGTACATGAAATACTTCAATGTTCCCTTCAATTACATCGATCGTTCATTGTGTCTTTATGGGCTGGTTTGATAAATCTGTTGAACAGTTACAGCTGCTCGTGAGGGCCGTCTCTTTAATACTGTGGAATGGTGTCTCTTATAAGCATGTAGCAAAGGTACCTCAGCAGCGACTACGTATGGCTTGGGCTAGCTTTTCCAATGACAAATACATGTATACGACCCTGTTAGGCGTGTCCTTACAAACGTACCGTGTAACAAACCTCTCATTGCCTATACGACCTTCCACTACTCTGCTTTCTCGTGGCTTGCTTGCTGGTCAATCCCTATATCCGCCGATTCTGGAAATTTCAAGGCATCTCAGCTCTCTCCAGCTTTCTCCAGTCTTACAGCGAAGTTGCACCAAAAGGCAATTGACACGAGAGATAGCACAATGACCGAGGTCGTCGAAGAGCAGCTCAAGCGCAAGGCCGAAGAGCCCGTGGAGGCTGTCGAGGAGCCGAAAAAGGCCAAGAGCGAGGGCGAGACCGAGACGGCGTCCGCGCCAGCTGCCGAGCCCGCTGCCGCCCCGGCGGAAACAAAGGCCGAAGGCAAAGCCAAGGCAATCGAGGAGCCCCAGCCAGCGGCTGCTCCTGCTCCCGTCAAAGACAAGGGCAAAGCTAAGCTGAAGGGCAAGATCTCGAGCCGCTACAAGGACGAGCCCGAGGACGACGAGGACGACGAGGACAATGACGACGAGGGCGAGGAGGAGGACGATGACGAGGGCGACGATGGAGCCGACATCGATGTTGCTGCAGAGGTTGACGAGGAGGACTCGCTGGAGGAGATTGACACGTCTAACATCATCTACGGCCGTCGTACGCGTGGAAAGGTGATTGACTACGAGAAGACTCTGGCTGAGATGAACGCCGAGCGCAAATCGGCAGGTGTACCGGCCGACGACGATGACGACGAGGAAGATGCCGATGCCGACTTCCAGGCTCCTCCCGAGGAGGCTTAGACAGTGCGAGGTAGTAAAGAGCAACCTGTATCTGTAATCTACATGACAGAGTAATCTACATGACAGAATAATGTACATGGCAGTGAAATCTAACTTTTGCCAGTGTAATTTGCGTGTTGCATGTTCACTGATAGTCTACAATCTTGTCTTAGTCGAGCACTAGATGGAACTACCGGCGGGTACTATCTGCCTTGTACTTGAAGATATTTATCTAGCAATCAACCATCAACATAACAGGGGACACAGGGGTAGCGTAAGACAGTAAACATGTCGGTAACGAGACTGGAACAACGAGACTGCATTAATCAGTCCCGGCAAATGACAAGTGCAATGAAACAAGAGCAATGAGACAAGCAAATGAAGGTCACTAGGCTCGGCAGAGGCTCCATCTTAGCGCTTAACAGCACTGACCGGACTTGGATCCCTTGTCATCGTCGGGCTGGGGCGTGAAGCTGATGGTCTGGCCCTGCGACGGCTTGGACTGGGCAAAGTCGGCCTGCAGCGTCTGGTCGGCGTACAGCCGGTAGATCTCGGTCAGGATGTTCTGGAAAGCGAGCTCGACGTTGGTGGCGTCGAGGGCAGACGTCTCAATGAACAGGATCTTGTTCTCAGCAGCAAACGCCTTGGCCTCGTCGGTGGGGATGGCTCGCAGGTGCTTGAGATCGCACTTGTTGCCAACGAGCATAATGACAATCTGCGAGTCGGCGTGGTCGCGCAGCTCCGCCAGCCAGCGGGCAACGCTCTCGTACGTCTCCTGCTTCGAGATGTCGTACATGAGCAGCGCACCGACGGCTCCACGGTAGTAGGCGCTGGTGATGGCCCGGTATCGCTCCTGGCCGGCCGTGTCCCAGATCTGGGCCTTGATGGTCTTGCTGTCGACATTCACGGTACGTGTCGCAAACTCGACACCGATAGTCGACTTGGAATCGAGGTTGAACTCGTTTCGCGTGAAACGGCCCAAGATGTTGGACTTGCCTACGCCCGAGTCGCCAATAAGGACGACTTTGTTAGAAGGTTCACACGAGTCATAATTGGACGCTCAACCGAGGCGCCGACACCAACCATCGTCTGCTGGTTCAGCACTCTGGCTACCACCCACTGCACTCACCCTTGAACAGAAAATCGTACTCGTCTCCCATGTTGCTTGTATGTTAAACCTAGCGACGGATGGGTGTTTTCACTGAGTCCACGGACTGAAAAGCGCGAAATTGAGGCGGTTAGGCGCATACGGCGATGTGGCAATGCCCCATACGGCAATAACAGGAGCTCAGCCTGATTCGATTACTCTAATCGCAGCAATATCACCGAAAGTAATATTAACGGATGTACTTATAATGAGTGTACTATACAGTCTGTGTGCTTAGAATCAGTGATTTGCATGTCTACTTGACATTTAGTCCGTCGAATCACGGTGTAGCGTTATCGGCCTTACCTGCGATACCGTCATGCGCTTAGATTGTAGTCTACCACGCTAGCATAGTAGGAAGTAGTTGCCCAACGTCGCCACTGGCTGAAGTACTAGAGTAAGTAGTCCAACATTCCACTGCCATTCACTACATTTAATGGCCCCTGCTACTCTTTTTCACTTCTTTTCGCCCCCCTTCACTCTTCACTCTTACCCCACTCTTCACCCCTGTCACCTTCGTACCTCTCTCTGCCCCTACCCACGCGTTCACCCGGGTAACTCACGCGACAAATTACTAGCGTGCTCGGCGTGATCATCTGTCTGTAGCTTGCTTCACCATGGGAGACGTCTATGTCATTGACAACGCCACATTCCGCAAGCACGTCCATCAGCTGCAGCGACGGCTCAAGGACGGGGACGCCGCTCTCAATGGCGCCGGCTCGATCCTTGTTGTCACAGGCAAAGCCGACCAGGAGAACCCGTACATGAAGAGCGCGGTTCTACATGTAAGTATTCGATGCGTCCGATTCGGTGGCGACCTTCGCTACGCGATATGTAATCGAGGTCCTTGCCTCAGTTCTAGTCTCCGTTCTGTTTCAGTCCTAACACAGTCATGGCTACTGGGATATGAGTTCCCGTCGACGGCATTCGTCATCACCAAAGACAAGGCCATCTTCGTGACGAGCGGCACGAAAGCTACGCACCTCGACAATATCAAGGGCAAAGACGTTCTGGTGTGGTCGCGCAACAAGGATCCCGAGCATAACTCGAAATTGTTTCAGGATCTCATTGCCGAGCTGGCTCAGCAGCAACCCGCCGTCGTGGGCCACTTGCCCAAGGATCAGTTCTCGGGCGCGTTTATAAAGGAGTGGGAGGAGGCGCAGGCCAATTCGCCCACGAAGCTGGAGTTCGCCGACGTCTCGACTGCTATCTCGGCTGCTATGGAAGTCAAGGACGAAGAGGAGCTGCGAGCTGTGCGCGCCGCTTCAAAGGCAAGTCTCGGTATGATGACGCAGTACTTTGCCGACGAAATGTCGACAATCATCGACGACGAGCGTGCTGTAACGCATTCTTCTTTTGCCGAGCTCGTGGAGAAGAAAATCGACGACGATCGCTTCTTCAAAAAGAAGGACCTCAAACTTGGTAGCGAGTTCGACCCTCGCCAGCTCGACTGGTGCTACACGCCCATTGTCCAGTCGGGTGGCAAGTATGATCTGCGTCCTTCCGCTGTGTCGGACGAAAGCAAGCTCAAGCCGGGCGTCATTCTGTGCTCTCTCGGTCTCCGCTACAAGTCGTACTGCTCCAACATTGGACGAACCTACCTCATTGATCCGACAAAGCAGCAGGAGCACTCTTACAACCTCCTGCTGGCCGTTCAACGAAAGGTTCTTGACTCCATCAAAGATGGTGTCTCGTGCAAAGAGGTCTACGCCGCTGCTCTTACCTACATCAAGAACAAGAGCCCCGAGATGGAGAAGCACTTTGTCCGCAACGTTGGATGGGGTATCGGTATTGAGTTCCGCGACTCCTCCCTGCTGCTGAATGCTAAAAACACCAGAGTCTTGCGTGACGGTATGACTCTGTGTGTTGTGGTTGGCTTCTCTGACTTGCCCAACGCTGAGGGCTCTGGTACATACAGCCTGGTGTTGACCGACACGCTCCGTGTCACGACAGATGCGCCCATCGTCTTCACGGACTCTCCCAAGAGCCGTGGCGATATCTCGTTCTACTTCAAGCAGGATGAGGATGAATCGAAACCTGTTAAGAAGGAGGCCACTCCGACGAAGAAGCTCAATAGTGCTATTCTGCGAAGCAAACTGCGTGCTGAAACGACCAACACGCAGGATGAGTCGTCCGAGAAGAAGCGCCTGTCGCACCAACGCGAACTTCGCGAAAAACTACAAAAGGCCGGCGAGCAGAAGTTTGCTGACGAATCTACTGGAGCCGAAGACGACACCAAGGCTGTGTTTCGCAAGTTTGAGTCGTACAAGCGTGACAGCCAGATTCCACCGCAAGTCAAGGATCTGCGTATCGTCGTCGATCAGCGTGCGCAGTCCATTATTCTGCCCATCAACGGCCGCCCTGTGCCCTTCCATATTTCGACATACAAGAATGGATCCAAAACTGAGGAGGGTGACTATGTGTACCTGCGCCTCAACTTCATGGCTCCTGGTCAGAGCACCAAGCGCGATGAGGGTGCATACGAGGACCCTACTGCGCAATTCCTCAAGAGCATCACGCTGCGATCACGCGATGTCGACCGTATGAACGAGACGTTCAAGCGTATCACGGATCTGAAGCGCGAAGCTGTCAAGCGTGAGGCCGAGCGCAAGGAAATGGAGGACGTTGTCGAGCAGGACAAGCTTAGCGAGATTCGCAACAGACGTCCAGCACGTCTCGACAGTGTGTTTGTGCGACCTGGCCCCGAGGGTAAGCGTGTCGCTGGTACGCTGGAAATCCACCAGAACGGTGTGCGATACCAGTCGCCCATTTCATCCGAGCAGCGCATCAACATTCTGTTCAGTAATGTGGCACATCTGTTTTTCCAGCCCTGTGACTCTGAGTTGATTGTGCTCATCCACTTTCACCTCAAGAACCCTATTATTGTCGGTAAGCGTAAGACGTGGGATGTGCAGTTCTACCGTGAAGCGGCGGACATGGCTTTCGACGAGACTGGAAACCGCAAGCGCCGTTACCGATACGGAGACGAAGACGAGCTGCAGCAGGAGCAGGAGGAGCGTCGGAGGCGCGCTGCCCTCAACAAGGAGTTTAAGAATTTCAGTGAGGAGATTGCCGAGCAGTCGGGCCGTCTACTGGATGTTGACATTCCGTTCCGCGAGCTTGGTTTCTCTGGTGTGCCGGGTCGTTCCAACGTGTTGTGTCAGCCCACGACCGAGTGTCTTGTTCAGCTCATTGACCCACCATTTTTGGTTGTGACGCTGTCGGACATTGAGGTTGCTCACTTGGAGCGAGTCCAGTTTGGTCTCAAGCAGTTTGATCTTGTGTTTGTGTATAAGGATTTCACGCGTCCCGTGACGGCCATCAACTCGATCCCCATGTCGCAGCTCGACAGTGTCAAGGACTGGCTCAATGAGATGGACATTCCTTTCTACGAGGGACCCGTCAACCTGTCGTGGCCGACCATTATGAAGACTGTGCAGGCCGACCCGCACGAGTTCTTTGCTACTGGTGGATGGACTTTCCTCAGCACCGAGAGTGGTGATGAGAGCGATGGTTCTGAGGAGGAGGAGGAGAGCGAGTTCGAGGTGTCTGACGAGGAGCCCGACGACGAGAGCGAGGAGAACTACTCGGCGGAGGAGTCTGAGGACTATAGTGAGGCGGGCTCTGATGAGGAGTCGGGTGATGACTGGGACGAGCTCGACGAGAAGGCGCGCCAGGAGGACCGTGATGTTGACCGCAACACGGATCTGAAGCGCAAGCGATGAGAGATCAAAATAGAGTGTACGTACCAGTGAACACAGAACTATAATCTACTAGACTGCAGTAGAGTGCAGTGTACGGTGTATTATAGTATACTATAGTAGAGCGTGGCATACTATATTAGAGTGCAGTGTACTATAGTGGAGTACAGTATACTACAATAACGTGAGCACCATTGTGGGATTACGGGTATCGGCATGGCTGTAAACCCTACTATGCATCGACTTAAACGCACTTCACACCTACCAACTTACTATTCAGATGTTTGGTGGCTGATGGTACTGAATGCTCTAGACGAGACGCCTGTGAGCGAGCGGTCGGACGAGTTTATTGAAACTCTGTTCAGTCAGCTCCACGAAGCAGAACCGGACGATGCCAACAAGATCCTCGTCACGCTGACATTTGTGTTCCCGCGAGAGCTCGTTGACGCACTGAATCTTCTCGAAGCTGGCGCGGTGCGCAGATACCGACACGCCACTCAGAGCCACGTCTGTGTATGGTACACGGAGGAGCGCGTTGTCAATCCCGTGCTGTGGACATGCTCGTGTGCCGACTTCATACTCGGCGTGTGCCTGTCGGAGTCACCCAGCAAGTGGAAGCACGTCTGTAAACACCTAATGGCCGTGCATCTCGCTGACGGCGACTACGCCTTTGTAGACAAATTCCGTCGTCCTGACGTTGAGCTGAGTGCCGAGGACTTCAGTTCTCTCGTGAGGGGTTGAGTTAAGCAGGCCAGTCTGCAGGCCAGTCACAAGCCACTATAACCACGCTTCTCACCTATTTATCGCATTATCGCATTATCGCATTACCAGTTTGTTGTATTTGTAACCTGTAATTATATTTGTAATTATCTCTAGTCCTTAATTATTTGTAGTCCTTTGGATTGTAGCTCTGTTACTGTAGAGTACTGTGCACTAACGTCGTGCCGCGGTGCTTAGGCTAGGGCTTGGTTACTCACGGGTGCAGCCAGGACTTTTCACTTTGATACTCCAAGCATACAGCAGCCAGCGCGACTGCCATGACCGGCCCTGGCCCCTCTGCGCAGGAGACGTTTGTCCCTGTCGACCCGGACAGTCCTTTTATAGCTGAGCTACACCGCAGATTCAAGCGGCAATCTCCAGTGAGTGTTTGGAGCACTACCGTTATACATCTCTAACAGCAGCAAGTCCCATGGTACAGTTGTGATCCGCGCCAATATCCACACCGAAGGCGCGTACGATCTTCAGCGAGGACTTCAGGAAGGTCGGGCGCAAATGCTGCTGCCACGGCGTCACCAAAGGCGTGGGCTGACATAGCCAGCGCTGATTCCCTAGCACGCCGACCGACTCAACGGCCTCAGACAGCCCAGACAGTTCAAACAGCTACAACAACTACAGAGCCAAATGCTCCAGTGACTGACGACGCCACAAGCCTTTCAAACAGCCTGGCAGGCCTCGATATGGTCTCTGGCTCAACAACTACAGCATCCACAACGACGACTTCGCCGCGATCGAGCATAGCGACTCCCGTGGCGGTGCATGCCACGCCTGCGATTCCTGAAAACAGGCCTCGGAAACCCCTTGGGGAAGTACTCCAGACGCACCGGTACACGAGCGAGCTCGAGGCCCAGCAGGTTCGCGGGCTCGTCAACCAGGGCAATGTGTGCTTCATGAACTCGGTGCTACAGGTGCTGACTCATTGCGCTCCATTCTACACGCTCATCATGGCAGTGGGGACGCAGGTGCAGCACAAGATTGTCAGCGACACCCCCATTCTTGACAGTCTTGTCGACTTCATCGCCGAGTTCAGTACCCAAAAGTCGCGCTCAGCATACTCAGCCGATCTGTTCTACAATGTCATTTGCCGGCATCCCAGGTTCAAGCATCTGCAGCGCGGCCGCCAGGAGGACGCACAGGAGTTCCTTGGGTACCTGCTCGAGTGTCTTGACGAGGAGTTTCTCAAGGCAGCCCCAAATGTTGCGGCAGTGGAGGCCGAGCCAAGCGACGAGTCGGACAGCTGGGTCGAGGTGGGCAAGAAGAACCGTCCTCTACAATCGCGAGTCGCTGGCAAGGCCGGCGTGTCGACGCCAATAACGCGCATCTTTGGCGGCCAGTTCAAGTCTGTGCTGAGCATGCCACCGCAGGCGCGAACAGCACCCTCGATCACGTACGATCCGTTCCAGCATGTGCAGCTCGACATCAGCGACGACCACGTCGCGAGCATTGAGGATGCCCTCGCTGCCATGTGTGCTCCCGAGACGATTGTGTACCCGACGCCCAAGGGGCCTGTCAAGGCGACGAAGCAGGTGGTGTTTGACCGGCTGCCGCAGGTGCTGACGGTGCACCTCAAGCGGTTCACGTACCTGCTTGACGGGTGGGGCATAGACGATGTCCAGAAGATCACCAAGCCCGTGGGATTTGGCCCGCAGCTAGCCATTGGGTGTTCTGACGGCAGCACGCACAACTATCGGCTTTTTGCGGTCGTGTACCATCACGGTCCGTCGGCGACGGTGGGCCACTACACGGTTGACGTCCGGTCTGGCGACGGCTGGACCGCGGTGGACGACATTGTGCTCGACAAGATTGGCCAGCCGGCCGCGAGCACGGCCGACGGCAGCGCGCCGAGCAGCAAAACCGCATATCTATTGTTCTACGAGTTGGTAGACTAGCATTCGCATGCATTCATGCATTGCCGCCTGGCGGCCTAATTACAGTACAGTACAGTGAGCGTCGTAGAGTGCCGGTAGGGAGAACGGGAAGCAGTAGAGCTCCTGTAGGGAGAACAGGAAGGTAGAGGATCCAGTTTATCGGCGGTGAGAGTGGATGGGTGCTGGAAGGGTACTATACATGGTGCAGCTCTGTGTTAGTATGGGTATTGTATGGTTCGTCGAGGAAGTGGTTATAGCTGGACGCTCCTGGGTTATAGTGAAGCTCTGCTAGTACGAGTGTTCTTTCTTCCGTGAAGGCAGGTCTATTCCTTTGCTGGCTGTTTGGCTGGATGCCTGTTTGGCTGAGGCCTGTTTGGCTGAGCCTACCACTAGACTGGCTTGGCGTAGCGTGGGTTCCCAGCCGTAAGCTAACGCCTGGCTAATGAGCTCTAGCGAGGCTGCCCCTGACAATCGTTGCCTGCGCACTGAGTTGTTGGGATCAGCTGTAGTTTAGTCTCTGCTCAATCCGACCCAGTGCTGCTCAATGCTGCCCAATTCTGCTCAATGCGCTCAATGCTGCCTAATACCCCTTCACTCCTGCCTAGTCGCTTTAAGTAGGTGCATGCTCTCTTTATCGCACAGCCCAGTCCCGCTACTGGCTGTGTGGTATCTTTGAGCCGCCTTTCTCTGCATGGTCGCCTATGTCTCACTGACTCCTGTCTTACTGACTCCTAGTGTTACTCCTGTTTCACTGTTAAACCTGTTTTACTGTTACTCCTTACTGTCCGTTCTGTCTTACTGTCCGTTCTGTCTTACTGTCACTCCTGTCTCATACACGGTTACGCTCAGGCTAGTTCTAATCCTGGGAATCCTGGGAATCCTGGGAGTCCATGAAACATATTACTGGTATGCCCGTATAGTCGTGGTATCTGTATCCGTATCTGATCCTCCAGTACCCATCCGTACTGTCAATCTACATACTGTAAGTCCAATTACTGTAAGTCCAATTACTGTTAGTCCAATTACTGTTAGTCCAATTACTGTGAATCCTGGTATACCGTTCTTCTCAAGTACTGTTCTTCTCAAGTACTGTCTAACTACTGCTCTTTTCAAGTACTGTCTAACTACCGTACTCCCGCTACTATTTTCGTGCTGCACCTCGTACTGGCCCCACCGCATACTGGTGCAGCCGTGAAGCAAGTGTGTGTCAGAAGTCCGAACTGAATCCGGCGCATTACTTTTTGCCCTTTTGCAGTTCCACTTCTGTTACTTCCGGAAGCGCAAAACCCGGTGGGCCGGAGCAAGGGCCAGCGGCGCGGGCGCTAGGACCACCGCAAGGGCCAGTAGCAAGTGGCGGTCAAGGTTTGCCAAGGTTCGGAGGCCCAGGGTGAGGGCGGCCGTTTGACAAACCGGAACCAAACGACGGAACTAAAAGACGGAACATCTGGCCGGCAGCCGTGAGCGGCGCCAATTGCCCCGATTGAAGGACCGGTCTCGTGCAAGGGCCGTGAATAATAAATTTAGCACCGGCGATCCACGTGTGCCCAGGTCCTGCCCGGCCAGCTCGGTAAGCGCCGGCTAACGCAACGCAGTAATCAGTCAAGAGGAAAGGAGGGGGCTGGTTTGGCTAATGCAGGCCCCTAGCTGAAAGCGGCAGTGGCCGCAAGGGTCCGGATACGACCAGATAAGACAAGGAGAGAGAAGAGAACAAGAGAAGAAAAAGGGGAGAAGAGGAAAAAGAGACAAGGGAGCCAGTGGACTAGATACACTGTGTGTTGAATGCGTATTTAAAATCAATTGTTATAGAAGGAAGTTTTAATCCCGATGCAAAGCCATATCAAAAACCCAGGCTAATATTTAGTTACTGCAGAACTAACGCTAACCGAGGGCAGGGCGTACAAATTAATGTGTCGCACCCAGGGCTCAAAATAGGTATTATTGCATGCTCAGATAACATGTATCAGAAAGTAAAAAGGGGGCACGCTTACAGAAGGTAGGCGGCAACGGCCATGGCCAGAGCACCAGAGCCAATGACGGCCTGGGCAGCACCACCCTGGGCAACCGAGGTGGCAGCGGCAGGAGCCTCAGAAGGAGCAGGGGCCTCAGTCTCAACGGGAGCAGCCGACTCAGCAGGGGCGGGAGCCTCAGTGGTGGCAGGGGCAGCGGCCTCAGTGGTGGCGGGGGCAGCCTCAGTCTCAGCGGGAGCGGGGGTCTCGGTCGACAGGGGGCACACGGTGGTGGTGACGGTGGTGTAGGTGGTGGTGCGAGTGCAGGGGCAGTCGGTCACGGTGAGGGTGGTGGCCTCAGTCACAACAATGGTCGAGTTGTTCTCAACAATGGTGGTGGGCAGAGGGCAGTAGGTGGTGTAGGCAGTGACGACGTTGGTCGAAGTCTGCACAACCTCAGAGGTGATGGTGGTGTAGTTGCCCTGGGCAGAGACGGCGGCAACAGCGGCGGCGGCAACGGCGGCGACGGTGAACTTCATTTTTAACGATTAGGAGATAAGCGAATGACTCGAGACAATAAATGTAAAGAGGAAAAAAAAGAAGAAGAGGTGGTGAGGGCGCGCCACTTGTTTATATACTTTTCAGCTGAGGAATGGAGGGACGCTGGGGACCCGTTCTTAGCTGGTGGCTAAACAGAAGGCTACTAACAAAAGCAACCCAGGGCCAAAAATAAAACACCGCAAAACAAAACATGGCCAAACATCCCACCCCTCCATGCACGACGCCCGACTTAGCGGCCACGGAATGCTGGTTTGCCGTTGACAACCAGGGACCCAACAGCCACTCCCACTGCGACAAGCGCATCGATGCAGGGTGGTGCCGACCGATCGTGGCCGCATTGGGCGCCGCTGTCGAGCCACACCACGCCGACGCGCGTCAAAAGCAACAAGCATCTGGCCCAGTTGGGGGTGTGCTAGTTCCAAAAATAGCCAAACCAGGGGAAGGGGGAGGTAGGGGGCCAGGGGGTGGAAAGGAGTGGAAGCAGTAAAAGGAGGGAAGGAGAGCAGGAGAGGAAGAAAGGAGAGCAGGAAAGGAGAGCAGGGGTAGAAGGATGAGGGTGCCAGGCACCACTCAGGAACGTCGCAGGTCCCATGCTTAGCCAGCCTCCTGGTGGGCTAGACCCATGGGCTATACCGGAGTTACACTGGCACATAGTTCACATGGTATCGTAGCCGCCTGCAACTCCCAGCGGCACCAGCGCAATCGCCTGTTGACGTCTGTTTTTTCTTGGCGCTGCTGCCTATGTTTAGCAGCTGTTTGTGTTTTTATTTTTATTTTCAATGCCGCAGTTCCTCCAGTGGGGGTCGTGGACCCACAATGGACAATCAATCTGATACACGGCGAAGGCAGTAGCAGGGTGTAGCAGGTGGTATCGGACGTGTGGATATCGGGGATATCTGATAGACATCTGATCGGGCGTCAGGCGTGTTGTAGGCATTGTGTGGTGACAGCCTACTAGATTGTATCCACACTACTAGGACGCGTTCTTTTTGGCTTTGCATTATTGCTGGCGTTGCCCTGGCGCCTGGCGCTGTTGCTATTGCTCTGGCTACCCTATTGTCTGTGTACTGTTTTGTCTGTGTCTTTTTGTGTAGTGTTTTGCCTGTTCTGAAAGCGTTAGCCAGTCAGTTGCTTCAGCTACCCCGCTCATTCTGTACTACCTCTGTTATGTCTCGCTTGTCTGGTGCTAGCTGAATTCCACGTTTCTCCGGCGACGTACAGTTCATGTCCACGCATTCCGCTCAAAGCTCGATACGAGCCATAGCACCAGTGACCGCCGCCTGGCGCGCGCGTCCTCTGCACCCGACTCTGCACTCGACTCCAGTGCTGGAATCCTGCTCATCGTCGATTGGCTGATCGGCTGATCCAGTCTACGCGTCGCTAATCTCACATTGTCACGTCCCACCCACCCCCTGCCTTAACCTGCCCAATTTTAACCTTTGCCAACCACTTCCCCTTGAACCACCCATCCACCCATCCACCCATCCGCCGAACCTAACTTTCTAACTCAGGCCCTGATCCTCTTTGTCGTCATTTCGTCGCTTTCGTTAACTAACCTACTCGCTACTGCTAGTCTAAGCTAGATGCATGTCAATATGCAGCCTGCCTTCCCAGTTGGGACATGTGCCTCTCCCAATCCGGCCCACGCTCCCAGCCTGCCAGTTGCCCAATTGGGCGCGCCGCGAAATCCAATCCGCAAAAAAAATCTGCCATGCCGCCAGTCCCACCCGTCGTATCTGGCTATCCTGCAGCCTAATTGATGCTTATGCCGTGAGTAATGCTGGAGAAGCGCCCAATGGCCAGTGGACAATGCCAATGGTTTCCCTAGCGCCTGGCTTGTTTACACGGCTCTGTATGCTGTAGCCTGTACGCTGCCGTACCACTCCATGCGTACCCAGAGTCGTGGAGCCCCACTACAACCCTGCGGACATGGACGGGCATAGTGGCAAGGCGCCGTAGCCGTGGTTCGAGTATCGGAAAAAAGGATCCGTGGGCTGCAGATCAGCCGGCCGCTTCGGCGTCGTCGCCCGCGCTGTCGCCTGCACTGTCGGGACTCTCGAGATCCGTCCAGAACGCTTGGCTGTCAGGGATCTCGTCCAATGGAGATGGCTCGGTTCGCCGTTTCTTGGCGACAGGCGCCTCAAGCTCGGCCAGATGCCTTGGCAGCTGTCTTGGCGGCCCTGGCGGGTGCTCCGGGTGCCCTGGCAGGTGCATCTCTTTGATCCGTGAGTTTGGCTGACTATGTGTTACTGGTTCCGGTCCATGTTCTGGTTCCGGCCCTCCATGTGCCTCTGTCTCACTCTCTGTTTGTAATTGACTGGTTTCTGCGAGTATCCCCTGCTGCCCAGCCTCTGTTTCCCCCTCTGCTTTTCCTCCCTCTATTTTTACTCCCTCCGTCTCCGCTGCTGCTGCTGCCTCTGCTGCTGCCTCTGCTGCTGCCTCTGCTGCTGCCTGTCTCACACTGTCGATCATGCGTGTCTCGGAAGCCTCGTCGGTTACTGAGACACGGCGCCGTGTGTTTTGACCGTTTGGCGGCTGGCTCAACCCGTCCTGCCCAGGGATTCCGCCCGACTCAAGCTCTGGTTCGGGCCCATATTCGCTGGGCGGTGACGATGGTAGGGCGTGTGTGCCCACCTCGTTGCCCTCACTGCTCGCAATTGCTGTGCTGACGTCAATGACGCCCTCACGCCGAATCACAAACTCGGCCCAGTCATCACCCGCCTTGGCATACGTCGAGCTGCCGTAGCCTAGTGATGCCGCGCCCATACTTGGCTCGTCCCGGTACAGCAGCACGCGGTTGGCCAGGTACCGTTCCCAGCCCCCGTAGCCAAGCCCAGGCACAACACGCACTAGCGACTCGCTCAGTTTGCCTGGCCGGCTGATGACGCTGCTGCACATAGCCACGGCTGTCTGGTCCTGCTCTGTATACTGGGATATGGCCGACATGGCAAGTGTCAGTGCCAGCCGTTGTCGGTGCTCAGTATCGTCGAGCGACTGCTCACCCCGTATAATGCTTGTCCGTGTGACTGCGTAGATATCGTCAATGACCACGAGCCCGTATCGTGGACCCTTCAGTAGCTGCTCGATGCCTCCGACTCCATTACTGGCACCTGTCGCTTTTGTATCCGATAGTCTCTGAAAGAACAGAATCAGCTGCGACATGGCCTCGATGTGAACATGGTCCACGAGCGCTTCCATACTACTACTGTAGCCCTCAAACTGCTGAAGCCGGCCCAGAGGCATCGGAGCTCCGCTGCAGCTCACCCATAGAACACGCAACTTGTGTCCTAGCGTGTTGAGTGCTAGTGACAGCGCAATGGCCGTTTTTCCGCTCCCTGGTGGTCCTGCAATCTCAACAATGCTTCCTGGACTTAGTCCTGATCCGCGCCGCCGTCGTGCTGACCGCGCAAACTCGGTCCCCAGCAGCCGGTCAAGTTGTATACTTCCAGTCTTGAGCCACCTGCGACGTCCATTGCTGTTCCTGCGGTCCTGGATGGCATCCAGCGCCCGGTCCAGCCGGATCGTCGGCAACTCGAGATCCATAGTAAGACGCGTCACTACTGCCATGTGAATATATGCTTTCAGAGGGCGCACGGAGAAGTAGTGAGCAGGGCAGTAGAAACGGGGCAGGAGCAGAGAGCAGTACACGGTACACGGTAGCCTACTATGCTGGTCCCCTGTTTGCCGTCGTTCTTTGTCGCGTAATATAATCTTGGTATCGTCGTATATTTGATCTCTGTTTACTGTACATTAGTTGTTATGAGATCTAATGTACAAATCAATTAACCTGCATATGTAGGAATAGTAGATCAACAGAATAGTAATATAATGATTCAAACAATTCTGTGTATCACCCCGAGTAACTACAGAGAATGACAAGAGAAACACAAATACTCAGCTAGCTAGACTACAGGCTCACTATGCCGACTCAATCCACTGGATCACACTCTCACTGTGCTGTAGGTACTCCGCGGACATCTCTTCAGTCACCCTGCGTGAACCTCATGCGCGTAGAGGTCAATCTGGAATGAATCTGTAGACGGAGACGTGCATTCCTGCTGGAAAAGCACGCATGCCAAGGGTACCCGTTAACGGATGCGACGCGTCCATAGCACTCCATGTGGGGTCACGGACACACTCGAGGCGGTTGATGTGCTTGACGTTGGTCATCGCATGATACTGATGCACCGAAATATGAAGAGAACGCGTTCGTTGGTGTACAGAGCTGGATTAAGCACCAAGTGATCGGCCTGGACGCAGGTCAAGCTACAAAGGGTTATATTAATAGGGAACTAAACAGAGGGTTCAACGATCTCTAGTTGGGTCCGAACTGACATCTGGGCGGATATGGCTTCGGCTCGCTAAAGGAGCCGGCCGGGGAATCTCGTGGGGTATCAAAGTGAAAGATTGGTTGGTTCGGGCCATTCGTTGGTCTGTCATCGGCAACAAAGTATCGAGGAGCCTGTGATTTCTCCACGCGCGCGAAACCTCGAGGGCCGGGGCCGGGAAGTCTCAAGGGAGAGCCATATGTGTTATTTTTGGCTTCGTCGTCTCTGGCTTCGTCATCAGCGGCAGATGAACGCACGTGTCGACCTTCGCAATGGGACACACCAGGACAAACATTGAGCGATGACGATTCGCTACTAGTATGCGACCAGTTCACACCTGCGGTGCTGGCAGTTGTGGCTGGCGGTGTCGCTTTACCCCGAGAGAGCTCCTGGACAACCCGGTCACAGAGATCATCTTTTAGCTCCGAAAGATACTTCTGCATTTGCCGAGTGTATTCTTCCGTGCGCTCGACGGATTGCTTGTACAGCAGGTGCGCATCTTTTGCCTGCTGAGAACTGTTGTCTAGATATTCTTTTATCTCTCGGTCCCCGGCTTGCCGCCTCGCAATAACAGCCTTAGCGTCCATGAGAGTCATGTGAAGCCTGGCCTGCAGGGGATCTCTGTGCTGGGCTATTTTGTCGACAGCCATCTTTACCGCGTCTGTAACAAAGAGCTTATCCTTCTTGTCCAGGTCCTGGGAAGCCGTCTGTAGGGCCTGTACCTGCGCTTCTACCTTAGCATGGGTTGTCGCAAAAGCGGCCGTCACAGCCACGGTGAACGAGGTCTGAAGGTCTTCTTTCAATGCACGGGTACACTGGGCCAGGTCGCTCCCACTCTGCACATTGCTAGAAATGACTGCGAACATTTCAGCGAAGCGCCTTTCGATATCTTGCGCCAATCGGCGCTCTAAAGCGCTCACTGCTGTGAACATTCTACTGAATTGTTGTTCGATATCTCGCGCCAATCGGCACTCTGAAGCTTCCACTGCTGCCACCACCGAGGTCTCAATTGTGCGGCCGATACTCTCCAGCGCTCCTACGACGGCTTGGTTGCTGGCAATTGCAGGCGACTGCACCCCAATATAGCCGAAAGCCGATTGAGGTGCAGCGAACGTAGACTGCGATGGTACGGACTGTTGCGGTGGGTATAAAACTGGCGGGATAGCTCCAATCGGGCAAGTATGTCCACCACTAAGCCCCCCTGACACCTGTCGACCATACGAAGGCTCATACACATAGCACTCTCGACTGGAACTCAGAGGGGGCGCCTGCTCTCCAATTTCGTCTTCATGTGTCTCAACTGAAGAGGCGTCGTCTGCCATATTGGCGTCGCCTGCCATAATGGTTTTGGGCTCTGGTTTCGGTGGCACTTGATAGAGGCACAGGGCACAGGATATGCCAAACGGGATCAGCTGATGCAGTACTCAAGCCTGTATCAGGTTGTACACTGGAATCCGTATATGAGTCAAGCTGGGATGCTCGCTCGAACTTTGGGGGGAGAGAGATTAACGAGATTCACGAACTTGTAAACGGTCCGGGCAGTCAGTTCAATTGATGAACCAACGGAGTCGGGTCGAAGGTTCCTTGTGAGCGAGAGAGGTGGTCTAGATAGCCTTGCGGAACAGTGTCTTGTCGAGGTACTTGAGAAGTACTATCTGACTCGCGAAGATTTCGAGGTAGCTATTCTGAAGGTCGTACTAAGTTGGTGTTAGGCTTGTCAAGTCAGCAAGGCTAACAGGAAATATCTCTAAAGACCAGATAGTAGAAGTGATAAAGAAGGTGTCTGAGGTTTTGCAATTGAAATTAAATGAAGTATGGATAGGTTGCATAACGTCTCGTAGTATTATGGTCGAGACTAGTCAGGGGGACAGGGTTAGGCGGATCAGATTATGGAATGCGGAGACAGGTTAAGGGCAGTGTCGGAAACGGTCCAAAATTCCCAGCCGCGTATATGACATGGGTCAGGCAATTTCATCTCAGCAACTTATTGCAATGCCTGACGTGGGACAGAGATCCAGCGGGATGACGATCCAGGAGATCTGGATCCATCCCGTCAAGTCCATGAGAGGAATTCGAGTGGATGAGGCCGAGATCGATGAGTGGGGGTTCAAGTACGACCGCATATTCATGGTTGCAGAGCCTGATACCAAGGCAAAAGACGGCAGCTACCGGTTCGTGACGCAGCGAGAGACGCCGCGGATGACGCTTGTTGAGACGTCCATTGACACGACACATCGCACCCTCAGACTCGACTACCCGCCAACTGGTGCCAGCCTCGTGCTGCCTCTTGAGATCTCCGAGGAAGCTCTCATCAATAACCCGTCCAAACCAGCGTACATCTGGAGCCAGACGCCTGAAAGCTACGACCTACAGTACGAATTCCCGGCCATTCGCACGTTCATGGAAAGCCTGTTCTGGGACAGCCCCGAGCTCGCGTCCGAGGCTACTATTTTAATGCCCAAGAAGCGCCGGGTCGTCCGGCGTGGCGCTCCTGCGGCCGATGTCATCAACCGAACACCAACGACGTCGTTCCAGGACTACTATCCGGGAAACCTCATCACGACAAGCTCGTTAGAAGACTTGCACGACCGTGTATTTGAACGAACACATGGAGATGTCAGCATCGAGGTCCGGAACTTCCGGCCCAACCTCGTCGTCTCCAACACCGAGCCATGGGACGAGGATACGTGGAAGACTATCCTTATCAATGGCCAGTTCACCTGGTACGTAGCGTGTCGCAACGTGCGCTGCCAGGTCACCACCGTCAATCTAAAGAGCGGCAAGTTTGAAAAGTCTCACGAACCATACAAGACGATGCAGACGTTTCGCCGAGTCGACCCCGGCGCCAAGAACTATCCGTGCTTTGGCATGAACCTTGTCCATGGCGAAGTTGGCTATACGATACGCGTCGGGCAGTCTGTCGAGGTGCTCACCCGTGGCGACCACATGTACGAGTCCATCATGAACGGTGCGTAGACATGAGTCAGTATTTATTTAAATGATATTACGAAGAAGTAGGATGATATTACGAGGAAGTAATAATGATATTACGAGGAAGTAATATTGATATCGCGAGTAGAATGATACCACGAGTAGGAATGGTATCACGGCACTGAGGATGTAGAATGATAGCACGATATTGAGGATGTGTAACGATATTACGGCAATTAATTAACATTCGGATCGCCTGGACAGCGGACTAGCAATAAATACATTCTACTCACAGGTCCGGACCGTGGCTGCTTCCGTCACGCAACGGTATATTACAATAAATAAGCTGACACGGCGGACATTAGGCACCAGGACCGTTGATGAGGTCTGAGACGGCGACGCGCGGCACGGCCGAGACGCCAACAGGGCTGCCGCTCGTGGAGCCAGGAGCCGTCGTGGGCGCAGTGTTGGGGGTGTTGGTGGGTGACGTGTCGAAGCGACGGGTGCTCGTGGTCGAGGGCGTGCTGACAGTAGAGGACGTAGCAGACGTCAATGACGGCTGAGATGCCTGCTGAATGTGCGGCGTGCTCGACGGAGATCCGTGAAGCGAGCCACCAACCTCGAGAGGCTGCAGTGGAGGAGGGGGGATGTGACGACCCAAGCTCAGTGCACGGATACTCGGCAACTGGAGGCCACCGAGATCGTCGCGCGGATGGAGGCGCGGTGAATGAGCTGGCGTCACGAGCGGCGTGTGGTCAGGAGTGGGCGAGCCCGACGGCGAAAACGTCGGCGAGTTGGGCGCTGTGCTGGACGGCGAGTTGGGGCGCGACTTCTTGGATCGGTGCTGGTAGGGATCATCAATGTCATCATCATGACGGGACTTGTACAGCGACGTCAACGGAGTGATACGCTGGAGACCCGAGGAGAACGGATGGTGGTGGGGGTGATGGTGGTGTCCAAAGTGGGGAGGGTGGTGACCGGTGGAATTCTCACGGCCCTGAGAAAAATACGATGTAAGCGAGGGAGACGACGAAGACGACTGCACGGCGGCGAGAGCCGGGCCCGACGAGACACGCAGGTTCGACGAGTTGGGCGACGAAGCTGCCGAGCCAGAGTTGGAATTAGAGCCGGCCGAAGCGGCGGCAGCGGCAGCAGCAGCGTTTTCGCGCTCGAGTTCCTGCGTAGCAGCTGTAGCGAGCGCGTTCATGTCAAACAGGCCCGAGCGGCCAAACGACGAGTGCGGGACGCGGAAGAAGCTGCCCGATGCGGACGAGTTGGCAGAATCGGCTGGCTTCGACGGCTGCAAATGGTGCAGTGTAGGCGACGAGGGCGACGATGAGTAGGGCGTTCCACCAGGCGAGGAGAACTCGCTCTTTGGCTGAGGAGGCACCGGGGGCAGAAAGCCGCGGAACCCAGACGTCAGCGGCGTTGGCTGGCCAGAGCCCGGCTGGGAGCCGTACTCATACGACAGCGACGGCAGGTTCGTCATAGAGGTGCTCTGGGTGAGCTTCGAGGCGATGCCCGAGGCTGGGGATGTCAGGTACGGCTTGCCGAACTCGGTGATGGGCTGTTTCATGACCGAGGCGAGTCCCGGCTGGCCAGCGACAGCAGAGGCCGCTGGAGGCGCAGCCGAAGATCCATTGTAGGCGAGAGGAGCCTGTTGGCCAGGCGCGCCAGAAGTGGCAGAGACGGACTGGGGCTGGCCCGGGATCGGCATGGGTTCGTCCTTGCCATCGGGGAACGAGTACTTGGAGTTGCGGTTATTCCGGCGCGAGTTGGGGTTGGTGTGGATACGCAGATGGCGCGTGAGTTCGTCGCTTCTGCTGAAGCGTTTGGAGCAGCCTGGGAAGGTGCAGGCGTGGGGTTTTTCGCCGGTATGGGTGCGGATATGGCGGGTCTGGTGTTCGAGGCGGTGAAAGGCCTTGTCACAGATGGGGCATTTATAGGGCCTCGGCAGGTCGTTTTTGCCCGGCATGCCTGGCGAGGTCGGGGCCGATGTCGACGAGTTCATGGCCAGGGACAGCGGCAGGCTTGGACGTTAGATGTCGGGAGTAAATAGAAGCTGTCAAAGAGATGAAGAGTGTCGGAGTAGCCTACTACTAACAGGGCAGCTTAGTAACAGAGAGATTCGGCAGCTTCGTGAGAATCGGGTGCTTCGTGAGTCGGTGTAGCTTCGTAGCTTCGTATAGCTTTGTCGCTTTGTCGCTTTGGCTTCGAGCGTTGTGTAGCTTACTGGTATTACGGGGTCGAAGAGTGGGGTCGATGAGTTGATCAGGCCTTACAACAAAACAAGGCAGCGGGCCGAGAACGGGGGCGACTACACAAGCAGCAGGCGGGCACAGTCAAACAACCACAAAAGCTCACAGCACCAACCGCGGGCGAGAGCAGGATCGAAGGCGGAGGCGGGGCAAAAAAACAGCGGAGAAAAAGTGAAATGGGGAAAAGTTGGAGATATGGGCGGGTTGGGACCAAAAGCCGGACCGTCGCTGCGGGTAAATTTTTGGCGATCTGCCTATGGCGCAAAACAGGCGGCGGGGCGGGCCGTGGCAGTGGCAGCGCAGGGTGCGAGGGTGCCAAGGGGCGAGGGTGGGGTGGATGTATGGATGGAATGAGGAAAAGGGGGGGCTTCAGGTGCACTTGAAGCAAATTCCGCTGACCAATAATAATCCGGGCCAGTGTGGGGTGAGCGCTGTCGTGGCAACGGCGGGTGGAGACGGTAGACTGTTACGGGGCTGTTACGGGGCTGTTACAGGCTGTTAGACAGATATTAAAGGCTGTTGAAGAGCCGTTGAAGGAATCCGGTGTTGGGCTAATGACTCGATGTTGAGCTGACTAGCTGTTGAGCAGACCGGCGTTAACTCTCGGCACACGCTGAACGGAATGTTGAGCGATCGCGGGGTGGGGTCGTTTCCCCACCTTCGGTTGCCCGCGTGGGTAAATTGCGGGGTGCACCGCCAGCCGTAGGGCACAGCAACCACAACAAGCAACGGATAACGGGAGGCACAATAGCGGGGTAACAGATAACGCATATTGCGATAGCGATAACTGGTAACGAAATTACACTGTTCTACTGTCTACTGCGGTATTCTGGACCCCTCTGTTAACCGTGGTCGCGACTTGCTCCGGCTCACGGCACTAGCCCTACCCTCCACGGAACTCCGGTTCGGCTATCGAGGCTATCAGCAGTAAAGTTGGGCTTTAATGGGTCAAGAGACATGTGAAGAGACATGTGAAGAGACAAGTGAAGAAAGACATGTGAGACAAATGAAGATAAGCATTGAGATAAGCGATGTCAGTGATGTAAATTGGCTATGTCACGGCACTGGCAATGCCATTCAACGCGGTATCAATGGCCTGCCCTGTTCACCCCACCCAACGACCTGATTTACCGGATCCACTCTGGAGCATAACCTAATTATGACACGACCACACTACACGTCACCCGTAATATTGTACTCGTCTGATACTGCCTTCTCGCTTTGCTACCTTCATGCTCGCTCGGCCCTTGCCTCGTGCTGCACCGGAACAATGCAAGGGCCATACGGCTGTGCCGGGCACATAACTCGCTGCAGGGCCTCAAACCTGGCATTGTGCCTGCTCGACTGTACGACTGTACGACGACAATGACGACCAAATCGACATTCGTGGACCTCAAGCGCGACTGCTCGCTCAAGTTTACTGCGTTCGCCAACGATGTCTTGCCACTGCATATTGCACAGGTTCAGTCGATGATTGACCACAACCGCGCCCTACAACCCCCGTACTACGGTGTCGTCAAAGTCTACTCGAAGCTACAGGTCCTTGATCTTCTCCAGCACCTGACGACTGTCCGGCTCTTCATTTCTATCTACAGCCCCTCGTATGTACTCGAACTATGGTGTGTCACTCTCCAGTGCATTCTAACGCAGCAACGGTACGTTAACACGTCCAATCCCTCCAAAACAAGCCCACGCCAATTCATGCTTCAATTAACTCCTGAACACACCACGACCTAACACAGCTACACCGAACATGCTCAAGTTCCTGAAGGGAAAACTGCCGCGAAAGATCCGGCGTCTTGAGCGCCGAATGCGTGATCTGCAGTACAAAATTGCCACCGACCGAGTCATAACCGTCCCCCGTATCAATCTAGCTCTCTACGAGCTGTACGGTACTCTTGTGGCGTTCCTGAGTCTCATCCACGACCTGGGCTCTGCTTCCAACCAGCCTGCGCCCTAGCCCAGATATAAATCAATTTAATCAGCCCCAACCCAGTGCCGTACCCTGGCATTTGATATCGTTTCAAATCATAGCCCGTACTTTGCCGACGCAATGTCCTCGCTAAACGACCAGCTCAACTCGTTTAGCAAGCGCATGCGCAATGCGCCCGTGCTGGTGAAACCCGTAGTGGGTGGAGCCAGCTCTGGTGACTCGCCATCGCGAAAGCGGCCCGACCCTTCCGAAGACAGCAGTCCTGCCAAGAAGCCGAAATCGAACATTGTCTACTCACAGCCCGCCGCCACTGGCACTGGAACGAGCCAGGGAACACAACTGTACTATGCTGTTGAGTACATTAAAAAGGCTGAAGGACCTATTGCCTTTTCCGAGGTCGAACGGTATCTGTCAGTGCGCATCAGTCCGCTTCTAGCTCTCATGCGCAACATCGACCACATCAAGATCAACGACCGCGAAAAGACCGTTGAGTATGTGTCAGAGTACAATATCTACAATGCCGAGGATCTACTGACGTTTTTGCGCAATCAGCAGACGTTCAAGGGCGTGCCAGTGGCCAAGCTTCGCGACGGATGGAACGGGTGCATCAGCGCCATTGAAAAGCTCGAGGAGCGCCAGGACGTCATCGTGCTGCGAACTAAAAAGGACAATGTGCCCAAGTACGTGTGGGCCAATACGGGCGGCACGATTGGCGGCGTGGATCCGCAGTTCACCGCTCTGTGGAACTCGGTCAAAGTACCGGCAGCTTCCGAGCTGCCGAGCCAGCTTGAAAAGGCTGGCTTCAAACCTACAAGTGTGGATCCAGCCACCGTCAAGAAACAGGTCCGTCCCGAAGAGGCGCGCAAGCAGAAGAAGCCCCATCGCCGCGGAAAGCTGACCAACACGCATTTGGGCACGACTCTCAAGGACTATGGCCCGTAGGCAGAAGTGAGTCGCTGGATTACCATACAGAGGAGTACCCAGGTGAATCTACATTCCAGTCTCTACAGCTCCAGCTTTTACTGCCTCAGTTTGCTGCGCTTTACTGCCGCTTTTACTGCCTCGCTTTTACTGCCTTTTGTACCGCCTCGAGTCATCGGACAGCCGTACCGGTCACCCCACATTATGCCCATATTTAAGTCACCGCTAGCGCTGCAGACATTTCGTGTATCTAACTTACCATGTGCATTCTCATAACTTCAAACAAGCATCCTGATTAGTAGGTTTCTTCACGTACTATACGTTGACGGATCTAACACAGTCCGTTGATCATCCTGTCGAATCGTGACGAGTACTTTGATCGCCCCACCAGCTCGGCTCGATTCTGGGACGCCCCGAACGGCCATGTGCTATCACCACGGGACGAGCAGCGCACAGAGCATGGTACATGGATCGGCATGACCCGCACGGGGCGGATCACGGCGTTGCTCAACTGCCACGAGGAAAACAACGACGACGCCATATCCAAAGTCTCGCGCGGCCTCTTTACGCGTCAGTTTCTCACCGCAACTGATTCTTCCGAGGACTGGCTCGCCAAGGAGATGAAAACTTACGGCCCCGAGGGTCCAGTAGAGGCTGGTGGCTTCTACATGTTTATGGGGACTGTGTCTAAAGAGCTGAGCCGGTTTGGCATCTTCTCCAACCGTGGCGGCAACAAGTTGGTCATGGATGACAGGGACGGACCTCAGACTGTGGCGCTCACCAACGGCGAAGACGACAGCTGGGCCAAGATCCCGATTGGTGTTGCTGGGCTCAACGAGGCCATTTCAGCACACCCGCAGGTCTCTGATCTCCAGCAGGCGGATCTGCTCATTGACGATCTGTTCCAGGTGCTGTCAAAAGATACATACCCCAGAGACGAATCGCCCACGGTCTACAACCTTCGAAAAAGTGTATTTATACCCAAACTACCGTTCAACAATGCCTACGGCACACGCACCCAGACTGTTATTCTCGTCGATCGCGAGGGGAATGCCCGGTACATTGAGAAGAACCTCGTTGATCCGCTCATCAGCGAGTTCCGCTTTCACCTTGATTCCTTCCCCGAAGCATAGCAACCTCCAAAGGCCTTGCAACCAAAGCGTCTGACTGACCCGAAGCAAAGAGCCTTTACCGACCCACCCACCTAATCGTCAAATTCCTTGATAGATATACATTACATGTACGAATAAAGATGCATCAATAATACAGTGGCCCCATAAGGCCAAATCCAAGAATGGCAGTAGCGCTAACCAGAGCGCTCACCGGTGCTCTTGCGCTTCTTCTTGGGTCGCTCGTCGTCATGCTTGTGTTTGGACTTGTCTTTCTTGTCTTTCTTGTCCTCCTTCTTCTTGCCCTTCTTGGGGCTGGCCTCTGTTACTGCCGAAGCACCGTTGGCCACAGTCACCGCTGAAGCACCATTTGGCCTGGCCTCATCGTAGTCTTCTTTACCGTAGCCTGTGGGATATGCGCGCATGTACAGGTTGGGCTTCTGCTCGACAACCGGCTTGGGCACCGCAGCCTTGGAGATGTCGATGCCAGGTATCGACACCTGCTCAGAGATCTTGTAGATTTGCGAAATCTCCTTCGGAGCGACCTTGAGGCTGTTGGGAGTATCTGGAACAAGAAGTCGGTATCGGCCAGCAACCTGCGACTCGTCAATAGCCACAGAGTACTCAACTCCGTCGACCTCAAAAGTTGGCTGTGACTCAGCGTTGAAGGTAACAGGCAGCTTAGAGACCTTTCCGAGGGCAAGCGACGACGGCACTTGCATGAGCCAGACCTCCTTATCCTTTAGTGATGGCAGTGCCTTTTTAAATGCCATTTTCTTGTACGATGAGGGTGGCTTGAAGGTGCTGCGTTAGACAGGCTTGAGATGGTACCAGCCGAGCCCGAGACGGGAGATAAGCAAACCGGTAATCCACCAAAATACTTACACAGAGTCTTCACTGTCGGAATCCGAGATGGTCTCGGCACTCTTGTACTTGGACGACATGGCTGTAGTGGTAGCTAACAGTGGATCAAGAATTTGTGCAGTTCCGGCAGATTTATTTCCGGGTTAGGGTCGCGACTCGGAGCCTAAATTTTGCACCACTTCCCGTACATGAATTGGCATCACCGAGGAGTCTTTTGTCACGCCTAAACAAATGTCGGGCCTGCGCCAAGTGAGGAGCGCGCTACGGCCGTGGAGCTCACCAGTGACTTGCATGCCATCTCGGCTGGTCACTGGACCGACTCTCGTCCGGTTCAATTCGTCAAAATCAAAGGAGGAACGAGATGCTCACCTCGCCAAACTGCAAAAGTACTACCCGCCGTCATTGATCAAGTCGATCCTAGCGGCCGAGGCGTCAGTGACGCCCGACATGTGGGCTCAGCGTAAGCGCAACCAAGTGACGGAGTTTGCGCCGCTGTACTCTGACGACTACGCCAAGTACCACCCTCTATATGATTTCCCCAAACACGAATGGCTCGACAAATCCAAGCCATGGCAACCCATTCCACAGCAGCTGCCGCCTGGCGTGGCGCTGATTCCGGACGAGTACAGCTCGCGGTCGGCCACAAGCATCAACCTGTCGAAGCTCGAGCAGCTGACGGGTCTGTCGGTCGAGTTTCTTCGCACGCTGACGGCCAAGCCTCTGATCCGCAAGCGCGTCGTCAACATGACCCGAAAGGGCAAGCAGTCGAGCTTCTACGCTCTGGCCGTCGTGGGTAACCGTAACGGCCTTGTTGGTCTCGGTGAGGGCAAAGACTCGAGCCAGCCGTCGCTGGCAATTGCCCGCGCTCACTGGAACGGTGTCAAGAACCTTGTGCACATTCCCCGTTTCGAGGACCGAACCATCTACGGTAACATTGACCACAAGGTTGGTGCCGTGGTGGTGAACCTGCGTGCTTCGACCCCTGGATCGGGTCTCCGCGTGAATCACATCATCTACGAGATCTGCAAGGCCGCCGGTATCAAGGATCTGGTCGGCAACGTGTACCGATCGCGTAACCCCATGAACGTGGCAAAGACTGCCGTTGAGGCTCTTGCCACTAAGCAGGTGTCAATCGACGAGATTGCCGCCAGCCGCGGTAAGAAGATTGTCGATGTGACGAGCAGTTACTACAATTTCTGAAAGCGACCCGAGAGCGAACGACTGCTACTGGACGATTGCTACCGCAGTGTTCTTGTACATATTAATGGCATTAGTAGAATGAGTGGAAGTAGGGAGAAAGCGTGAACTTTGGCTAATAGAGTGCTTAGATTGGTAGAGGTACAGTGGTACTACAGCGTACAGCTCTTATGCTAACTCGGCTGCTCAATATAACGCAGACGCACGTCGTATACTCCCGTTGAGACGGTCCCACCGAATCAATTGATACCTTGCATTGCTAGACGTTTCATGACTATGTACATTATGACGGCAGATCTGTTAGCTGCCATGGAAGACTCGTAACTTGGAGAGCTCTTTAGAAGGATTTCTGCCGACAGGTTGATTTCGACGGTGCTGATATGACGATGCTGATATGGCGGTATTGATTTAACGGTGCTGATTCTGACCGTACTTTCCCTGAAATAGCGTTCACAGATAGCGTCGCCACTGCTTCATGCTTGAGCTCAGCTGCGCCATGTCTTAGCCCTGTGCTTCGTATCGACACTACCGGCGGGAAGTCTCTACAACAAGCTTTTCACCCTTGTACATCTGACTGATATTGGCCTGGCGACGAAGAATATCGAGCTGTTCGTAACCGTCCTTGAGGGCGGCTTTTACGTCGACCGGGTCGGAAATGGACCGGTTGGCAAGGAACCCGTCGCGGACACGGCGGATGGCGTACTGCCGTACGTTGTAGCCGGCAAACCGCGTGCTGTAGCGCAGCAGCTCCTTGTACAGCGACAAGACCTCGACAGACATGGTTGAATAGCAGATGACTACTACGTTTTTGTCGGGAACAGACACGATCCGTATTTGCGACCCCTACCCCGAGCCCCTGCCCTCGGTTCCCCACAGCCAAATGCACACTCACAAGGTTCGAAGGCCAAATTAATTGAAGTCAAAATGGCGAAATTTAATTCCCTGTAACCACAAAGATAATCATACAAGCCGATGGGATGCTGGAGGTTCCAACCCGATAATATATAATTATTTGCATACAGATAGACGGCGCGCGTCATTTAAGCCACCGTTCGCCGTAGAGGATAGTTTAGCTACGATGCCATCCAAGTCGCCAGAGTCCACTCAGCTGGCAGCTAAGCATCAGATGTTAGAAGCGCGATACCTGGGAAAGTCTGACACTAAATCACACTCTGAAGTAGACACTAAACCTGGCGATGTCTGGTCTGAAGCGCGGGAAAGTAAGGAGGAAGGAAGTAAGGGAGTAAGGGAGGAGGAGGAAGGGGAAGAAGACGAAGAACAAAAAGAAGAGGGAGCGGAGAAGAAAAAAGAGGACAGCAAAGAGGAAGAAGAAGAAGAAGAAGAACAAGAAGAACAAGAAGAAGAAGAGGAGGAAGAAGTGGAAGAAGAGGACGATGTCGATGCAACGAACCAAGAACGACTCGAGAAGCGGAGTGAAGAGGAGGAAAGGGAAGAAAGAGATGAAGAGTCTAGCGCGTACGAGGGCCCGGTTGCTAAGAAACGACGAACTCGTATATCCTACAACAGCAAGTCGAATCTTCTAGTGATCCGGACACTGACGGAGTTGCTCCACAAGTGGGAATACGTGCGTGTCCACCAGGCCTACAAAGCTAACTACTACACTTATGCCGAGAAACAGATTAGCGCACACCACTCGAGGTCTCTGCCGTTGAACAAGAACGGCTCGACTCTGACAGAGAGACAGCTAAGAGGAAAAGTGACAATTATCCTCAAGGATGCGCAGGAGTTTGGTAACATTGCACCGGCGTATGTCGACACTCTTGGTGAAGCAAAACTCGAGTTCAAACGCGTGTTCGACGAGGTCATGAACCGCTCACGACAGAGGCCAAAGGGCGAGCTGGACCGACCGCCAACTCAGCCAGCAGATCTCATTACGCCACGGACTTCGGTTGGCGACCACGACAGCAGCACTAGCTCCCCGATGCGGGACGTCCTGTCGCCTATCAATCACCGTCTAGCGCTGAATCGACACTTGTCTCCAAGTACAGGATCTGTCCAGATTGGGGACTTTAGAGATAGCGACGAAGCTGTCCTGGCCATTGTCGACCACATGACGAGCGCTGTCTACTCGACTGCATCGCTCATTGACCGCGCCATTCGCCGTCCTGTACTTGGAGAGCCCGATTCAAAGCTGTTGGAGCTCATCAATCGTCGCTTCGATCACATGGAGACACGATTTGCACTGCTACAGCGTAGCATTGACAATTTCAGTCCGAATCGGCGTGACTCCAATGCGCAGGGACCCAGCCGGGATTCAGTGAAGGAGCAGGCACGGAACTACGCAGCCACTGAGTGAAAACGGGGCGCAGCCAGCCGTGGCTTCAGGGGGGTTTACGAGGAACTGGCCAGCGGATTATATCCCTGTTATACACGTGAAAGGAGCACCCCGGAACGCCGGCATTGATCCGTGGCAGTTGACGGGCCGTTTGGCAGTTCGTTAAGGCTGGCTAGGTTCTCGGCGCCGAATGCAGGTCCCTGTGCGGCGCGTGCAGGTGCGTACGGCACGGCTGGCTCCCGGTGAGATGCCGGCCGGCATCCGTCCTGCCATCCAGGGTCAGGGCCACAAGGTCGTTACGAACTCAATGGTGGGGATCCACGTCAACAGTCGAGGTCAATGGGGAAGCTAGAACAATTTTTCGATCAATGGCATACTTGAATACTGAGATCCGGAACTCCCGGCATCAAATTGTTCTTTATCTGCCTCTTGCTGGCACTAACCATATCCCCTCAGCACTAGACCCATAACGTGGAGACAGGCCGCTTACGGCTAGAGTGACCGCTAGCGCCCAAACAGGCTAGCCCAAAGCCTGCTGCACAAAACGGGCCGGCCAGTGGCCGGTTCCAGGGTGGGCATATGTACATCAATGAAAGGTCAATGACAGCTATAGCACTGAAGATATCCAATGCTCAATCCAATTAGTTCAATTCAAGCCAGCTCAGTCCAGCTGTTACGCTGACCTCACTCAACCAGATTGCTCGCCTCTTTATATCTGTCTGCTATCTTGTTATTCCTCCTTATCTGTCATAAACTATTATTCACGACGTCTGCTTGGCCATGCAGTCTCCACGCACCTGCATGCATGTGTCCCAAATGGGCCGATCGTGAGCCCGGATAATGCGGCAACCACGGTTAGCTTTCGACAGTTCCGTGATGGGTTGCCATGTTGCCAAGGGACTAGAAAATCATGTATATAAACAGGCTCAGTACCCCCCTAATTCGACATCATTGCATTCCTCCTTCTCCCAAACATCCAAAGCTTCTAATCATCCTTCACAATGCCAGACAACAACGAGTCTACTGAACAGGCTCCCGAAACACTCTACAGTGGTGACAACGACGCCGCCATGGAGACGCTAGGACCGGAGCTCTCTCGCATCGCCACTTCCCTCAAGGAAGCCGGCATCGGTGAGGATGTTCCAGTGCCCGACCCCAACTACCCCGTGTTCCGTCCCGAGGAGGGCGCCGAGTTCCCTGAGGAGTATACGCTCGAAACTGAAACTGGTCTTGTACCCATGGAGGCCCTCGAGGAGGTCCGTTCGCGCCGTACAATCGCCAGTCGCCGCTCAAGTCAAGCCACTAATGTCGATATTGAGAAGAAGGCCAGCAACAAATATGAGTTTGTCACCTTCAAGCTTGAAGACAAGGAAAACCCCCAGAACTGGTCAAAGGCCTACAAGTGGTACGTCACCATTGTTGCCTCGATGCTAGTTGTGTGTGCTGCATTCGGATCTTCCAATGTCACGGGAGGTCTTGGCTTGATTGAGGACAAATACAATGTCTCTCTCGAAGTCGCTATTCTAACCTGCTCTATCATGGTCCTCGGTTTCGCCGTTGGCCCCCTGCTGTGGTCACCCTTGAGTGAGATCATTGGCCGACGCCCCGTGTACGCTATCTCCATGACGCTATATGTCATCTTCAACATTCCTTGTGCTCTGGCTCCTAATATCGGCGGCCTTCTTGTCTGCCGATTCCTCTGTGGCACCTTTGCCAGCTCGTGCCTATCCCTTGCTGGTGGTACTATTGCCGATATCTGGAAGACCGAGGACCGTGGTCTCGCCATTGCCTACTTTGCTGCTGCTCCCTACTGTGGTCCTGTCATTGGACCTATTGTGTGTGGTTGGATCAACGTTGGAAGCGGTCGTCTCGACTTGTTCTTCTGGGTCAATATGGCCTTTGCCGGTGTTATGGGTCTTGCCATCTGCCAGATTCCTGAGACTTACGCTCCCGTCATCCTCAAGCGTCGTGCCAAGAAGCTGCGAAAGGAGACCGGCAACCCTATGATCATCACTGAGCAGGAACAGGTCAAGATGACGTTTTCCGAGATTGTCCGCGTCTGCCTTTTACGCCCTCTGAAGATGATTGGCACTGAGCCCGTTCTGGTTCTCATGTGCATGTACGTTGTGCTCATCTATGCCATGCTCTACGCCTTCTTCTTTGCCTACCCCGTGATCTTTGGAGAGCTCTACGACTACGATGACGGTGTCATTGGTCTCATGTTCATCCCTATTCTCATTGGTGCCGGTTTCGCTCTACTGGTGACTCCCTACATTGAGGGAATGTTCAAGAGATTGTGTGAGCGTCGCGCTCCGACGCCCGAGGATCGTCTGATGGGAGCCATGATTGGTGCTCCTTTCGTTCCCATCGCTCTATTTATTCTCGGTGCCACATCTTTCAAGCACATCATCTGGGTTGGCCCTGCTTCTGCCGGCATTTCCTTCGGATTCGGCATGGTGCTCTGCTACTACTCGGTCAACAATTACATCATTGACTCGTACCAGGAGTACGCTGCCTCTGCTCTTGCCGCCAAGGTCTTCCTCCGATCTGGCGGTGGTGCTGCATTCCCTCTGTTCATTGTGCAGATGTACAACCGTCTGCACCTCCAGTGGGCCAGCTGGCTCCTCGCCTTCATTGGTGTTGGAATGGTATTTATTCCCTACGGCTTCTACTACTTTGGTGACAAGATCCGTGCCAGATTCAGCAACTGAGCTCGATCACTGACGGGGTCCTTATTTATATAGAGATGGCATAGCTATTAATACACTGCTACAGAAACTCCAGTTGTCATTTGCTAAACATATCAATATTGTAGAGTCTTTCAACTGCTAGTATACGGTTCGTCGTCATCTCCAATGGCAGACATCGAGACAGAGCTTCCAAAAGCCGGAATGTCGAATTGTGGGATACCAGCCATGCTGTACTTTGAGTTGGTCTGTCCGAGAGTCTGCGTTAGTTGGAGCCCAGTAGCTCTATATAGTGGGCAACCTACCGGTTTCTTCTTAGGCTGCTCAGGTTCGGCCGACTCGACCTGACGTTTTGAGCCCGTATCGCTCTCTTTGCGAGAGCTTGCAGCTTGGCTCGCCTGCGGGCTGGCTGCTGGGGCACTTTCTTTGACCGACTGGGTCGTCTCCTTGGCTGGGTTGGTCCCTGGTCCGTTCATTTGACGCTGTAGAAGCGCTTGTGAGTAGGGATGATTCCTTTCTAACTTCCAGGCGAGCCCCGACGACTTGGCGAGTAGCCTTTGACGGAAATAATAGAAAGAGCAGCCGGAGATGGCAATGATGTCACCTTCAACGAGAGACCACTGCTCGGCGCGCTCTGCGGCCGAGTCGAACAAGTACAGCTTAAACTCGTCAGGATAGTCAATTCTGTGGTCCTGGTGAGGACATGGGGTATAGTCGGAGACGAACATGCCAAGCTTGCGACCTCCGCGCTGCAGATATTCCATCTCAAACACGCGGCGAACCTGAACGGCAATGAACCGTGGCGAGCTGGAGTGCGCGGAGACGTTTTTCATGAGTGTCAGCTGAAAGTTGTCGAACGAGACTGGCGATTCGGAAGAGGTGTGACTTGCCGGTTCCTCTTCGTCGGTGAATTCGGTCAAGTCAATTCCAGATATCTTGAACGTATCGAAATCCTTCTTGACATCGCTAGGTAGGTTGATATTCGGGTATGCCTTTATAACACCGCTCTGAGAAACAACGGCTATTGAAGATTGTGTCGAGAAGCATCTTGTTACGGAGAACTTGGCCTGAGTTAGACTGATCATAGCGGGTGCAGGATTGCACATACTGCTGAGCTCGCGCGCACGCCGTACAGAACTACAGTGTCTCCTATTGACAACAGGTCATCTGGGATATGTACCCGTTTCTTCTCGAGATTGATTTCGATGGTCACTCCGTCCTCGAGCTTGAGATCAAAGACGTGCTTAGTCTGCAGAACCTGCTGAGCCCGCGCACTCTTGAATTGCGCAAACCGCAGCACAGTCCCGGCTACATTAATGATTTCCCCGTGAGGCACAGCATTGTACTGCGTGCTAGTTGTAATGATACGGGGCATCTGAATCGAGGGAGACGAGCTGAGATGAATGCCATTAACGCTGTAGCATCGCCATTTGGACGTGCTTATAACGCGTTGGAGCGGCTGCGATCTAGCGCATAGAAGCATACTGAAGACTGCTACAAGGATTCCCCGCGGTACGATGAGCCGAGGGAACTAACCTGTGCCTCCACTTTTTCAAAGTTTCAGCCAACTGTAAAACTATGAGCAGCCACGACGACGATAGTGATCTCGATGATCTACTGGACGAGTTTGCTGCTGAGGTGCTGAGTAAGCCACCAGGTGAGGCCCCGGCTGCAGATGAGCCTGTCCTGGCAGCAGCTGCTGTGCCAGCAGAGAAGGCGATAGAGGCGCCTGTCGAGACCAAAACCGCTGTATCAGAATCGGCGACGGCACCAACTACGAAAGCTCCTACGTCCAAGACACTGGCTGGCGCCGAGGACCCCTCAGTACCTGAGCTCGACGAGGACTTTGCCGAGCAGTTCAAACAGGGCATGGACTTCATTCTAGAAGGAATGAAGGACGACCCAGAAGCCAAGCAGTCGTTCGAGGCACTGCTGGCCAACCTTTCAAAGTCGACAGGTTCAGAGCAGGTGGATGGAGCTGCTGGATCGGCAGTTGCCAGCTCTAGCGGAGCAGCAGCCGGCGAGAAGGGCTTTCAGGACACCATTTCACAAACGATGAATCGACTCAAAACGTCACAGGACGAGCTCAACGCCAAGTCGGCGAGTGCTGCTGATGACGACTTCCTCGTCAAGATGCTCAAGGATCTTGAGTCGGCTGCCGGCTCGTCCTCAGGCTCAGAGCTAGACGGCGTTCTCGCCGAGATGCTCAAGGAGCTGTCGTCTAAGGCGGTTCTGTACGAGCCGATGAAGGAGATGCACGACAAGTTCCCGGCATGGCTCAAGGAGCACGGAGACAAGATCACCGATGAGGAGCGGACCCGCTATGCTAAGCAGCAGAAGATTGTTGACGAGATCGTTGCTATCTACGACGACCCTAAGTACTCGGACGACAACCAAGCGGCGCGCCAGCGTCTCAATGAGCTCATGGAGGAGATGCAGAGCAGCGGTAACCCACCACAAGAGCTGATCGGTGATCTTGCGGCTGGCAGTATTCCAGGATTTGACCCGACCTCGCTCGACGGTGCTGGAGGAGCAGCAGACGGTTGTCCCGTCCAGTAGCGGATTTGCTCCTGTATAGGTCTGTAATATAGCGGAATGCAATGGATGACTCCTGTGAAATACTGGACTATTGAAGTGAACCTTGCATGTTTCGACCGGCTGCTTAGCCATTCTTCTACTGTCTTATTCTTCTACTGTCTTACTTGCCTATACTGTCTTACCTGCCTAGGCCCACACAAATCACGCCCTAGCCCTAGCATATATCTTCGTGGCAGTACAGGGCGATAGACGTGAAAACCATAAAACTCTCCACACTACGAGTGACGATTTGATAGAGTAGGCCGCTGCTCCGTGCATTTACAGACCAACGAGACAGATAGACAGAGACATTAGCCGAGCATCAAAATGACAGATCTGTGCCTCAGCCGACTGCAGGAGGAACGGTGGGTAGATTCGCACGGTGTGTTGACGCCTCTAACGCAGCAAACAATGGAGAAAGGACCATCCGTTCCAGTTCTATGCCAAGCCGATCAAGAAGGAGGATGGAGGACTCGATCTCATGAACTGGTATCTTGGTATCCCGGGCAAAGAGGGAACCATCTGGGAAGGCGGCGTGTACCCTGTGTCTGTTGCTTTCACCAACGAGTACCCAGCCAAGCCTCCCAAGTGCCGGTTCGACCCAGGTTTCTACCACCCCAATGTCTACCCATCGGGCACCATTTGCTTGAGTATTCTCAACGAGGATGAGGACTGGAGGCCGGCGCTGACTCTGAAGCAGCTGGCTCTCGGCATCCAAGAGCTGCTCAACAATCCGAACCTCGACTCGCCCGCTCAGGCAGACGCATACCAGACATTCAAGCGCGACTCTGAGCAGTACAAGCGCAAGGTCCTCGAACAAGCGCGCCGCTATAGCTCGTAGGTGGGGGCTTGGTGCCGTTATTTATTCTATGCCCCAATACTGCTTCAGTTACATCCAGCTTGCATGCTCTACATCTTACATTTGTATGCTCTACACCTATATTTGCATGCTCCACATTTCGTAGATGAGTCTTTCACAGAACAGTCTGTGATGCCGCTTCACTCCATTTCTAGTGCTAGTATTTGAGTTCATTTCGGGCATCTCCAACTTCCCTACCCAAGTACACATCATGCCAGCCTGGATAGCAGGCGTGCGGTTCCAGCCGCCGGCAGCAGCTCAGAGCGTAGGTACACAACCCAGAATAAGACTCGTCTAACATAGGACTTTCGAAAGGCTCTTCAGGAGTTTGCAGACCAGGAACAGCGGTCAAAGAGCGTCGAGAAGGTGAGCTCACAATCCTAGCGAAGCTGGCATCACTAACGTAGAACCTCAGCCAGCTTATCTCCTCCTCGTCACGGCTATCTCAGGAGTGGGTATACGATATGGCTACAAGCTGAACTAACGGAAGAGCAGACGGTTCGAGAAAGCAGCTCCAGCGGACAATCCCGCGTGCTGAGGGTGCTCTCAACCAGACGCAATCGAGACCATAGCATCAGCCGATGACCAGCGACGGTCGATACCTTATTTATACTGCAATTGATTTATTTAAGTGAAGCCCGTTATAGTGAGGCAGTCTATCGTACACTGTTGATGACTGTTAACAGTTTCCTAGAGGCACTGAGTATCAACAAGAGCATACGCAGAGCCTACGCATCTAATGAACTTCGTGTACTCGACACTCAAGGCCATATCTGAGAACACCTTCAGGTGAATCTACTGATCCAAGAGCTATTGAGTCGCGGCAAGCTCACATGAGCAGCATTGTGAACCCAAGTGAGACCTT